>OY288109.1:51493469-51940301 GCA_958431115.1 Syrphus vitripennis
GGGGAACTTTAAATAAGTTGGTGGGAGTTTAAGAAATCTCTGTCTTCTTTTTTAAACATTTTGAGATTCTTCCGAAACACACAAGACCACATTTCAATTACCTCGTAACCGAAATCCCTCAGTCTTTCTGTCCTCGCTTTTGTTGTCTCATACCTTCGGTTCAACGTGTCATTCTCGTTTTCGTGCAGAGGATCATCCCGTCTATGCTTCAAGCAGAGAGGGTGGCCATGGTAATAGCATCCGTGGTACTCAAAAATTTAGTTGGTTTCTTGACAAAAACCATCAACTTTTACCCCGTTGGTTAAAACCTCTTTTCTTTATACGAATTTTTGATGTTTATTTTTCTTTTTCTTTCTTCCAAAATCATCCACTTGATGGCTTCTGGTGATTGGTTGTCAACACATCTGTAGCCGTTTTTCGGTATTAGTCCGATAGTGTCTGGCTTTAGAAAGTTCCGTCTATATAACAAATTGCATGCTGAAGCAATCGTTACCGATTCTATAAATGGCTCAACGTTACATTGACTCAAAAATAGTTTTCGGAACTCTAAGCATGCTCCTGTCAAAATTTTGACATCACTTTTGCAATATTCTCCCAGTTCGTTCTCCATATCAAAATAATCGTGTTTATGTTCCGAATACCATTTTAAAAAAATTGCACGGTCCTCCGTTCGCATAGTATCTGGACTATAATATTTCATTGGTGGCAATGTTCCAATGTATCTCTCATTTTCTTTCGTATTGAAGAGATACGGAAAGTAACCTTTCTTTAAAGCAGAAGGTAAATCGAATGCTTTTGGAAGTATCGATAAAGCCATAGGAAAATAGTTTATGGAGTCAATAAATTTTATGTTTCCTATTTCCATTAATATTATTTTTGTACCACGCATTATTAATTCGGGGGATAGGTGCATTTTTTCTAAAATAAAGTTTAAAACGAACTGATGATCGTATGATTGACCGTTGTGAGCAACTACAATCACCTTTTTAAATTTTTTCCGAATTTCAAGTATATGTTGAATAAATTTAGGCAAAATTTCTTCTCCTTTTATAACGTTCATTGACACTTTCCTTTTAAAATCATTTATTTATACAACACACATTCGCATATCTTACATTGATCTTTTTTTAAATTTCAAATATGTATTCAACCGTTTAACGGACGCTCTCTTTGACTCAAGTGCAAACTATGACCTTCTTTTAAAATTCAAAAACCGTTTAACGGACGCTCTGTTTGACTCAAGTGCACTCATTTGACCTGCCTTTCCCTCTCAAACAAATATAGCATTCCCTTACCAGTTTTATATTCAAAATCCTCTGTTGATTTATCCGTAGATATCAATATTTGATTATTTTGTTCATCAAAACAAATCCTTACAAACAACCATAAACAACATCGTACATTGGGTTTTGTGACTTGCTAATAAAATCATTTATTTATACAAGACACGTTCCCATCTCTTTCATTGACTTTTTTTAAATTTTCAACCGTTTAACGATCGGTTGGTCTAATGGGCAGAGTCATAAACAACATCGCACCATATCTTCCTATTGAAAAATTAACACTTCTGACACTCAGTGCATTTATTTGACCTGCCTTTCCCCCCTCAAACAAATATAGCATTCCCCTACCAATTTAGTATTCAGAATCCTCTGTTGATTTATCCGTATATCAACATTTGATTATTTTGTTCATCAATACAATACCTATCAAATAATTACAAAATTATTCGAATCTATAGTAAAAAGTAAGATTAATTCTCAAGTTGAAAGTACCATTTCAGACAAGCAACATGGCTTTGTAAGAGGAAGATCTACCAGCACAAATTGGCGATTTTTTCTAACTATTGCTTAAAAAGTATGGAGCGCGGTAACCAAGTAGATGCAATCTACACGGACTTTGCAAAAGCTTTCGACAGAGTCCAGTTAAATATTCTTCTCTTTAAGCTTGAACGTATGGGGTTTCATTCCAATCTTTTAAAGTGGCTTAGAAATTATTTAACTGGTAGGACACAGTTCGTGAGAATTGGAGACACAATATCTAAAATCGTTTTTAACCGTTCGGGTGTACCACAGGGTAGTCATTTGGGCCCTCTTCTTTTCCTGCTCTTCATTAATGACTTACCTGATGTCTTTGAATTTGCAAACAGTCTTCTTTTTGTTGATGATTTAAAACTTTATGTTAAAATTAATTCGTTAAATGACTGCTTAAAACTGCAACATGACCTAAATAAACTATATGATTGGTGTAACGAAAACTGCCTTCATCTTAATATTCAGAAATGTAAAACCATACGATTTACGAGATCAAAATTCCCCATTAACTTTACATATAGTATATCAAATATTGGTCTTGAACTTGTTAGTTGCCAAAAAGATTTAGGCGTGATCTTCGATGATAAAATAAATTTTAAAAAACACTATGATTATGTAATAGCGAAAGCTAATAAGTTACTTGGATTTTTGAAAAGAAATTCTAAAGAGTTTAGTGATCCATATACATTAAAAAATATATATGTTTCGACGATTAGAAGTGTTCTGGAATATGCGTGTGTTATATGGACACCAACGTATGAAATTCATATAAATCGCATTGAATCCATCCAAAGAAAGTTTACGAAATTCGCATTGAGAAAATTAAGCTGGACTGACAATGTCTTACCTTCTTACAGAGAAAGGTGCCTGTTAATCAACTTAAAATCACTTGAGTCTAGAAGAAAATATTATTTGGTAATGCTGGCTAGAGATACAATGTGCAACCATATTGATTGTTCCATGCTGCTTTCTTTATTTCTAATTTACGCTCCTAGTAGATCCATAAGAGATAGACCCTACTTTTTTATTGCGAGGTCTTTAACAAACTATGGGAAATCAGATCCTATATCAAAGTCATGTTCGGAATTCAATTCTATCTGTCAGCATATTGACCTTTCACAAAGTAGACAGATGTTTAAAGACAATGTATTAAGAATACTGTAGAATTTGCTAAAAGAAATGTATATCTTTTTAAGGTCGCTACTTATATTATTGTTTGTTTTTTCTGTATATTATATTTTTAAAATTATTTAACCATTTTTTGTATATATTTTGTATTTAGTTTTGATAAGCGTAGTCTAAGAGATTTTGTAAATCGATAGATGAAAAAAAAAAAAAAATAATAAAAATAAAAATAGGAGGCAACGAAGGTGTACGACGTCGATCCTTTGCAGTCATAAATTAGTTCGAAAATTAGGTTTTATGACTCGCATCGTCAACAATAAAATTTACTATAGAAACCACTTTCAATCGTCATCATAATTTGCCCTTTTTTACAAACAATCAAACATTCCTTTACCTGTATCTTGACCCTTTCCGCTTTTCTTTTACATCAACCGTGTATCGCATCGAACCTTTACAAACAACATCAAACATTGGGTTTTGTGACTTACTTATAAAATCATTTATTTATACAAGACACGATCCCATCTCTTACATTGACCTTTTTTCAAATTTCAAATATTCAAATTCTCAACTGTGTAGAGGTCGCTCCACTAGTGCACCTATTCCTACTTGCAAAAACAGACATCCACTTGGATTTAAGAAGCTATAGAAAAGCTTAAAGTTATCTGCGAAGATAAGGATTTTTGAATATAGAAGGTTTTTACCAATGTCATTTTTATAAACAGTAAAAATAGAAGTGCTCCAATATGACTGCCTTGAGGAACTCCAGAAAGCACATTAATAGTTTTAGCAAAAACAGTTATTAAAGTTAACATACTGTATACGGTTAACTAAATATGATTTGATCCAATTTACTATCCACTCTGGAAATCCGTATCTCTCTAGTTTTAGTATATTAATATTAATTTGATCCGTGAATACTAGAAGATTCGTTGTTGTAGACTTTTGCAGACAAGACCCATGTTGCTCAGGAACAATAATTGATTTACAGAAAAATTGAATATGTTTAGAGACTATGTTTTCAAACAACTTTGGTATGCACGAGAGTTTGGCAATACCTCGATAATTTTCAGCATTATGAGTAATTGCAGCACTAATGTAAGACTTACAAGTTTTTAAAAAAATAGACGGAATATTATCAGGACCAAACGAATATGTACTTTTTAAGCCGTCAATATATTGCACAACTTCCACTTCAGTCAGCCTTAAAAAAGGTATATCACAGTTAAATCGATGTTGGATTGAATTATCACAGTATTTAGAATTGCACGAAGTATAAGTTTGTTGGAAGAAATCAGCAAATAAATTACTTATTTCTATATTACAGGAGGAGAACTTATTATTATATTGCATAGATGATGGAAAATTTGAAGTTTTTCCTTAAGAGTTTATAAACTTCCAATAGAATTTAGGGTTTCTTGTTATATTGCACTTTATATCACTTAAATAGATCATGTAAGTTGTCCTTAAGGAACTTTTAAATAATTTGCGATAGTAAGAGAATATAATAATTTTATAATTACATATAATAGTTAATTACATGTGTTTTTTTCCATTTTTTAAAAAATGTGTTTTTTAGGTTTCGTATACATCTCAAATCCTTAGAAAGCCAAGGAACTGATGAAGAAGCAGATAATTTCTTATAAACAGGAACATAATAAGTTAGACAGTTATATAAAATATCATAAAAGTTTATCACACATAAATTAACATCAGCCGTGTTTTATGAACAATTGATAGCAACTCAGTAAAATTTTTACACACAAACAATAACAAATAAATTTATTTTCACTTTTTGTTTTGCTTAGAAACAATAACAAAGTTTTTATAATCACTTTTTTGTTATTGTTTTTGTGTGTAAAAATTTTTGCTGAGTTGCTATCAATTGTTCATAAAACACGGCTATCATTATAATCCAATACACTGGACCAATTAACGTTACAAACAAAATTGTTTCAATCTTTCCAAATTTATTTTCCTGAAGTTGAAATTTTTAATCGAAGAAGTATTTGTTACATTCAGGTTCAGATAATGGGATACAAGACTGAAATGCATTATGATGTGGAACTTTTGGCAAAAGCAAGTCGTCGACATCCAAGGCTTCACAGGAAACAAAAACACAAGATCAAGAAAACGCAAAAACTCATTTGGCAATCCATTAATTTGATTAAGCCCAGTTAACAGCACATCTTCAACGAAATTTCTTTCAAATACATGACCATGTACAATTGTACAATGGCATTGTAAGTTCGTTTGTTATCCTCATCAATTTTCCAGCTCAAATTAGTAAGGTTGAAATCTCCAAAAATCAGTACAAATGAATTTCCAGAGTATTCAACTATTTCATTTATAGCTGAAGGGTATATTTCATACACAGAAGACGAAGAACCGGACGGTATATATAATAGCAGAAATTACAAACGAAGAATTACAATCTGATAACTTTATAGTACTAAGCTTTAAATTAATAAAATTATTTACAAGTATAAGTTCAGAATTCAGACAATATTTAACAGCAATTAAAACGCCACCTCCATGTTTATAAATACTATTACATGGATTTCTATCAATTCGATACACAGGTCGGCAAATTTCAGCGTCAAGTATAGATGAATTTGAAAATGTTTCAGTAAGTATAACAACAGTAATTTTTTTGGAGTTGCAGTTGTCTTTTTAGAGTTAGAGTCAGAAGCGTTTAACACTATTTTTTCTTTGAATATTTTTAAATTCATGAGTTACTGTATATTTCGGCCAGAAATCAGGAGACAGCAAAGCTTCAATAACAGGGTCGGATGGAAACATTTTGAAGGAAGATATACGGCGCACAGTGCGGTATTTTGATCAAAAACCTGGCCAAAAATATTTGGGCACATTTTTCACATCAAATAGGTACCAAGTGACTAAAAAGTTATTTGGAAGGATAAATTTTCATTTTTTGGGTACAGTAAAACCCACTTAAGTGCTTACCCACTTACCTCGCGATTAGCCAAGAGAAAAAAAAATATTAAAAATCAAAGAAAGCACGTACAATACTGTGCTATAACTTTTTTTAAAGCTAATATTTCATTCTTTATTTTGTTTTTTGATGCAAGTTGTTTCATTAAATAGTTTTTGAGAAATTAAGTTTTAAGGATGAAATTTAGAAAAAAAAAATTTCGTTTTTTAATTGATTTTTTATAAAGTTTTGCAATTTTTAGGACATTTTTTATTTCAATTTTCAATGGCCTAATAAATTTTTATTCAAATACTAAAAACCTTATTCCAATAAATATTATAGTTTCTAAGAAATTAGAAAAATACTGAAAGATACTTTTTTCCCAGAAAACCTCTTTTTTCGATTTTTTTATGAGTGGATTTACAACCGGAAATTTTCTTAATGCAGGTACCCAATTTAAAATACCTGCGACCCTTATAATCCAAAATTTGAGAAGGGGATTAGTTTTAGTTGTATATTTTATGACTACAGGTCAATTACTCAATAAAGAGATTAATCTTTTTTGTCTTATATGCAAGTAGGTAATAAAAAAAGACCTGGATTAATTGAATTTTCTAGTTTATATTTTATTATTTATTCTTCATCTTGAGGTGTTGCCGTCATTGGTGTTGCCAAACCCAGCTTATTATAGCCTGGTTATCTACCTGTTTGTGCGGTATTTTGATCAAAAACCTGGCCATAAATCAAAAAAAAAAATTTTACCTCCCAGGATTAAGCTTGTGTCCCATAACAGGTAGATAACCAGGCTACTCTTTAGTGAAGTCTATCTATAAATTGGTCACCCCCGTTCGCCACACCATCAGTTGCAACTAGTACAAGTTGAGTAAGCACGATTTTTTTTTGCGATTTAAAAAAAAAGTGTATTTTCTGCGCGTTTTTTTTTCAGTCTTCAAATTGATTTTAGTGAAAAATTTTGATGTGGATATTGTTAATCAAGGTATGTATAGTAATTTAAGCAAAAAATTATTTGTATATCCATCTTAATTTTTTCATATCGATGAGTTGAAGTAATCACTTAAAAAAATTGCACTTTTTTCGCTGTTTTTTCAAACATTAGTGTTTTTGAAATAGCGCAACACCCAACACGCCGCAACATAGTGTATCATACATTTTATTAAACTGCTGGATATGTAGAACAATCTTGCATTTCAAGAGTTTGCACATGTTTGCACCTAAGAAAAAACAGAGGCTTTGAAAAAAACCCTTTAAAACGACCTTTAATAATAGATTTTTATATTATTCCAGATGACTCTAATTCCACCTTAGCTATGACCAGAAAACAGCTTCACGAGTTGGCACGTCGCGACGTGCAAATAGAAATCGATTTTGTGTAGAAGTGATATTGATTTTTGATTTAAGATCACTACCACTTCTGTGCCGTCCTTATAGTCTGCTCGCCCATCTCAGCCAATTCCTAGTCTTCACTAAGCTGGTCAGTGTTGAGTGACCACCTGAGGTATCGTCTTCTCATCGTGAGCTTGCCTCTAGGTCTAGAGAACTCACCGATTGGGGCTGTGGCCCTGAATGTTCCCCTTGTATTCCACCTCTGCACTTACCTCTCCCGATGATATCATACCACCTGTCAGACCCGCAGGAGATGGATTCTCAGTGCAACATCTGGCAGGTGTATCAGATAGACCGGTAGCTGGTTGCCGTTGTATGTCCTTTAATGCCTTTGCTGGAGTATTGTATGAGATCACCCCGTTCTTTGTGTGGGTTTTCCCAACACGCGAAGTAGGTGGTCCCATCAATTCCATTGCGCTGGTGCTTTTCTCAGAGGCAGCCTCTTCCGAAGAATGGGTAGGTGGCTCATTATTTTTAGGAAGCTCCCTTTGTAGAAAAGCATGCGCATTCAGCAGTCTATTCCGTTCTGCGTCCGTAAGTTCATCCCAGACCCTTTTACCAAGTCGTTGGACTGTCCTTCTGCAGTTGGAGATTTTGCTCCTTCTGGAGGAAGTTGATAGTCCCGAAAGATTGGAGCTGGCGACGGAACAGCAGTCAATGATGTCGTCACTGTCAGCTGTCCCGATGCTGGCTCCATCTTCAACCCCGAGATTGGCAAGGGGTTTAGGAGTAAGTCCTCTTCTTCGTCTGTCATTGTCCTTGATATGTCCTTGTTATCTGTGTTTCTTGTGTGTTTTGTCGCTGGCGACTTGTTTTCTTCCCAAACCAAGCCATCGCCGACAGTCGCGACTGCTGCCAACTCTTTACCGTATATCCCCGCTAGCTTTTTATTTGTATTTGTTGTCTCAGTCATAGCTTGTCATAGTTTTGGGTTTCTTAGTTAGTCCAGATCTACAGCTGACCAGCTGCAGACCTAGGGAATTAGGTCTACAACTGGTCAGCTGCAGACCTGAACGTAAGACTCCTCACCATAACAAGGTGAACCCAGCGAGGAGGAACGTTATTCTTGCATTATATAGTTTCCCCTACCGAGAGGTTGAGAAGGCTATAGCCTGGCTTAAGAAAAACAAAGCCCCGGGAACCGATGGCATACCAACCGAATTATTCCACCACGGCGAGCCAGCCTCACGTCAAGCAATTCAGGATATTCTAGTGCACGTATGGGAGCAGGAAGAAATGCCAGAAGACTGGGGAAAAGGTATAATTTGCCGCATAAATAAGAAGGCAAATATCACAACGTGCAGCAATTATAGAGGTATCACGTTGTTGAGTACCGCCTCTCCTCTATCCCACAAGAACGTATAGCCCCATATGATGAAACCATAAGTGTGAGACCACACCAAGCAAATCAACAACTGATCAGATCTTTACCCTTAGGGAGGCGACGGAAAAATGTCTTGAATTTAACATTCCAACATACCATCTGTTTATAGGCCTTAAGGCCACATATGATAACATAGCCAGGGTAGAACTTAACAAAGCCATGAGACAATTAGGCATCCCAAATAATATACTGGCTTACGCAGACGACATTGACATCATCGGAAGGACCAAACAAATTGTAAACGATTCCTTCATCCAGATCGAGCAGGCGGCAAAAATCTGGGACTGCACATCAGTGAAGGTAAAACAAAGTACATGGTGGCGTCGAATGCGAGAAGAACAGTTGGTCAAACAATCAAGGTAGCGGAGCACGAATTTGAAGTGGTGCAATCCTTTAAATACCTTGGGTCAATAGTAGCAGCCGATAATAATATAGAAGAAGAAATACGCTGCTCAATTTTAACATTCAAGTTCAAGGTCAATATCACCATTTTTTGACTTTATGATAGACCTTTATACCTACGTAGATATGGAAGGCACATTATGATAATGCATTGCAACATATATTGAAGCTTCTAGGTATCGGAAATAACGTTTTTCTTTAAATCTTCCATCGATCTTACAATTGATGAAATACCTACTAATAATTCGCACACAGCGCAAACATATAAGCTAGACTTGCCCCCTTATACATATGAACTACCCTTTTCTTCCAAACAACTGTGTATGCATCAGAGATCACGAAGAGCAGACGGTACAAAAAATAAAAGAAAAAGAAAATGAAAGAAGAGGGTGTGTGTGTGTGTACTCTATCACTCTCTGCATCTCCAACACAAACGCAACTTTTGAAGTTCAAATATGTTGTATGAATAAATGCGGAGTGTTTTTTTTTTCGTTGTTATTTTTATTCGAAGTTCCGATCTGTCTTCGAAGTTTTGGGTGGAGGCCTCTTAATTTTAACAAATTTTTATAGTCCTCTTTAAGATGACAGAGAAGGACATAGGTTATGTTAGGTTACAGTGGCGTTCAGCGAAAGGCTGACCCACTTAGACCAATAAGATTGGTCAGTTGTGATACCAGGATGTGTAAGATAGGATGTGTAAGATAGCCTCCCTTACTCATTAAACCATTTTGATCTTCTAACGAAGCGTGCGATGCTACTAATCTTAATATTTGCTATATTACTAGAATCGCTATAGTAGAGTTCTCCTAATTGAAGTCTACGTCTATGGGATAGAGCTGCGCATGTACAAAGAAGGTGTGAAATTGTTTCCTCCCTTCATCCATGCAGCTTCTGCAAAAGTCGTTTGACGCCAGGAATGCGCTACAATGCGTAACCTAAGTTTAGTTGGTCAGAGTATACACCCCCACCAGCCCCGTCATCATCCAAAAATGTACGGTTTTCCCACTCGGAACTCTACCTGAGCGTCGAACTTGTCGAGTTGTGGAGGCTGAGTAGGGTCAATGATTCTCGAGTAATTATCTCTAGATGAGTCCTGAAACCAAAGGTCGCTCACGTGTCCCTCAACCCGTCCCGCATTCCTCGCCCATCCCACATAGGAAGCGAATAGCCGACTATTGTTACCAACTCCTCTCCCACCCATCCCACGTTAATGGTGAAAAAACCATTCAACGTTGCCCTCCATTGATTCCTCTCTCATCCAACTGGGCAAGCACAGCTCATTATCCTCATAATCAATCCTTTCCTTCAGTATGGTGCAAGCACTGTCTGACTCCCTACCCTCTCTCTCCTCTACTAATATCTACTTCCCAATTGGGCTGGATCTAAGGTGTTATACGACCCGTGCCGATGATCAACCTGGCTGAGGGCCCAATTAAAAAACTAGCTCAGTCGTTAACGGAGTATCCGGATACCTGGTGACCTCCGGATTAACTAGCCTTATCTGTATATACGGATATCTGTACAGATGGACCACCTCTTTTCCGCCACTCGTTGGATCAAAATTATGAACAAAAATTTAAACAAAACAAAAACAAAAACAACAAAGTCCGAATCGGCCAGCAGTACGGCTGTAAAGCTGTCTGTTGTTTACCCTTCTTCCACTGGCACCAATATGGCTATGGACACCCATAGCCCTGTTGTCGCCAGCGGGAGCAAGGATAAGCAGGTAGTTATGCTACCTCCTTCTTGTAGTGAAGGGGTTGTGAAGTATGGCCCTTGCACTACTACAGAGAGTAAACCTCTCAAGACTTCAACTCCGCGGTTTAGTGGCGGTATGGTTGTGAAGCATGGCCCTGCCGCTGCAAGTCCTCATCCCGGTGGTAGTGGGGTTGTGAAGCATGGCCCTTCTACCACCAAGGGAAATACAATTCCTGTAGAAGGTCGTGGAGGGGGCGAACGTAAGCTCAAACCCTCGAAGACCTTCTACAGGGATATGCGAAATGCCAAGAGGATCCTCCAGACGTTTGGTGAAAAACCTGGAGAAGACTCTCAGCATTGCGCAAAAATACAATGGGCGAAAAACTTCTTAGCCAAAGCCAACAATAAGACCTGCGAGGGCTCTACGTCTAAGCGACAAAGGTCTATGGAGGGTATTGTCTCAATACCCTCCATGCCCCAAAGTGCAAAACACCCGCACTCCTCCTAACCCTCACAACGTTAAAATATCTTTCAGTGATGTGGTGAAAGATAAATTTTTTAGTCGCGATCATTGACAGGAGCGATGTGGATGGCACCATCTCTGCCGAGAATTGGACATTGATTAAAGGTCAACTGGCCCTCAGATTTCTGGGAATCATGTCCGACAATCCGGAACCACCGCCCATCACAAATGATGGCGGTTGGCATCAAGGCCATATCAAGTTGATGGTCTGTGATGATCAGAGATCGTGTGATCTTTTGTCGCTGGCTGTCAGCCGACTCGGAGAGGTCTGGCCTGGTGCAAAGCTTGAGGTCGTTGCCAAGGAAGACATTCCTTGCAGGCCAAGAGCCCGCACCATGGTTCCGGCTGTTTTCGAAGGCCTAGATCAAGTCCTGGAGGAGATCCGGCAATCAAATCCTTCCCTCCCTACTCACAACTGGAAAGTTGCGAAACTGGAAGAGGCAAAGGGACCCTATAGAGGTGCTATTGTTATCATCAATATGGAGTCCCTTGCCCCTCTGGCGCAGCTGAAAGGAGTGATTAGGTGTGGGTTTGAGGCCATAACCCTGAAGGTCTATAAAAAAGATGGGGCCGAAGCTCAATCCCTTCCCCCTCCTCCTCCCATTCCCCCTCTCCCTCCTCATCCCCCTTCCATCCCTCACCCCCACTCCCCTGTTCCCTCCCCTGCCCATCTTCCCCCCACTCTAGTTGAAGCGACTGCCAAGGAGCCGGGTGCAACGATCACCTTTCCTGTAATGGAAGATGATGCATCCCAGTCATCCTCGGCAGTAACGGATACCCTCACCGTCGACGGTTTTTCCGAAATGGAGGCCGAAGACTGCACAATTGGAGACGAGGATGCTCTCCTGGACTCATCCTCGGATATCGAAGACTCCGACATCACAGTGTTGGAGACTGGTCTGGAGTACGGTAGCAAAAATGCTGCAAATACTCCAGATTAATCTCCAACACTCCGTAAAGTCCATTGTTCGAGGAATCAGGACTCCTAAATACTACTTGCTATATGTATCAGGTGAGGGTGAACCCAGATCTTGCATATTAGTCGAAAGTAGCCTAAATGTATTTTTACTCCCTAATTTCAGCAATAGAGATATCACCGCTGCAAGACTGGAAACAGCCAAAGGAACGTTCTGGCTGGCGTCGGCGTATCTCGGCCACGATCACCTTGGCCCTCTCCCGGGCAAAACCCTGGAGAAATTAGTAGCTGAATCCCAAAGGCTTAATATAGGCCTCATCATCGGTAGTGACGCTAACGCACATCATACAGTGTGGGGTAGCACTGATATAAACGACAGGGGTGAGTCTCTTTTCGATTATATTCTTAGCACTAACCTACTTATAAGTAATGTTGGCAATGAACCAACTTTTATTACTAAAAACCGTCAAGAAGTATTAGATATAACTCTTGTCTCAGACTCCATCATTAATAATATCCTGAACTGGAAGGTATCTGAAGATCACTCCTTCTCGGATCATAGATACATCCAATTCAACTTTATAAATGTTCCAACTAGCCAACAGATCTTTCGTAATTTAAAAAGAACTAACTGGCCGAAATATGAGGGGATATTGAACAGTTCAGTCAGACCTGAACTCTTTAATATTCCCTCTAACATTGAAGATCTTGACGACAAAGTCAATAATCTTAACTTAGCCCTAAATAAAGCTCTAGACACTGCATGCCCCCTTATACAAGTAAGGGGTAAAAATAAACCCCACTGGTGGAACCCCGGGCTAGATCCACTTCGAAAAGAATGCAGAAAACTCTTTAACAGAGCAAAAGCTTCCAGAGATATGTCTGACTGGGATTCTTACAAAGAATCACTGAGGACATATAAAAAAGAACTGAGGAAAACCAAGCGATCGTCTTGGAAAAACTTCTGTAGCAATATAGATAATTGCTCTGAAGCATCCAGACTGCGCAAAATACTCTCCAAAAATCCAGTGATGCCGAGCTGTTTGAAAACTGCATCAGGCCTCTGGACGAATTCATGTGAGGAATCACTCAACTTGCTACTAGACGTTCATTTCCCTGGTAGCTCCAACATCAACAATAGCATTGCACCAATTACTTGCGACAATGCACTAACTCCTCCACGAGGTCTAGTCACTAAGGAAAAAATTAAGTGGGCTATAAACAGCTTTGAGATATACAAATCTGCAGGTCCAGATGGAATAATTCCCGCGGAACTGCAAGTAAATCCATGTAAATCCCAAAGATCTAAGACCTATTAGCTTATCATCATTCCTTCTTAAGACTTTTGAACGTTTGATTGATATCCATTTGAGGACAAACATTGATAAGTCCCTCCTTTCAAGAGCTCAGCATGCTTACAATAAAGGGAAATCGGTTGAAACGGCTCTACATTATATAGTACGTACAATCGAACACTCCCTCCATCATAAAGAGTACACTTTAGTTGCCTTCCTAGATATAGAAGGAGCATTTAACAATGTCGACACATCTGCAATTGCACGTGTATTGACATCCCTGAAGGTAGATGAATCGATTAGTATGTTGATAAATCAGATGCTGATAAGCAGGATTATCAACTCAAAACTTGGCGATTCTACTGCTCAAAGGAGTGTCAGCAGAGGTACGCCGCAAGGCGGTGTCCTATCACCTCTCCTCTGGAACTTAGTAATAAATGAATTACTAATCACTCTAGAAAGAGAGGGATACAAAGTGTTTGCCTATGCGGACGATGTTGCTATCGCAGTGACGGGAAAACATCCCAATACGCTAAAAGAACTTTTACAAAACGCTTTAAATAAGCTCAATAACTGGGCAAATCGGTGTGGACTGCGCGTTAACCCACATAAAACTGAACTTGTCCTCTTCACCAGGAGATACAAAATCCCACATATTGACCTTCCCCATATAAACGGTGCACCTCTTAAATTTTCAGACCACGCAAAGTATCTAGGTCTTGTTCTAGATAGGAAATTAAGTTGGAAACCTAACATTCAAGAAAGAATAAACAAGGCCACAGTAGCCCTGTTTTCGTGACAAAATCAGCAAAATCCAACGAACAGCCTGCCTGTGTATGGGTGGAGCACTCCGCTCTACCCCCTCCGCCGCACTTGATGTTCTGTTCCATCTAATACCGCTGGTCATCTTCGGCAAACAAATGGCTTCAAACACTGCCATAAGGCTTCAAGCCTCCGCACAGTGGATCAATAATGAGATTTCCCACTCCGCTATTCTGAATTCGTTCAGATCGATAAATAGTAATATCGACTACACCATTCCCCATCCTCAATTCAACCAAAATAGCTTTAAGGTGACTATCCCTTCCAGATCTACCTGGGAGGATACATCATTTTTGAACGATGATCCTATCAACTTCTTCACTGACGGATCAAAAACGGATGATGGGGTTGGTGGAGGCGTATACTCTGATAGACTAAACCTAAGTCTCTAAGATATACGTATTTTTTCCGACAGCCGGGCCGCGTTAACTCTGTCTCTACGAACTCACTAACAGCCCTAAACTATCGATCATCTCTTATATAGATGGCCACACACTTCAATATTCACCTCTGCTGGGTGCCGGGCCATAGAGACATTCCAGGAAATTGCAAAGCCGATGAACTTGCAAAAGAAGGAACAAGTTTACCTCTACTGGCTCACAAAGCTTGTGTGGATATGCCTCTGGCTACATGCAAACTTACGCTAAAGCAAGAAACTATAGAGAGAACAAACCTCAGATGGAATAACACCACCACCTGTTTAGCGACAAAATTAATTTAGCCTAAACTTAGTGCTAAACGCTCTAAGCAGTTGATCTCTGTGAATAGATTGCATATAAGCTATGTTATAGGTGTCCTGACTGGACTCTGCTTAAAAGGCAGATATGCACTTCGACTTGGAGCTCCTGCAAATGATTTCTGCAGGAGTTGCAGGGACGAAGAGGAAGAGGAGACAGTCTCTCATCTTCTATGTACCTGTCCCGCCCTAAAAATTTAAGTTGTTTGACATTTATAGAAGGGGAGTCTATAAGCGGAATTTTGTATTTCCTAGTGAAGAGGACAAGCTCTGTTTTGTGTGGGTTGACACCGATCTGCCCAACGTTAGCTTATTTTTATAACAGCGTTTTGTAAAAGTTCCTTCAAGGTATTAGGATGCTTTCCTGTGACTGTTATCGCAACATTGTCCACATGGGAAATCTTTGTGTAGCTCCTCTTTTATAGAATCAAAAGTAGCTCGTTGTTTGTAGGTACTGATATTATCTGTGATACTAATAATTTGAGAGCTACCTGTAAAATGCGTGTCTAGTAGCAGGTTAAGCTGTTCCTCAGATTTTCCTTAGTTTCGATGCTTCTGAAGTCTCTTTTATGTTTCTATTGAACAGTATCCTGCACTCTTTCTTAGTGAATCTAACTCAGAAGACCACCAATGAGGTTGTCTTATCCCCCTTATCTGAATTGGAGGACAGGCACTGGCTAGGGGTTTGTTAAGAACAGTAGTGAGATCTTTGACATTTTTGTCAAGATCGATAGGTAATGTTGAGTGTTTGAAAGTTCAGGTTTGACTAATCTTACTAGAGTTTCACTATATTAAGGCCAATTAGTTTTCCTGGAATTATGAAAAACTAATTTGCCGGGATCAACGACAACTAACTTAACCGAATTCGTCTCTTATACGCTAAATTCAATTGAAAACAAAAAAGAAGTTGATGTTGTCGCTACGGATTTTAGCAAGGCATTTGATAAAATCTTCCACCAAATTATCTTTTCAAACTAAAGGCTCTTGGATTCCCTCCTGTTTTCATTAAATGGATGGAATCATACTTATCTGACCATAAATATTGTGTCCTATTTAGATCTTCAATATCAGAACCATTTACTGCCAAATCGGGCGTCCCTCAAGGCAGTCATCAAGGTCATGTTATTTTTATTCTGTCAATCAACGACGTAGAATATATCATTGAGCATTCGGAAGTTTCAACGTATGCAGATGACATGACAATTTTTAGAACGATTTCTTCAGCTGACAATGCTTTACTTTTGCAAATCGATCTAAACAATTTTTTTGTTTGGTGTCAAAAAAAAACAATTCAGAACTTAATGTTGCTAAGTGCCAAACAATCACATATTCCCTCTACAACGAGACTATTATACCAATGAAAGTATTGTTTCCAGAGTAACAACCATACGAGATTTAGGTGCTATTTCCGATGGTGAGCTCAACTTCGGTCTCACTATGACAATATATGTAGTAGCCAGAGCTAGTTCTGCTTTGGGTTTCATCAAACGATGGTCTAAAGAATTTTCTAACCCTTACGTTACGAAATCTCTTTATACCACGTTTGTACGGCCCCTATCGGAATATGCTAGCCAAGTATGGTCCCCCTACCACCAAACACATATAAATAGAATTGAAGCAATTCAACGCAGATTCCTCCGTTTTGCCTTAAGAGGACTTCCATGGGTTGATAATTTCAACTTGCCCCCTATCAATATCGGTTGCGTCTTATTAACTTACAATCTCTCGAAAAACGTCGTGAAGTTGCCGATGTTATTTTTGTCCATTAAATTTTGTCTGGCTTAACAGAATCACCAACCCTCCTTCAGGCAATGAGTATTTACGTTAATTCTCACTCTCTTAGATCAGTTCTTGAATTTCATCAAGCTCCTCAACTTCTAAATTTTGTCTGGCTTAACAGAATCAACAACCCTCCTTCAGGCAATGAGTATTAATGTTAATTCTCACTCTCTTAGATCAGTTCTTGAATTTCATCAAGCTCCTCACAGAATTGATTACGGTAGAAATGAACCAGTAACGAGGATGTTAAGAAAGGTAAATGATAATTCAAATATTTTTGATTACAGTCATAGCAAGATCGCACAAAAGAATCTTTTATACAGTAATTCCTAGCCTACCTGTAATAAAAAACAATAAACACAAACAAAAAAAAATATTTAAAAAAACTAGAGAAAAAGAGAAACTGAAACATTTTTTTTAACTTAACAAATGTCTTGAACATGCTTATTTTTTTATATACATATTTTGTTATTTTTGTTTTAATTTTTCATTTTTTTATTTTTAAATTTTTCAAATTTTTTAAAACTTTTTTTGCAAAATAGTGATTTAGGTATTCTATTTACAAATTTTTACTGTTTTATTGTTTTTTTTTCTCTTCCTTATTTAAAAGCTTTTTTTTACTTTTGCTGCTTGTATTAAGCAGTCCCAAACTCTTATCTTCCAATGATATTCGTATTGCTATTGTTCATCTTCAGAAAACTCTAATTAAGTGCCTATACGAAGAGCGAAACGTAATTGCCATCGTACTCGGTGATATTGGACCCCAGGGCGTCACTTCCTAGTTAAAAAATTAACACTTTTTCTCATCGTATTCTTATTAATAAATTAAAAAAATGAAAGTTTTATGTTTCAATGAATGAACAAAATAACATTTTAACATTTTTCTCCCATTTTATGGATCCTATTCACACCCTTTCCCGAACCCCGAAGAAAAGAAGATATTTTATGGATTAGTATTCTGATTATTGATTTGACATTTATACCTATTATAGGCGTCCTATTTACATTTCACCTTTATAAAAAACATGAGAAATATTTGAACTGCAAAACCTCATAACAATTGAATTAGCAGATCTTAAAAAAAACACCCATAAAAAGCTGATTTAAGAAAATATCTATTCCATTACAAATCTAAATCTACAAAAAAATCAACCCTAAAGCAAATAATGATAACATTATAAAAAATGGCACTTTCAAGATTGGATTTATGAAAAGGAGAACCAAAATAACCCATTTTATTTCTACATTTAGATTTATTTCTTGTTTGAAATTTAAGTCCGATAAATATGCGGTCAAGACACATACCCTCCAGCAGAATGTATCTCCCATCTTCAAAAAGGTTGGTTAAAGAAATTTCTTTTCGAAAATAATCCCTTGACAATACCCAATTTATAATTTTGTGACGACTGAGGTGTGAAATTTTTTCGTACATTTTTTTTTACATAATTCACAAATCTATTTTGGCATCTGCAACAAAACTTTGAAAAAGACTTAAAAAGAAATTCAACAAAAACTATGCAAAACTCAACGATGTAAGCCATAATGTCCTTTGGGGTCGGTCTAAAAGAGAAAACTTTCAATATGATGCAAAAGGGCATTCTAAAAGTAATTTGCAACAAAATCAAACAAAATTATAATTGCAATTCTGTATGTGTATAAATTTAAGGTTGATTTGCATAAGATGTGAAATATGACTAGAGCGTGTAGATTGAACCGGGACAAGAAAAAAATCTATTGAAAGAGGGGCAATGTCCTAAAAAAAAAATTAAAGAGGAAAAAAATATTGAAATCTACGTCAACATTTAGATACAATATCGTTCTCTAAATTTTTTAAGGCTAAGACTCCATTCTTATATTCATTTTCTTATTCAAGTTCTTTGGGTACATATGTTTTGAAAATTAATTATTAAACTCAAAGTTTTGAAAACAAGTGAACATATTTTTATTCAAACTGATTTTTCCAAATTGTAGATCATAAAGAGTAATTTATTTTTTCGATATTGAAGTCTTATCAATGTAAGGTCAAACACTGAAAACCAGATTGTTCTAGTAAATAATAAATAGTTATTAATTTACTTAAAGTTTTACATTAATTCAATTATAATTCAAGTATTAATAATTCAAGTACAATTCGTAATGAGTTGAGGTTAAAGAATAAGCATGAGGCTGAACGTCATAATGCTGTTTAGGTTGGTAATAATGTAGGATGGTGTTTCATGACAAGTGGGAGTAGATGTTAGACCTGAGGGGCAGGCTACATTGCATCTCCCTTCTTGAAGCATCGGGTCATCACTGATGCTAGTACTTTAAACGATCTGGTGGCTTGGAAATTCTTCCTGATCTCGTTGTGACGGTTGATGGTGTTGACAAAGTTGAGGATGCAGGGGTACCTGATGAAACATTAGAAATATTAGTTAAGTCTGAGAATTTATTATTTTTATGTGTTTGATTTGAGGAGTTGTGCGGCATGCTTGGAACTAGCAGTGGGTTAGCTTCATCGTTTCTCAAGCTTTCGGTCTAGGTTGAAGGTGTTGTATTATGGTTAGCTTCATCGTTTATCAAGCTTGCGGTCGAGGTTGAAGGTGTTTGTATTATGGCTTCAGTTGGTTTGATATGACTGGAGTTTCGGCGATATTTGTTACCGTTGTTGTCTCTGAGAATGTATGAACGCGGATGAACGTTGCTCTCTATAACAGCTGGTTTCCATTCGCTCTTGGATGTCGTTCTTGTTACGACTCGTTGACCTGCAATGAGTTGTGGACATTCTCTCGCTCCTCTGTTTGAATATTGTGCTTGCTTTTGACGTTCATCTTGTAACTCTTTACTGATGTTGTGGTGAGGTTGTTGTGTTACAAGTGACGACAAAGTTGTTGGAACAAGGGATCTCAGATTCCTTGAGTATAGACGCTGGGCTGGACTTCCAAGATCTCCTCTGGGGGTGTTCATAAAATTAAGAATACCTAGTTGATAGTCTGAGTTGTCGTAAGTGCATTTTTTTAAAATGGCTTTGGATGTTTGGACTGCTTTTTCTGCCAATCCATTTCCCCTAGGATGAGAGAACTAGTGACATGGTTAAATTTCCAGTCGGATGAAAATTTTTTAAATTCGCTGCAATAGTATTGAGGTCCATTGTCGGTCTCTAAAATCCTAGGAATACCGTTCAATGCGAAAATGTTTTTTAGAAATGTTATCACACTTCTAGCAGTTGGTTCTTTCAGTTTATCGAATTTTATAAAACCCGAGTAACTGTCTGTTACTACAACATAGTCGTTACCTTTAAACTGGAATAAGTCCGATGCAACCATTTCAAAGGGATAGTTGGGTATTTCTTTCTCGCCTAGACATATGTTGTTATTGTTTCGTTGGAAGACTTGACAAGCAGCGCATTTTTGTATGTAGTCTTTGATGTCGCGATTCATATGTGGCCAGAAAACAATATTTTTTGCTCTTCGTACACATTTAATGTAATTAAAGTGCCCGTTGTGTATGTACTTAAGAACATCGGCTCTCATAGCTGAAGGTATAAGAGTTTTGTGCGCTTTGTATATAATGCCATCGTAAATAGAGAGTTCCTCTCTGAAATTCCAATAGCTTTTCAGACTTGATGGGAGTTGATCAATGTCACGTGGCCATCCGTTAATTATTAATTCGCTCAGTTGTTTGCAAGTTTCATCAGATTTAGTTAATTGAAGAAGTTTTTCTAGTTCTTTGTCTGATATGGACAAAACAACTTGAACCTGTAAATCTGAATCTTTTTCATCTGGTTGTGAGACATTAGTGCAGTCTCGGCTTAGGGGGTCAGCAATGAACATCTGTTTGCCTTGTTTGTATACGACTTGAAGATCGTATGTCAAAAGACTTAAGCGAATTCGTTGAAGACGGGCTGGGGAAGAGTGAAGAGGTTTTTTGAAAATAGTTTCTAGTGGTTTGTGGTCGGATTCAACAACCAATTTCTTGCCCCAGACGTATTGATGGAATTTTTCGCAGCCGAATTTAATCGCTAGAGCCTCTTTCTCCAATTGGGAGTATTTTTTCTGGCAGTCTGTGAGGGCTTTTGATGCATACGCGATTGGTTGTTCATTTTGCAGGAGTACTGCACCTAACGCGGTAGAGCTAGCATCAGCTTGTAGCTTTACGTCATCATTGACGTCATATAGTTTTAAGACGGGAGTGTTACAAATAGCGGATTTAAGTTTTATGTAAGCTTGCTCATGGACATCTTTCCATTCCCATGGAGTCGATTTTTCCAGTAGCGTGCGTAATTTTGTAGTTAATGAAGAAAAATTTAGGATGAACTTACTCAGATAAGTGAATTTGCCGAGAACTCTTTGAAGTTCTTTTTTGTTTGTTGGGGACTTAAGTCGTTTGATTGCCGCCGTCTTATCTGGATCAGCTGTCATTCCGTGCTCGCTTATGATGTGGCCTAAGTATTTGACCTTTGGCTGCTCGAACACACATTTTGATTTGTTGAGCTGATATTTCTTCGATTGTTTGCATAGGATGATGACGGCGCAATATATTTTTGTTGACGAATGTGGGATCTATGCAAATTCTAATTTTGTTGTTTTTTCGAACCACAACCATAGGCGACACGGAGAGAGCAGCTTCTCTCATGGGCTCGATGACTCCTAACTTGACCATTCTATCGAGTTCCTCTTTAACTTCATCACGAATTTAAAATGGAATTCGTCTTGGAGGTGTAATTACGAATGAAGGGTTATCTACCAGGTCAATATCGTATTCGTAGTCTTTGAGACAACCTAGACCTTCAAAAATGCTGTCATCTATTTTAATTTGGTTAACTCTGGTGACAAGTCCTAGTTTTTCGCAAGCATTGGCTCCGAGAATTGGTTTGGTGTCTTCAGCTACAACTTTGAAAGATATTTTGCACAGTTGGCCTGCTATTGAGCATGGTATAAGTGCTTCGCCGAGTACCTTCATTCGGTGATTACTGAACGAGACAAGGTGCTTTATGCTACTCGGTTTGAGGTTTGAATTGGTAGTTTCGATTACACGTTTAGGCAGCACGTTACACTGGGCACCCGTGTCCAGTTTAATCATGAATGGCTTATTACCTTCTATGAATAATTTTTCAGTAAAGTTGTCGGTTTGCCGGTTGATGTTTTCGGAAACTGCACCAATAAAAAGTGAATCGTCGTCATCTTCGCCTTCTTCACAGATATTAATTTCCTTGGGCAATGTGTCACTACTTTTGCGGTGACTTTTCGCAGTTTTGCCTCTGCAAAATTTTTCAAAATGATTTTTCTTATTGCACTTCCTGCAAACATGGTTGTAGGCGGAACATTTGCGGATTTCGTGGTTTTTTCTACAATTGCGGCAGTCAAATTTTTTGCTTTTAGTGGTGTTACCCTTTCTAACAAAATTAACTGCTTTTTCGCCTTCATTGATGATTTGGGCAGATTGTTTTTGAGCCATTTCTGTAGCCTGACATAGTTGGATTGCCTTTTCGAGATCATGTCTTGAGACAACAGTTTTGTGCGAAGATCGTCGCTTTTGATACCGAGTATGAGTTGGTCTCTGAGAAGGCTGTCGTTGAGCCCTTCAAAAGCACAATTCTGCGCTTGTAAGCGTAGTCTTGACATGAGTTCGTCTATGGATTCACCATCCTTCTGAGCTATTTTGTTGAATTTGTACCTCTCAAATGTGGTGTTAATTTTTGGAGTGAAATATGTTTCAAAAAGTGTCTTTACCTCGTCGAGCGTCCTTTCAGCATTCGTTGGCTGTGAATTGTATATTTGGAGGGCAGAGTATCCGATTGCGGACATGAACGTTGCTACTTGAACATGCCTGTAGCAGTTTCAAAGAATTCGTATTGCTACTTCCAAAGTTTCCACTCGTTTTAGGTGGTCGGAGAAATTGGCAGAGATTGTCTGCGGCTGGTTCTACCATTTTTTATAATAATTTTTATTGAAAAATTAATTTGGCTTCGGCACCATGTAAATAATAGTTATTAATTTACTTAAAGTTTTACATTAATTCAATTATAATTCAAGTATTAATAATTCAAGTACAATTCGTAATGAGTTGAGGTTAAAGAATAAGCATGAGGCTGAACGTCATAATGCTGTTTAGGTTGGTAATAATGTAGGATGGTGTTTCATGACAAGTGGGAGTAGATGATAGACCTGAGGGGTAGGCTATATTGCACTTTTACTACTATGTATATTCAAAGATACGTGAATGCGTGAATATACAATGCAACTTCGTTATACCGAAAGAAAAATCCAATTTTCATACCGAAGTTGCTCCGGTTATTTGCCAATTGCTATAATATCTATAAAAGTATATGTGTATGCTTAGTAGGTACCATCCGGTTCAGTGCTGGAATTTAAATTGATAAGAGAGCTAAAATTTGAAAACAAAATCAGTCTTGGTCAATCAGTCAAATCAAATATTTGGATGTCTCTATATATTCAATAATACGTGAATATTGGAAAATTAAAAGTGCGAAAAGCCTTAAACTTTACTACTATATTCTCAAAAGGGACCTGGGGAATGTGGAGTTAGATTATTGCTTTTTAAAACAGGTCTCAAAAGCTTGTATTCTTGGGAGCCTTTTGGGTAGATTGATAAGATCTTGAAACCAGGTTCCGCACATACATTCAGTAGCCGATTTAGTAGCAGATTTGAGGACATCTGAAACGGAAGACATCATCAAGACATTGGAATGGCCCAAGACCACCACCTGGTTGCTATCCAAAGCGTAGCTGCCCGGGTAGGGTGGATTTTTGAATTAAATGAAGCAATGTTGGTCAAACCTTTTTTTAAGTTTAACAAAGTGCCTTGTAATAAAGAAGAAAGCAATAATCTCGAACCTGCTTTTTTTTTAAACAATTTCAAATTTTAGAATTTAGAATTTATTTTTGTTCGATTTTGTTTCCAATTAATACAGTAAATAAAATGTTTTAGTCATAATGATACCCACGATGACGTTGAAGCCTATTCTTCCTATTTCTCTCAATTGCTCAAAGCAAGAAAAACTTATTTTCTCAGAACGTTTGCTTAGTCCGCAAGATTATGTTCTTAAGATGAGAGAGTTAGGGGCATTAGGTCCTTTTAATGACAAATCGATCATCTAATATGCTATTGATGGAATCAATTACAATCCAAAGTTTTTCTCTATGGTGCGAATCCGAAAAAAAAGAGGCTGGGTGCGACCCACACTGATAACTTCCCATTTGTGATCTTGAAAACTTTATATTTTTTTTTTTTTTTTTTATAATTAGCACGCACTCAAGGGGATTGTTATGTACCCTTTAAATGTCAAAGACACAGTGCGAGCTTTAGGTAAGAAGGAGAGGATTTAAAAGGAGTTGTCGGTGCACATTAGTCTTAAATTTCATCACATCACAATGAGAGGGAAAGACAGAGCGTGGAAGGGCATTCCACATTCGCGTAGTACGGCTAAAAAACGAATCCCTGTACTTAACAGTACGACCGAAATTGGGTTCAAGAGTGAACTGATGGGCATTCCTGGAGGCGCGAGTATTACGGTTGAATCGTTTAAGGGGAGGAATGCAACTGGCTATTTCAATAGAGCACTTACCGTAAAAGTAACGATAAAAGAGTGAGAGACAGGAAACGTTACGTCGGTGTTCGAGTGACGTAAAAGTATCGATGATGTTCCTGTCTCCAATCATTCTGAAGGCTCGTCTCTGTATACTGTCCAAGAGACTTAAGTAAGTTGCTGGAGCACCAGCCCAGAGATGGGAGTTATACTCGAGTTTTGGACGTACATAACTTTTATAGATAATAGCCAGATCCGAAGGGGAAAAGAATTTCTTGCATCTCCAAAGGAAACCTAAACATCTTGCGGCATTTTTGGCGACGCTAAGTATGTGATCATTCCACAAAAGATGGTTTGTGATACACATACCTAAAATCGCAAGCTGATTAGTTTCTTCGATGCAAGTGCCATTCATAGATAATGGCTGGGGGGGAATGTCTCGCTTTAACGACAGAAGGCAGCATTGGATTTTCGAAGCATTAAATTCTACGCGATTTCTTAATCCCCATTGTACAATGCTGTCTAAGTCAGAATTTAATGTACATATCATATTTAGCCGTTTCAATTCCACGTCCGAAGAGCAGGGATGTGAATCTGGAAACGAATATGAAAAGCTAAGAGTACTATCGTCAGCGAAACAATTTAATGGATTAGTAGTTACAGACAGGAGATCATTTATGAAAATGAGAAAGAGGGTCGGAGACAAAACGGAACCCTGTGGCACACCAGCATTTATTTTGTGGGTTTCAGACTTGAATCCGTCTAATACTACTTGTATAGAGCGATTCGAAAGAAAGTTACTTATCCAACGAAGAAAGGTTTCATCGATACCAAAAGCACGCATTTTCGATAAAAGAGCAGGATGCCAAACTTTATCAAATGCTTTAGAAATATCAAGTGCAATAATCTTACTTTCTCCAAAACGATGTAAAGATTTGTTCCACTGTTCGGTGAGATAAACCATCAAGTCACCAGTGGATCTATTGCTGCGAAAGCCGTATTGCCGGTCATTAAGAAGCTTTCGATCTTCGAGATATTTCTTGAACTGATAATTTATCAGCGTTTCCATGACCTTGGAAAGAAGGGACGTAAGTGCAATTGGTCGGTAATTGGAGGGTGAAGAAGATTCGCCTTTTTTAGGGATAGGCTGGACAAATGCTGTTTTCCAACTGCTCGGAACAAGCCCAGAAGAATAGGATAGATGGAAAAGCTTACGCAGGGGTTTTGCCAGCGTGGAAGAACACCTCTTCAGAACAATGGCGGGGATACCATCCGGACCAGCGGATTTATGTGTGTTAAGATCTTTCAGGACTCTCGCTACAGCCCGAGTACGAATGAAGATTTGTCCCATAGAATCATTTACGCGCTCAAGAACTGGGGGAGTCATGACACTATCAGACAGCGTAGAGTTGGCGGCGAACTGCCTAACAAATAAGTTAGCTTTCTCAAGAGAGCTAACGAAGGAAGTGTCATTGGCAACGAGTGTTGGGACCGAGGAAGATGTTTTATTCCTTATATTTTTTACGAATGACCAAAAATTTTTACTACCTGCGGGACATTGTAGTATTTTTTGCCTTATTTTTTGGTCATGCAAAAATTTGGTCCTTCGAATATGGCCGTTGCAGGCCTTCCTGGCTTGTTTGAACTTTTTCCGGTTTTCCTCAGTTGGGTTGGCTCTAAAACAACGGAAGCTAACCTCTTTGACCCTAATAACCTCTTTGCAGCTCGCATCGAACCATGCTTTCTCTTTGGGTCTGATGCTTTTTGCCCTATTCGGGATAAAAGTTCTCATTCCCAAAAGAATCATTTTAGTAATCATATCCGCGCTGGAGTCTACGTCACTACCGAGGAAGCATAGTGACCAGTTAAAGATCCTGAAAAAATTATTGAGGCCGTCCCAGTTGGCTTTCTCGTATTGCCAAACGGTTCTCACAGGAGCTCTTTCTTTAACTGGATTTTTTTGGCACGAAAAATTTGCGGAAATGATACTATGGTCAGACGTGCCTAGAGGCGGTAATACACTGATTGTGTATTTATCGGGGTCAGAGGTTAGAAACAAGTCAAGAGTATTTTCGGCTCGGCCATTAACGTCCGATATTCGGGTAGGCTCGTTGACAAGCTGAGTAAGGTGGTTAAACTCAGCGAAGATCTCAGCACACATACCTTCGGGTGTTGTCTGGCCTGAATGTTGAAGCCAAGAAGAATTGTGTACATTGAAATCGCCCGTAATAACGATTTCAGTGTGAGGATGCAAGGATACAATTGTTTGGATGGAGTCGGACAGAGCATCAAATTCGCGTGAAGTTGAAACTCAGTCCAAATTAGGGCTTCGATAGAGAAAACAATAATGAATGATGTGCTTGTTTACCGAGAATTTAAACCACAGGAAGTTAAACAAGGGATTGGTACTAGGACCGTAATGAGGTTGAAATTGGTAAGCAACATCATTTCTTACGTAGACGGTGTTTTTTTCAAATAACCAAATTTTCTGCGAAACAAACTTTAGCTGTTAAATTCAAACAATCATTATTTTAAGATTGAAAAGCATTTTAATTATTTAAAGAGATTTACGAAATGCACATATATTATAGAGATTGTTGATGTATAAGTTGTTTCCACTTGACCCAGGAGGTAAACTTCCACGCGTTTTTTTAACGAATGTGGAATTTTCTTAGTTCTGTTTAAATTTTTGTTTAAAATGTCAGTTAAGTATAAATATCAAATATATACCCGCTGTAAAAAATTTTATTATGGATAAAATTAAATACCTAATGGCAAAGTTAATATCATTGCTCGTTCTCAAGATATTCGAGTCGAAAAACCAATTTTACCACTTTTTAGTTTATTTTTTTTTATATTTTTTTTCAAAAACTGTCAATTAGATATTTGTCAAAATGCAACCTTTCATTAAAAATTGTACTATGCATAAAATAAAATATTTTAGAAGGCACAATCTTTGTTCGTTCTCAGGATATTCGAGCCGAAATACAATTGTAACTACTTTTCTTTAGAATTTTTAACAGTTTTTGATTTTTTGTTAAAAAACTGCCTATTCAATATTTTTCAGTTCAAAATTGTATCAGTTGCTAATAATTATGTTATGTGGAAAATAAAATAAACAAGAAGTCAATATCGTTACCCGTTTTTGAGAAATTTGAGTCGAAAGACAATTTATACCAATTTTTGGTAGAATTTTTTGTAGTTTTTATTTTTTTTGTAAAAAAACTGTCCATTGAATTTTTTTGAAATTTTCACCAGTATTCAAAAACAACATTTTTCGTAAAATAAAATTGTTTTAAAGTTAATATCATTTTTCCATCTAAGGATATTCAAGTCATAAAAATTTTTTTTTAGTTTTTTTAATTTTAAAAAATAACGGTATATTGATTTTTTTTCCAAATTCATATCAAATTTGTGTGACGTCACAATGTGTCGAATAAAATTTATTTCAAGTCAATAGCATTATTTGTTCGTGAGATATTTGAGCCCAAACAAATCGGACCGATTACAATAACTCCCTATGGGAAGTTAAAAATTCAAAGAAAATCACAGACATCTGACGTTAAGACTATTTCACTCCAAAGCGGATGTTATTATTGCTTCAAAAAAGGACATCGAAGTTCTAGTTGCTAAAATGGACTGAAGTGTTTTCGTTACAATGAATTTATCCACAAGTCTTCGTCATGTACCAAACCAAAATCTGCGAATTGTGCCAGGGCAATTGAGATCAATGCAAGGAAACTAAATGACTATATAATCCATTCTTTAATCGACTCTTCCAGTGATTTAACTATCCTTACATTTGTGTTAAAAC
The DNA here is from genome assembly GCA_958431115.1 of Syrphus vitripennis. NCBI lineage: Eukaryota > Metazoa > Arthropoda > Insecta > Diptera > Syrphidae > Syrphus > Syrphus vitripennis. Next base: position 51,521,645 of record OY288109.1, read on the forward strand.
AAAACAGAAGTAAGGTTCAAGGTCTAAGGTTTGTCTAAGGCACCAGTTCAGACACTACATTCTTTTGGAAGTCTAATCAAGATTGATAATAATTTAACCTTAAAAAACCGTTTGTTATATCCGAAAATTGGTATGGTAGGCTGATGTCAAGGAGTCAATAGATGAAACCTTATGCTTGATAATTATTAACACCGATGCGAATGCAGGTAATGCTACCATAGGAAAAATAGCATATCCAGATGTAATTAAGGATTTGGTTGCTAACTATACAACTGTAGATGCGATAAATCAACCATTGTACGAATTAGTATTATCCTTAATGATTGGCTTGGCCTTCGGAAAAGAAGGTGGTAGATGATCAGACGGCTAACGACAGGTATATTTAGAACAAGCGACTCTAATTTCGCAAGTCCACAATTCCTTGCTAAAAAGAAGGATGAATCAAAAAGACTATGCATTGATTATAGGCTTCTTTTAATACGATTAGGTAAATCCTCTAAGCAAGTAAAAAATATTCTTCACGCTTGACTTAGAAAATGGTTTTTCCATCTAGACGCTTCTTAAAAATAATCAAATGTACACTTCATTTGTAACTCACCACGGACAGTATGAGTTTAATAAAGTGCCTTTTGGAATCAGTACTTTCCCCACAATTTTCAAAAAACACTTCAAATACGTTTAATTGTTCTCTCTTATTGTTCTGTCTGGAACTTATGAAGAAGTTATCGAGAATTTGCAAAAGGTTCTATAAACATTTAGTCTCAGCTGACCTTATGTTGTTGCTCGTCATAACTAACTGCCAATAATTCACGTCAGCAAAATATCGCATACATCGACATGAATCATTGCTTTTTTTATTTTCAGCTCATACATTTCCGCCCACCAAGAACTAGGTGGTTCCTTACAGGCATGTTTTGTCCAATTCGCTTGTAGTTGATGTTTTATACCATTTGGAGGGCAATTTAATTTGTTCACGTTGGTTTTGAACATGTTTCCATATTAATAAAATATTGCTATTAATGCAACGGAGAGTATGAGAGAGAGAGTATATCGCTGATGAAATCGTACGCGGTGAATCGGCATGCGATTCTAAACTTGATGCTTTTTCAATTAGTGTTGTTAATGTATCTGATGACTGGAGCACTCTGGATATATTGAGTTTCGGAATTTGAATTTGCTGGCTGCCGAGTAATTAAAAATTGAATGAATTGATTGACGATGGCTTAATGTATGTTTGTACCGAGTAGATTCTTGATGTTCTGCTGTTATGGTTATGTCTTTTGTTTTAACGACACAGTCTGACGTTAGTTGAATGATACCAGCATCTTTCAAACAAATTTCGCTTAACTCGCCATTACAAACTGCTTGAGCTATTATTCGATTTCTACTTACATACAACCATTCATTCACTTGATGTAATTGTTTCCATATAACTGCGTGTATTGCGATCGTTTTGCTGGAGCAGCTTACTCTGCTGAACTTCTGATATATTTCCGAAATTACGCAATTCGGGTTTGATTCAATGTTATATATAGCTTCGATTGGGAAGTACGTCTGTGAATCGTAATGAATAGCTAGGACTTCGCTGGAGTGGTTTGAGCCGTATATGTGGATTCAACTATTTTTGTTGGTACCGTTGTAGCTTTTATTAGTTCGTATTACCTATCTTCATAGATTGGAAGTTTTTTCATGATTAAAATTCTTTCCAAAGTTGAACTCATAATTACTTGACTTGTTGGTGATAGATGCCCTTCAGTCTTGTTAAGTACGCTGTTTAAGTCAAATATATGGATACTGCCAGCTGATCGTTCTCGTGGAGACAAGTCGCATTATGCAATTATAATTATCGGCAATTTCTTCCAAGTAATTCTTGGCTTGCTGACACATGCTGAGGTACTTTGTTTGAACACCGTTATGATCTGCCGCTAGAATCCATCCCGCCGGGAATTTGTTCATTTTTTTGATTGATTGACTTAGCTGAGTGTTGAAATTCCTTAATCGTTTTTAAATTTTGGTGTTGGTGTCGTTGAGTGTTTTGACAGCTTTAAGGATGACCTTTCCTTGATGTGATATTGTATTTCTCAGGGTTTGTTGATTTTCTGACAAGTTATCGATATCATGGTACACCTCTTCATTGACTCCAAACACTGACGTTAGAATTGTTTCCAATGCACCTCTTCGAGTTCTTGACCGTAAAAACTGAATTGATTCAATACGATGAATAATGCTTGTACTAATCGTGATGATTTATTTTCCTTTCGTGCAAAGCGTTTCCATCTTTTTAATTGTTGCGTTCACCTGTTGTTTGTCTCGTAAAAATTCACTGTTCGGAATACTGATTTAAATCTTCAACGTTCCTCTGCTTAAAAATCTGTGTCCCAATTTTTCTATGTAGAGTCCTCCATCGATTTGAGTTTTGTTGACCAATGCTTAGACATTCGGTATTATTGCAAAACAAGTAATCATTACTTGTTACAACCCTAGGAGTTTTTGTTTTCCTGGGACTTTCAGCTTCTTTTTTTGGACGTATATAACTTTTATAGATAATAGCCAGATCCGAAGGAGAAAAGAATTTCTTGCATCTCCAAAGGAAACCTAAACATCTTGCGGCATTTTTGGCGACGCTAAGTATGTGATCATTCCACAAAAGATGGTTTGTGATACACATACCTAAAATCGCAAGCTGATTAGTTTCTTCGATGCAAGTGCCATTCATAGATAATGGCTGGGGGGGAATGTCTCGCTTTAACGACAGAAGGCAGCATTGGATTTTCGAAGCATTAAATTCTACGCGATTTCTTAATCCCCATTTCTTAATCTTCATTTGTAACTCACCACGGACAGTATGAGTTTAATAAAGTGCCTTTTGGAATCAGTACTTTCCCCACAATTTTCAAAAAACACTTCAAATACGTTTAATTGTTCTCTCTTATTGTTCTGTCTGGAACTTATGAAGAAGTTATCGAGAATTTGCAAAAGGTTCTATAAACATTTAGTCTCAGCTGACCTTATGTTGTTGCTCGTCATAACTAACTGCCAATAATTCACGTCAGCAAAATATCGCATACATCGACATGAATCATTGCTTTTTTTATTTTCAGCTCATACATTTCCGCCCACCAAGAACTAGGTGGTTCCTTACAGGCATGTTTTGTCCAATTCGCTTGTAGTTGATGTTTTATACCATTTGGAGGGCAATTTAATTTGTTCACGTTGGTTTTGAACATGTTTCCATATTAATAAAATATTGCTATTAATGCAACGGAGAGTATGAGAGAGAGAGTATATCGCTGATGAAATCGTACGCGGTGAATCGGCATGCGATTCTAAACTTGATGCTTTTTCAATTAGTGTTGTTAATGTATCTGATGACTGGAGCACTCTGGATATATTGAGTTTCGGAATTTGAATTTGCTGGCTGCCGAGTAATTAAAAATTGAATGAATTGATTGACGATGGCTTAATGTATGTTTGTACCGAGTAGATTCTTGATGTTCTGCTGTTATGGTTATGTCTTTTGTTTTAACGACACAGTCTGACGTTAGTTGAATGATACCAGCATCTTTCAAACAAATTTCGCTTAACTCGCCATTACAAACTGCTTGAGCTATTATTCGATTTCTACTTACATACAACCATTCATTCACTTGATGTAATTGTTTCCATATAACTGCGTGTATTGCGATCGTTTTGCTGGAGCAGCTTACTCTGCTGAACTTCTGATATATTTCCGAAATTACGCAATTCGGGTTTGATTCAATGTTATATATAGCTTCGATTGGGAAGTACGTCTGTGAATCGTAATGAATAGCTAGGACTTCGCTGGAGTGGTTTGAGCCGTATATGTGGATTCAACTATTTTTGTTGGTACCGTTGTAGCTTTTATTAGTTCGTATTACCTATCTTCATAGATTGGAAGTTTTTTCATGATTAAAATTCTTTCCAAAGTTGAACTCATAATTACTTGACTTGTTGGTGATAGATGCCCTTCAGTCTTGTTAAGTACGCTGTTTAAGTCAAATATATGGATACTGCCAGCTGATCGTTCTCGTGGAGACAAGTCGCATTATGCAATTATAATTATCGGCAATTTCTTCCAAGTAATTCTTGGCTTGCTGACACATGCTGAGGTACTTTGTTTGAACACCGTTATGATCTGCCGCTAGAATCCATCCCGCCGGGAATTTGTTCATTTTTTTGATTGATTGACTTAGCTGAGTGTTGAAATTCCTTAATCGTTTTTAAATTTTGGTGTTGGTGTCGTTGAGTGTTTTGACAGCTTTAAGGATGACCTTTCCTTGATGTGATATTGTATTTCTCAGGGTTTGTTGATTTTCTGACAAGTTATCGATATCATGGTACACCTCTTCATTGACTCCAAACACTGACGTTAGAATTGTTTCCAATGCACCTCTTCGAGTTCTTGACCGTAAAAACTGAATTGATTCAATACGATGAATAATGCTTGTACTAATCGTGATGATTTATTTTCCTTTCGTGCAAAGCGTTTCCATCTTTTTAATTGTTGCGTTCACCTGTTGTTTGTCTCGTAAAAATTCACTGTTCGGAATACTGATTTAAATCTTCAACGTTCCTCTGCTTAAAAATCTGTGTCCCAATTTTTCTATGTAGAGTCCTCCATCGATTTGAGTTTTGTTGACCAATGCTTAGACATTCGGTATTATTGCAAAACAAGTAATCATTACTTGTTACAACCCTAGGAGTTTTTGTTTTCCTGGGACTTTCAGCTTCTTTTTTTGGACGTATATAACTTTTATAGATAATAGCCAGATCCGAAGGAGAAAAGAATTTCTTGCATCTCCAAAGGAAACCTAAACATCTTGCGGCATTTTTGGCGACGCTAAGTATGTGATCATTCCACAAAAGATGGTTTGTGATACACATACCTAAAATCGCAAGCTGATTAGTTTCTTCGATGCAAGTGCCATTCATAGATAATGGCTGGGGGGGAATGTCTCGCTTTAACGACAGAAGGCAGCATTGGATTTTCGAAGCATTAAATTCTACGCGATTTCTTAATCCCCATTTCTTAATCTTCATTTGTAACTCACCACGGACAGTATGAGTTTAATAAAGTGCCTTTTGGAATCAGTACTTTCCCCACAATTTTCAAAAAACACTTCAAATAAGTTTAATTGTTCTCTCTTATTGTTCTGTCTGGAACTTATGAAGAAGTTATCGAGAATTTGCAAAAGGTTCTATAAACATTTAGTCTCAGCTGACCTTATGTTGTTGCTCGTCATAACTAACTGCCAATAATTCACGTCAGCAAAATATCGCATACATCGACATGAATCATTGCTTTTTTTATTTTCAGCTCATACATTTCCGCCCACCAAGAACTAGGTGGTTCCTTACAGGCATGTTTTGTCCAATTCGCTTGTAGTTGATGTTTTATACCATTTGGAGGGCAATTTAATTTGTTCACGTTGGTTTTGAACATGTTTCCATATTAATAAAATATTGCTATTAATGCAACGGAGAGTATGAGAGAGAGAGTATATCGCTGATGAAATCGTACGCGGTGAATCGGCATGCGATTCTAAACTTGATGCTTTTTCAATTAGTGTTGTTAATGTATCTGATGACTGGAGCACTCTGGATATATTGAGTTTCGGAATTTGAATTTGCTGGCTGCCGAGTAATTAAAAATTGAATGAATTGATTGACGATGGCTTAATGTATGTTTGTACCGAGTAGATTCTTGATGTTCTGCTGTTATGGTTATGTCTTTTGTTTTAACGACACAGTCTGACGTTAGTTGAATGATACCAGCATCTTTCAAACAAATTTCGCTTAACTCGCCATTACAAACTGCTTGAGCTATTATTCGATTTCTACTTACATACAACCATTCATTCACTTGATGTAATTGTTTCCATATAACTGCGTGTATTGCGATCGTTTTTCTGGAGCAGCTTACTCTGCTGAACTTCTGATATATTTCCGAAATTACGCAATTCGGGTTTGATTCAATGTTATATATAGCTTCGATTGGGAAGTACGTCTGTGAATCGTAATGAATAGCTAGGACTTCGCTGGAGTGGTTTGAGCCGTATATGTGGATTCAACTATTTTTGTTGGTACCGTTGTAGCTTTTATTAGTTCGTATTACCTATCTTCATAGATTGGAAGTTTTTTCATGATTAAAATTCTTTCCAAAGTTGAACTCATAATTACTTGACTTGTTGGTGAAAGATGCCCTTCAGTCTTGTTAAGTACGCTGTTTAAGTCAAATATATGGATACTGCCAGCTGATCGTTCTCGTGGAGACAAGTCGCATTATGCAATTATAATTATCGGCAATTTCTTCCAAGTAATTCTTGGCTTGCTGACACATGCTGAGGTACTTTGTTTGAACACCGTTATGATCTGCCGCTAGAATCCATCCCGCCGGGAATTTGTTCATTTTTTTGATTGATTGACTTAGCTGAGTGTTGAAATTCCTTAATCGTTTTTAAATTTTGGTGTTGGTGTCGTTGAGTGTTTTGACAGCTTTAAGGATGACCTTTCCTTGATGTGATATTGTATTTCTCAGGGTTTGTTGATTTTCTGACAAGTTATCGATATCATGGTACACCTCTTCATTGACTCCAAACACTGACGTTAGAATTGTTTCCAATGCACCTCTTCGAGTTCTTGACCGTAAAAACTGAATTGATTCAATACGATGAATAATGCTTGTACTAATCGTGATGATTTATTTTCCTTTCGTGCAAAGCGTTTCCATCTTTTTAATTGTTGCGTTCACCTGCTGTTTGTCTCGTAAAAATTCACTGTTCGGAATACTGATTTAAATCTTCAACGTTCCTCTGCTTAAAAATCTGTGTCCCAATTTTTCTATGTAGAGTCCTCCATCGATTTGAGTTTTGTTGACCAATGCTTAGACATTCGGTATTATTGCAAAACAAGTAATCATTACTTGTTACAACCCTAGGAGTTTTTGTTTTCCTGGGACTTTCAGCTTCTTTTTTTGGACGTACATAACTTTTATAGATAATAGCCAGATCCGAAGGGGAAAAGAATTTCTTGCATCTCCAAAGGAAACCTAAACATCTTGCAGCATTTTTGGCGACGCTAAGTATGTGATCATTCCACAAAAGATGGTTTGTGATACACATACCTAAAATCGCAAGCTGATTAGTTTCTTCGATGCAAGTGCCATTCATAGATAATGGCTGGGGGGGAATGTCTCGCTTTAACGACAGAAGGCAGCATTGGATTTTCGAAGCATTAAATTCTACGCGATTTCTTAATCCCCATTGTACAATGCTGTCTAAGTCAGAATTTAATGTACATATCATATTTAGCCGTTTCAATTCCACGTCCGAAGAGCAGGGATGTGAATCTGGAAACGAATATGAAAAGCTAAGAGTACTATCGTCAGCGAAACAATTTAATGGATTAGTAGTTACAGACAGGAGATCATTTATGAAAATGAGAAAGAGGGTCGGAGACAAAACGGAACCCTGTGGCACACCAGCATTTATTTTGTGGGTTTCAGACTTGAATCTGTCTAATACTACTTGTATAGAGCGATTCGAAAGAAAGTTACTAATCCAACGAAGAAAGGTTTCATCGATACCAAAAGCACGCATTTTCGATAAAAGAGCAGGATGCCAAACTTTATCAAATGCTTTAGAAATATCAAGTGCAATAATCTTACTTTCTCCAAAACGATGTAAAGATTTGTTCCACTGTTCGGTGAGATAAACCATCAAGTCACCAGTGGATCTATTGCTGCGAAAGCCGTATTGCCGGTCATTAAGAAGCTTTCGATCTTCGAGATATTTCTTGAACTGATAATTTATCAGCGTTTCCATGACCTTGGAAAGAAGGGACGTAAGTGCAATTGGTCGGTAATTGGAGGGTGAAGAAGATTCGCCTTTTTTAGGGATAGGCTGGACAAATGCTGTTTTCCAACTGCTCGGAACAAGCCCAGAAGAATAGGATAGATGGAAAAGCTTACGCAGGGGTTTTGCCAGCGTGGAAGAACACCTCTTCAGAACAATGGCGGGGATACCATCCGGACCAGCGGATTTATGTGTGTTAAGATCTTTCAGGACTCTCGCTACAGCCCGAGTACGAATGAAGATTTGTCCCATAGAATCATTTACGCGCTCAAGAACTGGGGGAGTCATGACACTATCAGACAGCGTAGAGTTGGCGGCGAACTGCCTAACAAATAAGTTAGCTTTCTCAAGAGAGCTAACGAAGGAAGTGTCATTGGCAACGAGTGTTGGGACCGAGGAAGATGTTTTATTCCTTATATTTTTTACGAATGACCAAAAATTTTTACTACCTGCGGGACATTGTAGTATTTTTTGCCTTATTTTTTGGTCATGCAAAAATTTGGTCCTTCGAATATGGCCGTTGCAGGCCTTCCTGGCTTGTTTGAACTTTTTCCGGTTTTCCTCAGTTGGGTTGGCTCTAAAACAACGGAAGCTAACCTCTTTGACCCTAATAACCTCTTTGCAGCTCGCATCGAACCATGCTTTCTCTTTGGGTCTGATGCTTTTTGCCCTATTCGGGATAAAAGTTCTCATTCCCAAAAGAATCATTTTAGTAATCATATCCGCGCTGGAGTCTACGTCACTACCGAGGAAGCATAGTGACCAGTTAAAGATCCTGAAAAAATTATTGAGGCCGTCCCAGTTGGCTTTCTCGTATTGCCAAACGGTTCTCACAGGAGCTCTTTCTTTAACTGGATTTTTTTGGCACGAAAAATTTGCGGAAATGATACTATGGTCAGACGTGCCTAGAGGCGGTAATACACTGATTGTGTATTTATCGGGGTCAGAGGTTAGAAACAAGTCAAGAGTATTTTCGGCTCGGCCATTAACGTCCGATATTCGGGTAGGCTCGTTGACAAGCTGAGTAAGGTGGTTAAACTCAGCGAAGATCTCAGCACACATACCTTCGGGTGTTGTCTGGCCTGAATGTTGAAGCCAAGAAGAATTGTGTACATTGAAATCGCCCGTAATAACGATTTCAGTGTGAGGATGCAAGGATACAATTGTTTGGATGGAGTCGGACAGAGCATCAAATTCGCGTGAAGTTGAAACTCAGTCCAAATTAGGGCTTCGATAGAGAAAACAATAATGAATGATGTGCTTGTTTACCGAGAATTTAAACCACAGGAAGTTAAACAAGGGATTGGTACTAGGACCGTAATGAGGTTGAAATTGGTAAGCAACATCATTTCTTACGTAGACGGTGTTTTTTTCAAATAACCAAATTTTCTGCGAAACAAACTTTAGCTGTTAAATTCAAACAATCATTATTTTAAGATTGAAAAGCATTTTAATTATTTAAAGAGATTTACGAAATGCACATATATTATAGAGATTGTTGATGTATAAGTTGTTTCCACTTGACCCAGGAGGTAAACTTCCACGCGTTTTTTTAACGAATGTGGAATTTTCTTAGTTCTGTTTAAATTTTTGTTTAAAATGTCAGTTAAGTATAAATATCAAATATATACCCGCTGTAAAAAATTTTATTATGGATAAAATTAAATACCTAATGGCAAAGTTAATATCATTGCTCGTTCTCAAGATATTCGAGTCGAAAAACCAATTTTACCACTTTTTAGTTTATTTTTTTTTATATTTTTTTTCAAAAACTGTCAATTAGATATTTGTCAAAATGCAACCTTTCATTAAAAATTGTACTATGCATAAAATAAAATATTTTAGAAGGCACAATCTTTGTTCGTTCTCAGGATATTCGAGCCGAAATACAATTGTAACTACTTTTCTTTAGAATTTTTAACAGTTTTTGATTTTTTGTTAAAAAACTGCCTATTCAATATTTTTCAGTTCAAAATTGTATCAGTTGCTAATAATTATGTTATGTGGAAAATAAAATAAACAAGAAGTCAATATCGTTACCCGTTTTTGAGAAATTTGAGTCGAAAGACAATTTATACCAATTTTTGGTAGAATTTTTTGTAGTTTTTATTTTTTTTGTAAAAAAACTGTCCATTGAATTTTTTTGAAATTTTCACCAGTATTCAAAAACAACATTTTTCGTAAAATAAAATTGTTTTAAAGTTAATATCATTTTTCCATCTAAGGATATTCAAGTCATAAAATTTTTTTTTTAGTTTTTTTAATTTTAAAAAATAACGGTATATTGATTTTTTTCCAAATTCATATCAAATTTGTGTGACGTCACAATGTGTCGAATAAAATTTATTTCAAGTCAATAGCATTATTTGTTCGTGAGATATTTGAGCCCAAACAAATCGGACCGATTACAATAACTCCCTATGGGAAGTTAAAAATTCAAAGAAAATCACAGACATCTGACGTTAAGACTATTTCACTCCAAAGCGGATGTTATTATTGCTTCAAAAAAGGACATCGAAGTTCTAGTTGCTAAAATGGACTGAAGTGTTTTCGTTACAATGAATTTATCCACAAGTCTTCGTCATGTACCAAACCAAAATCTGCGAATTGTGCCAGGGCAATTGAGATCAATGCAAGGAAACTAAATGACTATATAATCCATTCTTTAATCGACTCTTCCAGTGATTTAACTATCCTTACATTTGTGTTAAAACAAAACAGAAGTAAGGTTCAAGGTCTAAGGTTTGTCTAAGGCACCAGTTCAGACACTACATTCTTTTGGAAGTCTAATCAAGATTGATAATAATTTAACCTTAAAAAACCGTTTGTTATATCCGAAAATTGGTATGGTAGGCTGATGTCAAGGAGTCAATAGATGAAACCTTATGCTTGATAATTATTAACACCGATGCGAATGCAGGTAATGCTACCATAGGAAAAATAGCATATCCAGATGTAATTAAGGATTTGGTTGCTAACTATACAACTGTAGATGCGATAAATCAACCATTGTACGAATTAGTATTATCCTTAATGATTGGCTTGGCCTTCGGAAAAGAAGGTGGTAGATGATCAGACGGCTAACGACAGGTATATTTAGAACAAGCGACTCTAATTTCGCAAGTCCACAATTCCTTGCTAAAAAGAAGGATGAATCAAAAAGACTATGCATTGATTATAGGCTTCTTTTAATACGATTAGGTAAATCCTCTAAGCAAGTAAAAAATATTCTTCACGCTTGACTTAGAAAATGGTTTTTCCATCTAGACGCTTCTTAAAAATAATCAAATGTACACTTCATTTGTAACTCACCACGGACAGTATGAGTTTAATAAAGTGCCTTTTGGAATCAGTACTTTCCCCACAATTTTCAAAAAACACTTCAAATACGTTTAATTGTTCTCTCTTATTGTTCTGTCTGGAACTTATGAAGAAGTTATCGAGAATTTGCAAAAGGTTCTATAAACATTTAGTCTCAGCTGACCTTATGTTGTTGCTCGTCATAACTAACTGCCAATAATTCACGTCAGCAAAATATCGCATACATCGACATGAATCATTGCTTTTTTTATTTTCAGCTCATACATTTCCGCCCACCAAGAACTAGGTGGTTCCTTACAGGCATGTTTTGTCCAATTCGCTTGTAGTTGATGTTTTATACCATTTGGAGGGCAATTTAATTTGTTCACGTTGGTTTTGAACATGTTTCCATATTAATAAAATATTGCTATTAATGCAACGGAGAGTATGAGAGAGAGAGTATATCGCTGATGAAATCGTACGCGGTGAATCGGCATGCGATTCTAAACTTGATGCTTTTTCAATTAGTGTTGTTAATGTATCTGATGACTGGAGCACTCTGGATATATTGAGTTTCGGAATTTGAATTTGCTGGCTGCCGAGTAATTAAAAATTGAATGAATTGATTGACGATGGCTTAATGTATGTTTGTACCGAGTAGATTCTTGATGTTCTGCTGTTATGGTTATGTCTTTTGTTTTAACGACACAGTCTGACGTTAGTTGAATGATACCAGCATCTTTCAAACAAATTTCGCTTAACTCGCCATTACAAACTGCTTGAGCTATTATTCGATTTCTACTTACATACAACCATTCATTCACTTGATGTAATTGTTTCCATATAACTGCGTGTATTGCGATCGTTTTGCTGGAGCAGCTTACTCTGCTGAACTTCTGATATATTTCCGAAATTACGCAATTCGGGTTTGATTCAATGTTATATATAGCTTCGATTGGGAAGTACGTCTGTGAATCGTAATGAATAGCTAGGACTTCGCTGGAGTGGTTTGAGCCGTATATGTGGATTCAACTATTTTTGTTGGTACCGTTGTAGCTTTTATTAGTTCGTATTACCTATCTTCATAGATTGGAAGTTTTTTCATGATTAAAATTCTTTCCAAAGTTGAACTCATAATTACTTGACTTGTTGGTGATAGATGCCCTTCAGTCTTGTTAAGTACGCTGTTTAAGTCAAATATATGGATACTGCCAGCTGATCGTTCTCGTGGAGACAAGTCGCATTATGCAATTATAATTATCGGCAATTTCTTCCAAGTAATTCTTGGCTTGCTGACACATGCTGAGGTACTTTGTTTGAACACCGTTATGATCTGCCGCTAGAATCCATCCCGCCGGGAATTTGTTCATTTTTTTGATTGATTGACTTAGCTGAGTGTTGAAATTCCTTAATCGTTTTTAAATTTTGGTGTTGGTGTCGTTGAGTGTTTTGACAGCTTTAAGGATGACCTTTCCTTGATGTGATATTGTATTTCTCAGGGTTTGTTGATTTTCTGACAAGTTATCGATATCATGGTACACCTCTTCATTGACTCCAAACACTGACGTTAGAATTGTTTCCAATGCACCTCTTCGAGTTCTTGACCGTAAAAACTGAATTGATTCAATACGATGAATAATGCTTGTACTAATCGTGATGATTTATTTTCCTTTCGTGCAAAGCGTTTCCATCTTTTTAATTGTTGCGTTCACCTGTTGTTTGTCTCGTAAAAATTCACTGTTCGGAATACTGATTTAAATCTTCAACGTTCCTCTGCTTAAAAATCTGTGTCCCAATTTTTCTATGTAGAGTCCTCCATCGATTTGAGTTTTGTTGACCAATGCTTAGACATTCGGTATTATTGCAAAACAAGTAATCATTACTTGTTACAACCCTAGGAGTTTTTGTTTTCCTGGGACTTTCAGCTTCTTTTTTTGGACGTACATAACTTTTATAGATAATAGCCAGATCCGAAGGAGAAAAGAATTTCTTGCATCTCCAAAGGAAACCTAAACATCTTGCGGCATTTTTGGCGACGCTAAGTATGTGATCATTCCACAAAAGATGGTTTGTGATACACATACCTAAAATCGCAAGCTGATTAGTTTCTTCGATGCAAGTGCCATTCATAGATAATGGCTGGGGGGGAATGTCTCGCTTTAACGACAGAAGGCAGCATTGGATTTTCGAAGCATTAAATTCTACGCGATTTCTTAATCCCCATTTCTTAATCTTCATTTGTAACTCACCACGGACAGTATGAGTTTAATAAAGTGCCTTTTGGAATCAGTACTTTCCCCACAATTTTCAAAAAACACTTCAAATAAGTTTAATTGTTCTCTCTTATTGTTCTGTCTGGAACTTATGAAGAAGTTATCGAGAATTTGCAAAAGGTTCTATAAACATTTAGTCTCAGCTGACCTTATGTTGTTGCTCGTCATAACTAACTGCCAATAATTCACGTCAGCAAAATATCGCATACATCGACATGAATCATTGCTTTTTTTATTTTCAGCTCATACATTTCCGCCCACCAAGAACTAGGTGGTTCCTTACAGGCATGTTTTGTCCAATTCGCTTGTAGTTGATGTTTTATACCATTTGGAGGGCAATTTAATTTGTTCACGTTGGTTTTGAACATGTTTCCATATTAATAAAATATTGCTATTAATGCAACGGAGAGTATGAGAGAGAGAGTATATCGCTGATGAAATCGTACGCGGTGAATCGGCATGCGATTCTAAACTTGATGCTTTTTCAATTAGTGTTGTTAATGTATCTGATGACTGGAGCACTCTGGATATATTGAGTTTCGGAATTTGAATTTGCTGGCTGCCGAGTAATTAAAAATTGAATGAATTGATTGACGATGGCTTAATGTATGTTTGTACCGAGTAGATTCTTGATGTTCTGCTGTTATGGTTATGTCTTTTGTTTTAACGACACAGTCTGACGTTAGTTGAATGATACCAGCATCTTTCAAACAAATTTCGCTTAACTCGCCATTACAAACTGCTTGAGCTATTATTCGATTTCTACTTACATACAACCATTCATTCACTTGATGTAATTGTTTCCATATAACTGCGTGTATTGCGATCGTTTTGCTGGAGCAGCTTACTCTGCTGAACTTCTGATATATTTCCGAAATTACGCAATTCGGGTTTGATTCAATGTTATATATAGCTTCGATTGGGAAGTACGTCTGTGAATCGTAATGAATAGCTAGGACTTCGCTGGAGTGGTTTGAGCCGTATATGTGGATTCAACTATTTTTGTTGGTACCGTTGTAGCTTTTATTAGTTCGTATTACCTATCTTCATAGATTGGAAGTTTTTTCATGATTAAAATTCTTTCCAAAGTTGAACTCATAATTACTTGACTTGTTGGTGATAGATGCCCTTCAGTCTTGTTAAGTACGCTGTTTAAGTCAAATATATGGATACTGCCAGCTGATCGTTCTCGTGGAGACAAGTCGCATTATGCAATTATAATTATCGGCAATTTCTTCCAAGTAATTCTTGGCTTGCTGACACATGCTGAGGTACTTTGTTTGAACACCGTTATGATCTGCCGCTAGAATCCATCCCGCCGGGAATTTGTTCATTTTTTTGATTGATTGACTTAGCTGAGTGTTGAAATTCCTTAATCGTTTTTAAATTTTGGTGTTGGTGTCGTTGAGTGTTTTGACAGCTTTAAGGATGACCTTTCCTTGATGTGATATTGTATTTCTCAGGGTTTGTTGATTTTCTGACAAGTTATCGATATCATGGTACACCTCTTCATTGACTCCAAACACTGACGTTAGAATTGTTTCCAATGCACCTCTTCGAGTTCTTGACCGTAAAAACTGAATTGATTCAATACGATGAATAATGCTTGTACTAATCGTGATGATTTATTTTCCTTTCGTGCAAAGCGTTTCCATCTTTTTAATTGTTGCGTTCACCTGTTGTTTGTCTCGTAAAAATTCACTGTTCGGAATACTGATTTAAATCTTCAACGTTCCTCTGCTTAAAAATCTGTGTCCCAATTTTTCTATGTAGAGTCCTCCATCGATTTGAGTTTTGTTGACCAATGCTTAGACATTCGGTATTATTGCAAAACAAGTAATCATTACTTGTTACAACCCTAGGAGTTTTTGTTTTCCTGGGACTTTCAGCTTCTTTTTTTGGACGTACATAACTTTTATAGATAATAGCCAGATCCGAAGGAGAAAAGAATTTCTTGCATCTCCAAAGGAAACCTAAACATCTTGCGGCATTTTTGGCGACGCTAAGTATGTGATCATTCCACAAAAGATGGTTTGTGATACACATACCTAAAATCGCAAGCTGATTAGTTTCTTCGATGCAAGTGTCATTCATAGATAATGGGTGGGGGGGAATGTCTCGCTTTAACGACAGAAGGCAGCATTGGATTTTCGAAGCATTAAATTCTACGCGATTTCTTAATCCCCATTTCTTAATCTTCATTTGTAACTCACCACGGACAGTATGAGTTTAATAAAGTGCCTTTTGGAATCAGTACTTTCCCCACAATTTTCAAAAAACACTTCAAATAAGTTTAATTGTTCTCTCTTATTGTTCTGTCTGGAACTTATGAAGAAGTTATCGAGAATTTGCAAAAGGTTCTATAAACATTTAGTCTCAGCTGACCTTATGTTGTTGCTCGTCATAACTAACTGCCAATAATTCACGTCAGCAAAATATCGCATACATCGACATGAATCATTGCTTTTTTTATTTTCAGCTCATACATTTCCGCCCACCAAGAACTAGGTGGTTCCTTACAGGCATGTTTTGTCCAATTCGCTTGTAGTTGATGTTTTATACCATTTGGAGGGCAATTTAATTTGTTCACGTTGGTTTTGAACATGTTTCCATATTAATAAAATATTGCTATTAATGCAACGGAGAGTATGAGAGAGAGAGTATATCGCTGATGAAATCGTACGCGGTGAATCGGCATGCGATTCTAAACTTGATGCTTTTTCAATTAGTGTTGTTAATGTATCTGATGACTGGAGCACTCTGGATATATTGAGTTTCGGAATTTGAATTTGCTGGCTGCCGAGTAATTAAAAATTGAATGAATTGATTGACGATGGCTTAATGTATGTTTGTACCGAGTAGATTCTTGATGTTCTGCTGTTATGGTTATGTCTTTTGTTTTAACGACACAGTCTGACGTTAGTTGAATGATACCAGCATCTTTCAAACAAATTTCGCTTAACTCGCCATTACAAACTGCTTGAGCTATTATTCGATTTCTACTTACATACAACCATTCATTCACTTGATGTAATTGTTTCCATATAACTGCGTGTATTGCGATCGTTTTTCTGGAGCAGCTTACTCTGCTGAACTTCTGATATATTTCCGAAATTACGCAATTCGGGTTTGATTCAATGTTATATATAGCTTCGATTGGGAAGTACGTCTGTGAATCGTAATGAATAGCTAGGACTTCGCTGGAGTGGTTTGAGCCGTATATGTGGATTCAACTATTTTTGTTGGTACCGTTGTAGCTTTTATTAGTTCGTATTACCTATCTTCATAGATTGGAAGTTTTTTCATGATTAAAATTCTTTCCAAAGTTGAACTCATAATTACTTGACTTGTTGGTGATAGATGCCCTTCAGTCTTGTTAAGTACGCTGTTTAAGTCAAATATATGGATACTGCCAGCTGATCGTTCTCGTGGAGACAAGTCGCATTATGCAATTATAATTATCGGCAATTTCTTCCAAGTAATTCTTGGCTTGCTGACACATGCTGAGGTACTTTGTTTGAACACCGTTATGATCTGCCGCTAGAATCCATCCCGCCGGGAATTTGTTCATTTTTTTGATTGATTGACTTAGCTGAGTGTTGAAATTCCTTAATCGTTTTTAAATTTTGGTGTTGGTGTCGTTGAGTGTTTTGACAGCTTTAAGGATGACCTTTCCTTGATGTGATATTGTATTTCTCAGGGTTTGTTGATTTTCTGACAAGTTATCGATATCATGGTACACCTCTTCATTGACTCCAAACACTGACGTTAGAATTGTTTCCAATGCACCTCTTCGAGTTCTTGACCGTAAAAACTGAATTGATTCAATACGATGAATAATGCTTGTACTAATCGTGATGATTTATTTTCCTTTCGTGCAAAGCGTTTCCATCTTTTTAATTGTTGCGTTCACCTGCTGTTTGTCTCGTAAAAATTCACTGTTCGGAATACTGATTTAAATCTTCAACGTTCCTCTGCTTAAAAATCTGTGTCCCAATTTTTCTATGTAGAGTCCTCCATCGATTTGAGTTTTGTTGACCAATGCTTAGACATTCGGTATTATTGCAAAACAAGTAATCATTACTTGTTACAACCCTAGGAGTTTTTGTTTTCCTGGGACTTTCAGCTTCTTTTTTTGGACGTACATAACTTTTATAGATAATAGCCAGATCCGAAGGGGAAAAGAATTTCTTGCATCTCCAAAGGAAACCTAAACATCTTGCAGCATTTTTGGCGACGCTAAGTATGTGATCATTCCACAAAAGATGGTTTGTGATACACATACCTAAAATCGCAAGCTGATTAGTTTCTTCGATGCAAGTGCCATTCATAGATAATGGCTGGGGGGGAATGTCTCGCTTTAACGACAGAAGGCAGCATTGGATTTTCGAAGCATTAAATTCTACGCGATTTCTTAATCCCCATTGTACAATGCTGTCTAAGTCAGAATTTAATGTACATATCATATTTAGCCGTTTCAATTCCACGTCCGAAGAGCAGGGATGTGAATCTGGAAACGAATATGAAAAGCTAAGAGTACTATCGTCAGCGAAACAATTTAATGGATTAGTAGTTACAGACAGGAGATCATTTATGAAAATGAGAAAGAGGGTCGGAGACAAAACGGAACCCTGTGGCACACCAGCATTTATTTTGTGGGTTTCAGACTTGAATCTGTCTAATACTACTTGTATAGAGCGATTCGAAAGAAAGTTACTAATCCAACGAAGAAAGGTTTCATCGATACCAAAAGCACGCATTTTCGATAAAAGAGCAGGATGCCAAACTTTATCAAATGCTTTAGAAATATCAAGTGCAATAATCTTACTTTCTCCAAAACGATGTAAAGATTTGTTCCACTGTTCGGTGAGATAAACCATCAAGTCACCAGTGGATCTATTGCTGCGAAAGCCGTATTGCCGGTCATTAAGAAGCTTTCGATCTTCGAGATATTTCTTGAACTGATAATTTATCAGCGTTTCCATGACCTTGGAAAGAAGGGACGTAAGTGCAATTGGTCGGTAATTGGAGGGTGAAGAAGATTCGCCTTTTTTAGGGATAGGCTGGACAAATGCTGTTTTCCAACTGCTCGGAACAAGCCCAGAAGAATAGGATAGATGGAAAAGCTTACGCAGGGGTTTTGCCAGCGTGGAAGAACACCTCTTCAGAACAATGGCGGGGATACCATCCGGACCAGCGGATTTATGTGTGTTAAGATCTTTCAGGACTCTCGCTACAGCCCGAGTACGAATGAAGATTTGTCCCATAGAATCATTTACGCGCTCAAGAACTGGGGGAGTCATGACACTATCAGACAGCGTAGAGTTGGCGGCGAACTGCCTAACAAATAAGTTAGCTTTCTCAAGAGAGCTAACGAAGGAAGTGTCATTGGCAACGAGTGTTGGGACCGAGGAAGATGTTTTATTCCTTATATTTTTTACGAATGACCAAAAATTTTTACTACCTGCGGGACATTGTAGTATTTTTTGCCTTATTTTTTGGTCATGCAAAAATTTGGTCCTTCGAATATGGCCGTTGCAGGCCTTCCTGGCTTGTTTGAACTTTTTCCGGTTTTCCTCAGTTGGGTTGGCTCTAAAACAACGGAAGCTAACCTCTTTGACCCTAATAACCTCTTTGCAGCTCGCATCGAACCATGCTTTCTCTTTGGGTCTGATGCTTTTTGCCCTATTCGGGATAAAAGTTCTCATTCCCAAAAGAATCATTTTAGTAATCATATCCGCGCTGGAGTCTACGTCACTACCGAGGAAGCATAGTGACCAGTTAAAGATCCTGAAAAAATTATTGAGGCCGTCCCAGTTGGCTTTCTCGTATTGCCAAACGGTTCTCACAGGAGCTCTTTCTTTAACTGGATTTTTTTGGCACGAAAAATTGGCGGAAATGATACTATGGTCAGACGTGCCTAGAGGCGGTAATACACTGATTGTGTATTTATCGGGGTCAGAGGTTAGAAACAAGTCAAGAGTATTTTCGGCTCGGCCATTAACGTCCGATATTCGGGTAGGCTCGTTGACAAGCTGAGTAAGGTGGTTAAACTCAGCGAAGATCTCAGCACACATACCTTCGGGTGTTGTCTGGCCTGAATGTTGAAGCCAAGAAGAATTGTGTACATTGAAATCGCCCGTAATAACGATTTCAGTGTGAGGATGCAAGGATACAATTGTTTGGATGGAGTCGGACAGAGCATCAAATTCGCGTGAAGTTGAAACTCAGTCCAAATTAGGGCTTCGATAGAGAAAACAATAATGAATGATGTGCTTGTTTACCGAGAATTTAAACCACAGGAAGTTAAACAAGGGATTGGTACTAGGACCGTAATGAGGTTGAAATTGGTAAGCAACATCATTTCTTACGTAGACGGTGTTTTTTTCAAATAACCAAATTTTCTGCGAAACAAACTTTAGCTGTTAAATTCAAACAATCATTATTTTAAGATTGAAAAGCGTTTTAATTATTTAAAGAGATTTACGAAATGCACATATATTATAGAGATTGTTGATGTATAAGTTGTTTCCACTTGACCCAGGAGGTAAACTTCCACGCGTTTTTTTAACGAATGTGGAATTTTCTTAGTTCTGTTTAAATTTTTGTTTAAAATGTCAGTTAAGTATAAATATCAAATATATACCCGCTGTAAAAAATTTTATTATGGATAAAATTAAATACCTAATGGCAAAGTTAATATCATTGCTCGTTCTCAAGATATTCGAGTCGAAAAACCAATTTTACCACTTTTTAGTTTATTTTTTTTTATATTTTTTTTCAAAAACTGTCAATTAGATATTTGTCAAAATGCAACCTTTCATTAAAAATTGTACTATGCATAAAATAAAATATTTTAGAAGGCACAATCTTTGTTCGTTCTCAGGATATTCGAGCCGAAATACAATTGTAACTACTTTTCTTTAGAATTTTTAACAGTTTTTGATTTTTTGTTAAAAAACTGCCTATTCAATATTTTTCAGTTCAAAATTGTATCAGTTGCTAATAATTATGTTATGTGGAAAATAAAATAAACAAGAAGTCAATATCGTTACCCGTTTTTGAGAAATTTGAGTCGAAAGACAATTTATACCAATTTTTGGTAGAATTTTTTGTAGTTTTTATTTTTTTTGTAAAAAAACTGTCCATTGAATTTTTTTGAAATTTTCACCAGTATTCAAAAACAACATTTTTCGTAAAATAAAATTGTTTTAAAGTTAATATCATTTTTCCATCTAAGGATATTCAAGTCATAAAATTTTTTTTTTAGTTTTTTTAATTTTAAAAAATAACGGTATATTGATTTTTTTTCCAAATTCATATCAAATTTGTGTGACGTCACAATGTGTCGAATAAAATTTATTTCAAGTCAATAGCATTATTTGTTCGTGAGATATTTGAGCCCAAACAAATCGGACCGATTACAATAACTCCCTATGGGAAGTTAAAAATTCAAAGAAAATCACAGACATCTGACGTTAAGACTATTTCACTCCAAAGCGGATGTTATTATTGCTTCAAAAAAGGACATCGAAGTTCTAGTTGCTAAAATGGACTGAAGTGTTTTCGTTACAATGAATTTATCCACAAGTCTTCGTCATGTACCAAACCAAAATCTGCGAATTGTGCCAGGGCAATTGAGATCAATGCAAGGAAACTAAATGACTATATAATCCATTCTTTAATCGACTCTTCCAGTGATTTAACTATCCTTACATTTGTGTTAAAACAAAACAGAAGTAAGGTTCAAGGTCTAAGGTTTGTCTAAGGCACCAGTTCAGACACTACATTCTTTTGGAAGTCTAATCAAGATTGATAATAATTTAACCTTAAAAAACCGTTTGTTATATCCGAAAATTGGTATGGTAGGCTGATGTCAAGGAGTCAATAGATGAAACCTTATGCTTGATAATTATTAACACCGATGCGAATGCAGGTAATGCTACCATAGGAAAAATAGCATATCCAGATGTAATTAAGGATTTGGTTGCTAACTATACAACTGTAGATGCGATAAATCAACCATTGTACGAATTAGTATTATCCTTAATGATTGGCTTGGCCTTCGGAAAAGAAGGTGGTAGATGATCAGACGGCTAACGACAGGTATATTTAGAACAAGCGACTCTAATTTCGCAAGTCCACAATTCCTTGCTAAAAAGAAGGATGAATCAAAAAGACTATGCATTGATTATAGGCTTCTTTTAATACGATTAGGTAAATCCTCTAAGCAAGTAAAAAATATTCTTCACGCTTGACTTAGAAAATGGTTTTTCCATCTAGACGCTTCTTAAAAATAATCAAATGTACACTTCATTTGTAACTCACCACGGACAGTATGAGTTTAATAAAGTGCCTTTTGGAATCAGTACTTTCCCCACAATTTTCAAAAAACACTTCAAATAAGTTTAATTGTTCTCTCTTATTGTTCTGTCTGGAACTTATGAAGAAGTTATCGAGAATTTGCAAAAGGTTCTATAAACATTTAGTCTCAGCTGACCTTATGTTGTTGCTCGTCATAACTAACTGCCAATAATTCACGTCAGCAAAATATCGCATACATCGACATGAATCATTGCTTTTTTTATTTTCAGCTCATACATTTCCGCCCACCAAGAACTAGGTGGTTCCTTACAGGCATGTTTTGTCCAATTCGCTTGTAGTTGATGTTTTATACCATTTGGAGGGCAATTTAATTTGTTCACGTTGGTTTTGAACATGTTTCCATATTAATAAAATATTGCTATTAATGCAACGGAGAGTATGAGAGAGAGAGTATATCGCTGATGAAATCGTACGCGGTGAATCGGCATGCGATTCTAAACTTGATGCTTTTTCAATTAGTGTTGTTAATGTATCTGATGACTGGAGCACTCTGGATATATTGAGTTTCGGAATTTGAATTTGTTGGCTGCCGAGTAATTAAAAATTGAATGAATTGATTGACGATGGCTTAATGTATGTTTGTACCGAGTAGATTCTTGATGTTCTGCTGTTATGGTTATGTCTTTTGTTTTAACGACACAGTCTGACGTTAGTTGAATGATACCAGCATCTTTCAAACAAATTTCGCTTAACTCGCCATTACAAACTGCTTGAGCTATTATTCGATTTCTACTTACATACAACCATTTATTCACTTGATGTAATTGTTTCCATATAACTGCGTGTATTGCGATCGTTTTGCTGGAGCAGCTTACTCTGCTGAACTTCTGATATATTTCCGAAATTACGCAATTCGGGTTTGATTCAATGTTATATATAGCTTCGATTGGGAAGTACGTCTGTGAATCGTAATGAATAGCTAGGACTTCCGCTGGAGTGGTTTGAGCCGTATATGTGGATTCAACTATTTTTGTTGGTACCGTTGTAGCTTTTATTAGTTCGTATTACCTTTCTTCATAGATTGGAAGTTTTTTCATGATTAAAATTCTTTCCAAAGTTGAACTCATAATTACTTGACTTGTTGGTGATAGATGCCCTTCAGTCTTGTTAAGTACGCTGTTTAAGTCAAATATATGGATACTGCCAGCTGATCGTTCTCGTGGAGACAAGTCGCATTATGCAATTATAATTATCGGCAATTTCTTCCAAGTAATTCTTGGCTTGCTGACACATGCTGAGGTACTTTGTTTGAACACCGTTATGATCTGCCACTAGAATCCATCCCGCCGGGAATTTGTTCATTTTTTTGATTGATTGACTTAGCTGAGTGTTGAAATTCCTTAATCGTTTTTAAATTTTGGTGTTGGTGTCGTTGAGTGTTTTGACAGCTTTAAGGATGACCTTTCCTTGATGTGATATTGTATTTCTCAGGGTTTGTTGATTTTCTGACAAGTTATCGATATCATGGTACACCTCTTCATTGACTCCAAACACTGACGTTAGAATTGTTTCCAATGCTCCTCTTCGAGTTCTTGACCGTAAAAACTGAATTGATTCAATACGATGAATAATGCTTGTACTAATCGTGATGATTTATTTTCCTTTCGTGCAAAGCGTTTCCATCTTTTTAATTGTTGCGTTCACCTGTTGTTTGTCTCGTAAAAATTCACTGTTCGGAATACTGATTTAAATCTTCAACGTTCCTCTGCTTAAAAATCTGTGTCCCAATTTTTCTATGTAGAGTCCTCCATCGATTTGAGTTTTGTTGACCAATGCTTAGACATTCGGTATTATTGCAAAACAAGTAATCATTACTTGTTACAACCCTAGGAGTTTTTGTTTTCCTGGGACTTTCAGCTTCTTCTTCTTGGGATTGGTTCTTTCTTTTAAAGGCTCTCTTTGACACTTCCTCATTAGCTTCTTCTATTGGCAATGGACATAGTTTAACTACGGGACGTTCAGTTATATTTCAGTTCATTTTGATATTGACAACTCGAAGAAGTCCGTCTTCACCAGGATGTACATCCGAAATGCGCGCTAAAAGCCATTTGGTCTGCGGGGTATTTTCTTTCAAGACTAAAACAAGTTGACCAAGCTGAAGGTTTTTCTTTGTTGATAACCACTTTGGTAGCTCTTGTAGTCGCGTCAAATATTCTTCTTTCCAGCTATTCCAGAAATCATTTGTAATGTGTTGGGTGAGTTGCCATCTTGTAACGGGATTGATGTTCCCTCTTTGTAAACTGGTTATGTTCTGTCTTTCCAATTATCATCCTAAACCACAGGATACTCAGGGTGAGCAAGGAAATACAAAGAGGGTGTTCCAATCGGATAAGTGCTGGTGTAGGCATGCTCGCTTTAGCCTGGTGCTAACTCATCGGTGGGGTGTGATCTTGCACTCGCCACTGGATTTCCGTATACATTGCCATACATGCCTATCTCGCATCAAGAATCAATCGAATTCCTCATTTTCGCAAAAACGAATCAAAATACCAAACAAACATTTTCTTGTGGAAGCCGTGATGTTATAGGCTTCCGAGTGATACCCTCCCTTCGGTTCACCACGTTAAGCAGGAACCCCGTGGTTACCGCTCCACTCAAATGATCTACGATAACCCCTAACATAAATTAAAAGAAAACGTAAGCTTCACTCAATTCGCCACCGTCGATCCTCATTTTCCTTCTCTTAACTTTCCTCAGCAGTTCTCATAAACTAACCCATTAGCATTATGACTTCTTCATTCAAGATAAGAAATTTTTATTCAATATAGCAAAATAGTACTTTTAAAATTTAAAGATTTCTCGTGTTTGCATTTTGAACCTTCATATTAAAGCAAACAAAAAAAATAATTCAGTTAAATCACAATAAGTAAACAGAAAAAATTATGTTAAAAAAAAAAAATTTAAATAGGTAGGTAGGTACTTATCAGAACCTAAGACAAAAACTAATATGACATGACTGCAATAGTTTGCCTAAATACGCAAACTATCGTTCAACGGACAATTGCACCTTTTTTGTGTATATACATACATATATGATTGACAAAATCTTTGGACTCACCGCGAATTCTCCTCCAATGAAGTGGTGCTGCGCACTACCTCCTTGGCTGGACCTGGAGCTTGTTTTTTTTTTGTTGAGTCTTATTACTCTGGCCTCTTGTGACGATCTTTGTGCTATTATTAATGGGGAAAAAGGTAAAAATGTGAAATTTAACGAGTTACGAGCATAATACATACATATATGTAATAAGTTGGATACTTAGCTTTGAGTGTATTCGTTACATAAGGAGTATTAAAATTAAGATTCGGAGTTGTATGTCAAAATGCTTAGATTTTAATCGTCTTGGCGACCGAGACTGTCATTAGCGAGTATTCTCTTGAGGAAACCGGCTGGTTAGACGAAAAGCCGCACTTTCTTTGCGGAACAAATTGCCTGTGAGGGATCGCCCTGATGCTGGACCAAAATTAGATTCGAAGATAGGACCTTAGTAAGGAAAAATCTACGACCAATATCCTGGTGACGGTGCTACGTACTTCCCTTCGACTGAACCCTTCTAGACCTTTTGAAGCACCCCACGTGTTCTGCGACGTGCAACCAGAGGCACGCACCTCACAGTCCGAACACACGGGCACAGTCGTCTGACCTGTTTTTTTTTTGTGACGTGATTCTTTCTTCTTCGAACTTATCTGATTAATTTTGACTGATCGGTCGATTGTGGTTACTTTCTGTCGGATTCGGTCAAATTGAACCTTCGTTCTTATTCATTTATTTTTTTTTTTTTGGATAACCGTGGTAGGCTGAAGATATTTCCTTGTCTTATACAGGATATATCACGTTTTCACATTTATATCACTTCGGTTGTGCCTGTTTGAAAGGCAATACGACTAAGAAACCTCAAAAGTATTTAGTTAAATTTCCGAGAAGATCAAAAACTTTCATTTAGTTTACCTATATTAATTCCGAAGAAAAAAATTATGAGAAAAGCAATGTTTATTCAATCCAAATGTTAGCATTTGATTATCTTAGAACTTAACAAAATTTTAATATTGGTTATATAAATAAATATTCGATGATTTTGGAGATGTTCCTTTCAGAGTGGATGTCGATTTAGAAAAGAGCAGTGAAAGCATTTTTTCAGGTTATATCCGCCATTTGCCATAGCGTTCATTTTTTCAGGTTATATCCGCCATTTGCCATAGCGTTCAATCTGGACGAAATTGAAAAGAAAAGGCTGTATAGTATCTTCGTTTTCTTGTTACTCGACCCACGCCTGAGATGAAATTCCCTTGACTTTGTTTTCTTTTCTAGAAAATGTATGACTTTATCTTACACCTTACGTTTCCCATACTATTGATCATACTTGTTTTCACCTAATACGTTCAGTAAAGAAAAATAATTTGCAGGTCACTATGTCGTATACGTAGTTTTTTTATTTTTGGTTTTACTGACGTATGTCCTTTGCATGCACTACTCCTAATAGATTACCTTTAAGGTCTTCGAGTTCGTACATATTATTGCCTACTATGCTTTTGATCCTGGCTGGCACGAACTTAGGACATAGCTTAGCATTTCGTCGTTTTGTTTCGTCACTTAAGATGAAATTCCGTTTTTAAATTTTTGTAATACCTGATAAAGTCGATTTTTGCTTCTAAGGTTATAAGTTTTTTCGTGAGTCTTATGAGCCTGTTCTAAGGATTCTTTGATCTTATTATGTATCAAATTCATCTTTGCTGATTTTGGTAACAATTCAATTTCAGAGTTATTTAGACTCTCTAACTTTTTCAATAGTAAATAGTCTGATCCATGTTCGACTTTACTTTGGCCGAAAAAATCTTCGGGTGGCAACATGCCAATCGCCGAATGGACTTTAGTTCGTATTGCACATACAATAGACAAAAGATTGAGGATTGTGGCTAAGATTGAGCGATTGACACACTGTCTTTATATGTTTTGTGCCATTTGTATTTTAAAACTTTGAGAATTCTTTGCCTACGAATTGTCTGCCGTTGTCTGACAAAAGAGATTCAGGTACCCCAAATAAGGAAAATACTTCTTCGTCCAAAAACTTAATGGCGGTTTCCGCGGTTGCTTTACGTAGAGCTCTAACAAGGTCAAACTTCGTAAGCTGATCCAAACACACTATCACTATCACACCCACCACCCACAATATACCCTAAACATTTCAGCTCCTTAAATCAAAATTTCGACTTTTCCATATTAATGGTTAGTCCTGCGTTTTTGAGAAGAGTTGCAAGTTTGGAAACTATTTAAAAACTCGGTCTTTCTCTTTCATATTCAAGAATGTTTCAGATATTTTTCTTTTTGGTACCGAAACCCGGGAGATAGGCGAACAGAGTTTTAATTTGCAAATAGAATTTAATTTAAATTAATTTAAAGTAAAAGTACAAAGTGCGTCGATCTGCCAAAAAATGGCATTAGAATTATCTGCCCGATCAGCCTATAGAGGACAGGTAACAAAGATAATCAAAGGTGCTGCTGAGTTTGAAACTCAACTCTACGAACGACGTGGACGAGATTGAGGAAAATCTCGTTCAA
This sequence comes from Syrphus vitripennis, assembly GCA_958431115.1. NCBI lineage: Eukaryota > Metazoa > Arthropoda > Insecta > Diptera > Syrphidae > Syrphus > Syrphus vitripennis. The sequence goes on from OY288109.1 coordinate 51,549,031, forward strand.
TTTATCCAAAGGCTAACGGCAGCTCCTGAAAGCCTCAACGTAACAAATCAGGAAGTTCAAATGAAAGGGCTTCTCAAGACAGAGGACGTGGACAAAGAAATGGAGAAAATGAACGAGTATGAGGACGCAGCGATAGGTATTCTATCGCGATTAAAATCTCGTCGGCAAAAGGTTCAGTGCAAGCTGAACCCACCTACAGCAAACCCAGAATCAACAGTTCTTAATACATCTTCTCCCAATGGTTATATTAATACATTCTCTGTTAAGCTTCCAAAATTACAGCTGAAGAAGTTCAATGGAAATTATAAAGATTGGCTACCGTTTTGGGAGCAGTTTCGAAAGGCAATTCACGAAAACGGTAATCTTACATCATCCGACAAATTCGGTTATTTGGAGTCAGTGTTAGTAGGTAGCGCTAAAAAAATAATAGCAGGATTTACTGCTTCAGGTATGTGCTACCAAGCCGCTATCTCCCTCCTGCAGGAACAACTTGGTGACGTCGAACGATTAGTCGATAAAAATATGCAGCTATTACTTGCCCTTCACCCCTTCCAGCAAAGAACAGATGTTGTTGGCCTCCACAATTTGTATAATTCAGTAACATCGTGTTGTCGCACACTTACTGCCTTACAAATACCGACTCAATATTACTACGTCATGTTGAAACCAATATTGCTCCGTCGTTTCCCCTCCGAATTACGAATTGATTACTATAGGTTAGCAGAAAAAGACAACCAGACTGCAGAAACAAAAAAGAGGCTGGCTGTGACCCACACTGATAACTTCCCATTTGTGATCTTGAAAACTTTATATTTAGTTTTTTCAAATAACCAAATTTATTGAATCAAGGGTACTTCAATAATATAGTCGCTCTAAAACTAGATATCATCATATTGTGCCTGTTTGTTTTTTTTTCCTTAAAAAGGTTTTCATTCCATTTTTATAATGTACAACACATTCTAAAACAATTTTAATTTGTAACAAAAGTATATAAAGTGGCAACACTCACAGCACCAACCATGTCAACGTTGTGCCGTATCAACCTATCCACTAACAAAAAACAATTCATCGCAGTCAGACATCAGATATACACACATATCATGACACACTACACAGTATGCAGCTGCCAAAAGCGAATGACTCAACAAAGAGGGATAACAAAATCTACTCAAACAACAAAAACCCCATGCAAGAAGTATAAAAGGAGATGCACCGTCGAAGAATATTCACTTCATTCTTTGTTCATCAACCAGTGCGTGCACATCGTGAGCGGACGAATTTAAAATCCACCCCTAAAAATTTATTAAAATTGTGAAACTCAGGTATACCTGCGGGCTACCTGTGACAAAAGTGCGACCGTGCTTAAATTCGTGGAACAAAGGTTTTTTTAAAAATAAGTGTTGTGCGATTAAGTCGGTTATAAAAAAGATTAAAATAAAGGTTAAGCCGGAAATGGGCGAACCTTTTAATCCTGAGGCAGCATTTGCTTCGCTGGAAGCATTACTGATCAGGATGGTCAACCACCTGGACCCCGATATTGGTCCCAGGCTCACAGAAACAATAGGGAAAATTGTTGCCATCCCAACCAAAGGTGAAGTTGAAGCAGACACCGACAGTATGGAGATTGAAGATTCTTCTGCTGACTCATCTAGTGAGGATGACGGGGAAGAAAGCAGCGCCAATGGAGATGAAATTACGAGTGAAGAGCCTCCACCTAGCCAAACACCGGAAACAACCTCCTCAGAGGAAGATTCCAGAGACTCGCCCTTACCTGGTCAGAAGAGACCGCGTAAAACGGGCAAGTCAACCCCGAATGCCAATGCCACCAAGCGCCCTCAGCTGAGAAATGAGTCAGCAGAAAATCCACCAACCCAGGCAAATAAACAATTGCCAGCCACACCACAAGAAGTTCAGCAATCAACTTCATCAGCCACCATCGAGGCAGGAGCCGCCTCCAAACCTACCCCAAGCAAAGGTCCTGGAATGCCACCGATATTTTGCTTCTCCGGAAGTGTCGCCGAAATAAGGAGACACTGCAAGGCGAACAATATTTCGGTGTTGTTCAAAAACAGGAACACGAAGACAACAATTATAAACGCCCAGGACAGAGCATCATTTGATGCCATAAAAAAATATTTAACTAATAGAAAAAAACAATTTAATTCTTTCACCCCCAGGGAAGACAGGAAGAACCTCCTTCTACTGAAAGGTATTCACTATACCTGTGCAGCAGTTGAAGTCGAGGAAGAGCTCCGCATCGAGGGAATACCAGTGCTGTCAGTGACCCCCTTCAGATCGAAGAAGGCAAAAGCAAAAACCTACAACAACTTTGTAGTAGAAGTATCCAAGACGTGCGATATCAAGGAAGTTTACGCTCGGACCCTAATAATGAACCAGAGGGTTCATTGGGAGCGGCTTCAGTCCAACGACATCGTCCAGTGTCGAAACTGCCAGCGCTTCGGACATGTAGCCACCAACTGTGGCCGCCAATATGTTTGCGTAAAGTGCAAGGAGTCGCACGAACCTGGGCAGTGCCAGCGTAAAGAGAACACCGGATTGGATGTATGGTGTGCAAATTGCCAGAAGACAGGACATCCTGCCAGCTTCAAAGCCTGTCCAACCCTGAAGGCGAAGCTAACAGAGAGGAACAGACTACTAGCTGAGAAAAAGGCCCATCATGAATTTACCGCCAAATCAACGCTCGCTGTTACACGCCCAGCTATTAGTTACGCAGCTATGGTGAAAGGCACGCAGGCACAAAATAACCCCAAGAACCAACAACAACAGCTGAAAAAGGCACCAGTTAAAAACACACCCCGAACAACACCAACCAAACCAACGGGTACACCAACCAACCTGAATACGGAAGTACAAAGGATTTTTGGATCCGATCTTCTTACTGTCATGGGAAAAGCCCGAAGCGCAGTCCCATCTAACTATGCCCAGCTTAGCGAAGGCGAGAAGTCCGTGGCCCTGGCCACATTTTTGTTCCAGATATGCAATTGAAGAAGCTACTCATCACGACGTACAATGTTAACTCAGTGTACAGCCTTGAGAAGAGGACAGCATTCAACTTGTGGATCAAAAAACACAAACCGGACATCGCTCTTATCAGCGAGACAAATGTGACCAGGCGCAACAACATCGACATGGCCGGCTTCAAAACGTACCGGAGGGACAAGGATGAGGGTCGTCGTGGGACGGCAATATTTGTCAAAAAGAAGATCTCCCCCAACACGACTGAAACCATTATCACAGGTCTCTCAACCAGCGAAGCCACTGCCATCACAATAACACTCGGAAGAGGTGAAACCCTCACCATCGTCAGTGCCTATTTCAAGTGCAACTCCATAGCAAGAAATATACACAAGGACCTACAAATTCTCAATGGTATCCTGGAGAAAAGCACTTACGGACTCATCGGCGGCGACTTCAACGCGAGGCATCATCGTTGGCTGGATACAACAAACTCATCAGAGGGCAAGGCAATTGTGGACTGGCTGGACCAAAACAGCGACCAACACTCCCTAGTGATTGTCTCGCAACCCAAACCCACCTATCCCAAAACTCCATCGACACTTGACTTTTTTATCTCCACATCTAATTTTTGTTTTCTACTTCCAGAACTCAGGAACTACACCTGTTCAACTATAGCCGGGGACTCGGACCATGAAGCTGTTCAACTAAACATCCAACTGTGCCAACCCATATTTCTAATGGCCGAACCAGTTGAGCACTACATCAACTACAACAAACTGGATATTAACAAATTCCAACGAGATGTCGAAGCCACTATCACACTGCCACCTGAAAACAGGAACCTGGAGAACGTCGAAATAGACACAGCCATCAACTGTCTTGAAACGGCCGTTTCTAATGCAATGGACACCCAGAAACAAACCAAAAGGTCGAAGGACAGATACCAACACCTTCCTGTATATATTCAGAACCTCTACACCCATCGGCAACAACTGAGGAAACGTCTCCAAAGGATCCACCGGCGTGAATATAATACAATCAACAGCAACTACCAGGCAGTACTGAGTGAGCTCAAATGCATCAACATTATGATACGGAACTCTATCCAGCATCATACTAACAACCAGTTCAACAAAAGGCTGCAAGCAATAAAACCTGGACCTGATGCCTTCAAAAACATCAACCGATTAATTGGGAAGAAACCACCGATGCCCGAAAAAATAACCACCAACAATGGAGAAGTTTCAACAAACCAGGACAAGGTAGAAGCATTTGCGGACTATTTTGAAGGAAACTTCACCCCCAACCCACCTTCCGACCGAGCCTTCATTGAAGAAGTTGAAAATTCCATCCAAATAACACTGGCGCCCAATATGGACAGAGCAACTTTCAGTGACGCCAATCCAGCGAGCGAACCAATTGACTGTCCAAACCTGAGCACCAGAGATGAAATAGCTGAAATAATTAACAGCAGCAGGCCAAAGAAATCCACAGGACCTGATGGAATTTCCAACTTCATCATAAAGAAGCTACCACAGACAGCCCTAATCCTCCTAACCATCATCCTGAATAACTGCATCAACAACAGCTACTTCCCCCAAAAATGGAAAACGGCGAAAATCGTGGCAATCCCGAAAAAAGGCATCAGGAGCTTAATCACCAATTACAGGCCAATATCCCTCCTCAGCAACTTAAGCAAGCTCCTGGAGGAGCTTATTCTAAGGAAACTCAAGGAAATATGCAGAGAGAAGAACATAATTCCAGATATGCAGTTTGGCTTTAGGGAGAAGCACTGCACTCTTCACCCCCTAATGAAGTTCCAGCACGACACCACCATAGCCCTCAACAGTCACCGTGTCACCGTCGGATGCTTTCTGGATATCGAGAAAGCATTCGATAGCGTTTGGATAGATGCACTTATTCACAAGCTGCACCTACTGCATCTACCATCGCCACTAATTAAAATCATCTTTTCTTTTCTTTCTTTCAGGAACTTCTTTGTGCAACTGGAAAATTGCGCATCTACAACCAAAAACATCAAAGCCGGAGTAGCCCAAGGTTCTAAGCTCGGCCCCTTCCTGTTCAACATCCTGACCTCCGACCAACCCGCCCCAACTGGCTGTGAAAACCTGCTGTTTGCTGACGACTCACTAACCTACGCAACCTCAATGTCACCACTGGTCGCAGTACGCATAGTAGAAGCCCATATCCATAAACTGTTCGATTTCTACAAGAAATGGGGCATCAAAATCAACACGGCAAAATCTGAACTCGTGTGCTTCAGGAGACCTAATAACAGTAGAAGTCGTTCAGCAGCCACCTGCAGAAACCTAGTCCTGAAACTCCCAGATGGATCGACCATTGCTGCCAAGAGAAACGCCAAATACCTGGGGATTAACTTTAATGAGTTGCTAAGGTTCAACCCACACTCCAAAAGTGTTCTCAGGAAAGCAAACTGGTCATTCCACCGACTACATCCCTTGATGAGGAGAAGATCAGGACTAAGCCAGAAAACGAAGCTGCTCATATACAAACAACTCCTGCGGCCGGTATTAAGCTACAGCTTCCCAGTATGGTATACCATTTCAAAAACAGCTATGAAGGAGCTCATGATGTTCGAAAGGAAAATTCTGAGAATCTGCACCGGCCTCTACTTCGACCGGCAACGAAGGAAGCACTACAAGAACGAGCACCTATACACCGAAGCGAAAATAGTTTCGCTGGACAAATATCTAGCCATGTCAGCGAAGAAACTTGTACGGAACACCATAGACCACCCGAATCAGCTACTGAGAAGGATGACCACTGAACAACGACATCCAGAGCCAAGGTACCTCAGTGTAATGGAAACTCTGGATGACAACATAGTCAACATCAACGAGGAAGCAGTCTCGTTTTTCTCTGGCACTGGGCCAGACTTCTACCGCGGCTGAACGCCACTTCCCCCCAACCTTACCAAAATAAAAACTCCATTGACAACCGGGAATGAACACCCTGAGGATCACCAATTAATCCAACTTTTAAAATTTTTTTTTTTATTTAGACATGTATTTTTTATTATCAATAATTATCCTAAATTCAAACATTGTATAACGTTAGGCCCCCTCTGGGAAAACAAATCTAAACTTATCATAAAGCATCTTACCTATTGTAACCAAATTGTATATATTGTGTTCAATAAAAATGTTAAAAAAAAAAAAAAAAAAAAAAAAAAAAAAAAAAGAATATTCACTTTTTATGCGACTCTCTGCACGAGCACAATTTTATATTGTCTTGTCTTAAGCCCTAAAAAAGTATCTAATGTAAAATTAAATTGAATAAAGCGAACTTATGTTATTAATGTCATGTTTTAGAAAATGATCTTTTATTTAAAAAGATAAACACAAAAGAAGATATTGAATTTTAAAAAAGCCCATTATAAATTTATTATTTATAAGGCTGGTATTTGTTTGGGTGTAGTTTTTAAACTTCGATAAACAATATTTTCCATTTATTAGTGGAATTTTCTTAGTGCTGTTTAAATTTTTGTTTAAAATGTCAGTTAAGTATATGTCAAATATATACCCGCTGTTAAAAATTTTATAATGTATAAAATGAAATACCTAATGGCAAAGTCAATATCATTGCTCGTTCTCAAGATATTCGAGTCGAAAAACCAATTTTACCACTTTTTAGTTTATTTTTTTATGTTTTTTGTCAAAAACTGTATATTAAATATTTTTCAAAATTTAACCTTTCATAAAAAATTGTACTATGTATAAAATAAAATATTTTAGAAAGCACAATCGTTGTTCGTTCTCAGGATATTCGAGCTGAAATACAATATTGTGACTACTTTTCTTTAGAATTTTTAACAGTTTTTGATTTTTTGTTAAAAAACTGCCCATTCAATATTTGTCAAAATTTTATCAGTTGCTAACAATTATGTTATGTAGAAAATAAATCAAACAAGAAGTCAATATCGTTACCCGTTTTTGAGAAATTTGAGTCGAAAGACAATTTATATCAATTTTTGGTAGAATTTTTTGTAGTAAAAACTACTACTTTTTGTAAAAAAACTGTCCATTAATTTTTTTTGAAATTTTCACCAGTATTCAAAACTAACATTTTTCGTAAAATAAAATTATTTTAAAGTTAATATCGTTTTTCCATCTAAGGATATTCGAGTTATAAAAATTTTTTTTTTAGTTTTTTTGATTTAAAAAAAACTGTATATTGATTTTTTTCCAAATTCATATCAAATCTGTGTGACGTCATAATGTGTCGAATAAAATTTATTTCCAGTCAATAGCATTATTTGTTCGTGAGATATTTGAGCCCAACCAAAATTTACACTTCTTTTTTAAACTGCTATAGTAAAAAAAGAACTGGTTGAATATTAATAAACGCCCTTTCAGCTTCTTTCGAAGTTATTATCTGTAAAACAAAATTTATTTCAAGTCGATATCTCTACTCGTTCTTGAGATATCGATGACGAAAAATGGTACCAGAACGTACGGACGTACGGACGTACGAACGTACGAACGTACGAACGTACGTACACACGCACACACAGACATCTCTCTAAAAATGATTGATATATGCTCTAGGGACCTTAAAACGTCGAGAAATGTCAAAAATTTCAATTTGACAAATCGGACCGATTACAATAACTCCCTATGGGAAGTTAATAATGAAGAGGATGACCGAAGCTCAACGACTTCGCTCGAAATTGATGATAAGCAGGTGAAAGAAATTATGCGTTATTTGAAAAGAGGTTGAATCTTTGGAAAGGAGTACAGTTATCTCTTCCATCACAACTTCAAGTGTCAAGCACTCTTCTTCTTCACATACAAATGCAGCAAGTTTGGTTTCACTGAATGGTAAAAGTGTGTGTGTAATTTGTGAAACCGATAAGCATATAACTAAAAATTGTGATAGCGAGATGTCGTTAAATGAGAAAAGAGATATTTTAAGAAAGAGTGGTCGGTGTTTCCGTTGCGCCAACCGAGGGCACTCTTCTAGAAAGTGCCGTAGTGCGAAATGGCTTTCTTGTTCTAAGTGCAAAGGCAAACACTTAACCTCGTTGTGCGATCCATCATACAACAATCAAATTAATTCTCTGTCATCGACAACCACGTGAGAAAAATCGAACACTCATAAAGCGGTAAACCTCTGTGCCGGTAATTCTACAGCTATAAATTCCGATACAATGTTAGAATTAAATTCCAAAGACGTTTTGCAAAGTGCAACAAAGTGCGCTTATAACTCTTGAGTAATTCAAATATATTCTTAAAAACACCTCGCGGCATTGCTGTAGATCCAAAAGAAAATAAATCGATCTTAATACGTTTCATTATCGACGGTGGCAGACAATATTCATACTTTCGTGAAGATCTGGCGCGAAAATTTAATGTTTCTTTTGTAGGTGAGGTGAATTTTTCCCTTGTACTATTTGGATGTAAAGAACAAAATCCATTTAAGAAATTTAAGAAAGTGTACGTCAATGTAAAAAGCCAATTTAATAAAAAAAAACATTATATTGGAGGCCGTGATTGTGCCTGAAATTTTTATTGATGTGCTTCCTACACCTAATGCATCGTGTGACTTTCTTCAGAATTTACAGTTGGCGGTCTCGTTTCATGCAGGCATCGAAGCCTAGACAGGTTTGGGTATTCTCATCGGTTCTAACCACTACTGGTCTGTGGTAACGGGCACTTTATTTTGGTCGCTTAAAGCCATAGGAATTCGAGGTGAAGAAGAAGAAAATGAGCATTTAGCTTATGAGCTCATAACTAAATACATCTCCAGAAACGGTGAACGATATGCAGCCTCTTTGCCATGGAAAAACCCTGACGTTCAACTTAAAAGCAACAAAGAAGGTGCTCTTAAGAGGTTAGAATCACTTCGCAGGCGTTTGTCAAGAAATCCAGAAAAATATCAACAGTACGATGCGGGTATCCAACAGCTCCTTACAGATGACGTTGCTGCGCCAGTTCCACCAAACATCACCAATCTCCGTCCCGTCTTCTACTTGCCTCATCGGAAGAAAGTACGACCACAAAGATGCGGATCGTGTTCGATGCATCTGCTCAAACTGCACACAATCCATCATTGAATAACCTTTTTTACGTAGGAACCAATCTCCTGCGAGATGTCTTAAAGGTTTTGTTGAAATTCCGTCTTCGACGTTTTGGTATCGTGGCTGATGTAGAAAAAGCGTTGCTGCAAATAGAGCTAAACGAGAAGGACCGTGACACCCACAGATTTCTATGGTATGCACCCAACAATAATAGGCAGGACATCATCGAATACCGGATGAAGAGTGTCACTTTCGGCGTGAATTGCAGCCGTTTCTTGCTGATCTGAAAAACGAAGAGCAGTTCCAGTCTACATACAAAATTCTACTGGAAAGCTTTTATATGATTTTTTTTTTCGTTTTTTTTATAATCAACACGCACACAAGGGGATTTTATGTACCCTTTATATGTCAAAGACACAGTGCGAGCTTTAGGTTAGTAGGAGAGGATTTAAAAGGAGATGTCGGTGAACATTAATCTTGAATATCAGTGTATCACAATGATAGGGAAAGACAGAGCGTGGAAGGGTATTCCACATTCGCGTAGTACAGCTAAAGAACGAATTCGTGTACTTGACTGTACGACCGAAGTTGGGTTCAAGAGTGAACTGATGAGCATTCCTGGAAGCACGAGTATTACGGTTGAATTGTTTAACGGGAGAAATGCAACTGGCTATTTCATTAGAGCACTTACCGTAAAAGTAACGATTAAAGAGTGAGAGACAGGAAACGTTACGCCGGCGTTCGAGTGACGTGAAAGTATCGATGATGTTCCTTTCTCCGATCATTCTGAAGGCTCGCCTTTGTACACTGTCCAAGAGGCTTAAGTAAGTTGCTGGAGCACCAGCCCAGAGATGGGAGTTATACTCAAGCTTTGGACGTATATAACTCTTATAGATAATAGCCAGATCAGAAGGGAAAAAGAATTTCTTGCATCTCCAAAGGAAACCCAAACATCTTACGGCATTTTTGGCGAAGTTAAGTATGTGATCATTCCACAGAAGATGGTTTGTGATACACATACCTAAAATTGCAAGCTGATTGGTTTCTTCGATGCAAGTGCCGCTAATAGATAATGGCAGGGGGGTACTTCTCGCTTTAACGACAGAAGGCAGCATTGCGTTTTCGAAGCATTAAATTCTACGCGATTTCTTAATCCCCATTGTGGAATGCTGTTTAAGTCAGAATTTATTGTACTTATCATATTTAGCCGTTTCAGTTCCATGTCCGAAGAGCAGGGATGTGAGTCTGGAAACGAATATGAAAAGCTAAGGGTGCTATCGTCAGTGAAACAATTTAATAGATTAGTAGTTACAGACAGGAGATCATTAATAAAAATGAGAAAGAGGGTCGGAGACAAAACGGAACCCTGTGGCACACCAGCTTTTATTTTGTGGCTTTCGGACTTGAATCCGTCTAATACGGGAAGCTGTGATACTGAAGAAGAAGCTAAACAAATCGGCTAGGAAGCGGTGTTGGTGATGAATAACGCAAGTATGAATCTAAGAAAGTGGAATTCTAATAGTGAACTAGTTCGAAGTGCTCTTTGTCCAGGTGAGTCCACTATTAAACAAAAAGTTTTAGGATTGTCGTGGTACGTCAAACGATTGCTAGGATCTATGATCCCCTTGGTATTCTTGGACCTGTTGTGATTATACTGAAAATTCTTTTCCAAGCCATCTGGCGAGCAAAACTAGGATGGGATGAGGGTCCTACTCCAGAACTTGAGCCAATTTGGGAAGATTGCGCCAAAATTTACACAGCTTAAAAGATTATGCTATTCCACGTGCAGCCCTTCCATTTTCGTCTTCAAAAATAATTCATATCTTTGCAGATGCTAGCATGATGGCCAAGAAAACGTTTCTTTCCTATGCTCTAAAAGTAGAGTCGCTCCACTCAAGACTGATAAAATAAAGGAGCTTTCCCTCCCGAAATTGGAACTGACAGCAGCGTTGCTAGCAGCTCGATTGTGTTCATATTTAAAGCAATCATTAAAGGGTTGAGTCCATAAATTTTTCCAGACAGGAGACATTGCAGAGGCAAAGAAAATCCTGCAGACCTTCTAACCAGAGGGGTCACCGCCTTTTACCTTCGTCACTCTTTTGTGTGGGCCCAAGGGCCAACCTGGCTCAAAAGTGAGGCAAATTTAATCGATGATAACAACTACAGTTTTTCGCAAAACTTAGCACCGGTGGCGCTGTTGGGGCCTATTCTTGTTCCAACTGAACCCACACCTGAACCTTTGCTGTCGTTTACAAATTTTGGTACTTGGGATAGTTTGCTGAGACGGACAGCTTTCGTATTGCGTTTCCTAAACCTTTTCAAAAATAAGAGGAAAAAGGAATTCCAAAACGAGGTTTTATCCGAGTTTGTGTTTGCTGAGATCTCCACAACTGAACTGGAAGCCGCTGAAAAATATTGGTTTAGGTACTTACAAATAATTTAATTTTCTAACGAATTTTTTATTTTACAGAAAGAAAAGTCTGTACCAAATCATCTAAGATTGCTCAACTATTTCCCTTTCTGGACGAAGATGGTCTTGTGCGACTAGGGGGTCGACTTCAATCTTTAGAAGCCCCACTGAACCAGAAACATCCCATCATCCTTCCGTCAAATTCATACCTGGTCAAGTTTATTGTCGATGATTGTCACAGAAAAACATCTGATGATGGTACCAACGTTGTGCTATGTGAGCTGCGTGAGCGATTCTGGATTTTAAAGGGACGTCCCCTCATCAAAAGCAGAGTCAAGCGATGTGTTGTTTGTCAGCTTTGGTAAACCCGTGTCACAGCCGTTTGACCCTCTACCAGAAGGACGCATCACCATGTCAAGGCCATTTGACAGGGTCGGCATAGACTTCGGTGGACCTCTTTTCTATTTGGATAGCTCTACAAACCAGACGTACAAAAGCTATCTGATGGTTTTTACTTGTGCTGCCATACGATCGATGCATCTAGAGACGGTTACAAATTTGACTACCGAAATCTGTCTAATGGGGCTGAGGCGCTTTATAGCACGAAGAGGTGCTCCAACAACAATATACTCCGATAATGCCAAAACGTTTCATAGAGCAGCATTGGAACTCGGTGACACCAGTCAATCACCAGACGATGAACGCATTCAGAACTTCCTATCTAACAAACGAATACGCTGGAAGTTTATTGTAGAGCGAGCCCCATGGTGGGGAGGATTTTGGGAACGTCTTATAAGAACTATCAAAAATGTTCTAAAAGTTGTGATTGGTAAGACAAAGTTGACGTTTGAGCAGTTAAGATTTAATTGTTTTAAGTTAAGACAGTAATTGCAGAAGCGGAAGATGGTAAATCTTCGCCCTCTAACTTATGTAAGCAGTGATCCTTTGGACATCTCACCACTTACACCTACACAATTTATACATGGCCATGGTGGTCTGGTAAATTCACAAAATGCTTCAAATTCATCATCAGATATACAGTCACTTTGGGCGCAGCGGCTTAAGATAACGAATATGCTTTGAATTCGCTGGCGCACCGAGTATTTGCAACTGCTTCGATCTTTTCACCACAGCCAATGGTATTCTTCATCTCAACTCAAGTCAAATGATGTCGTGCTTGTGTTTGATTCCGCAAAACCTCGGATTGCTTGGAGGCTAGCAATTATAGAAAATGCTCTCCCTGGACGTGACGGCAATGTTCGAGCTTGTGAAATTCGCTATGCTGACGGATCGAGAACTCGAAGACCTGTACAACTGCTGTACCCTCTGGAGCTAACTCCATTCCCCCGCGCCGAGGATGTTAAAAATTAATCAACGAAGCCTTACGTATTTACCCTATTATAATATTCTAGTACTTTTTTTGAATTATAACTATGAATTATCTGTCATTTCTAAAATCAATCATTCTTTCGCAATCGTGCTTTCAGAGACATTATAACTTCTTAATTTGAATTAAACATAAACTATTTAAAAACTCGGTCTTGCTCTTTTATATTCAAGAATGTTTCAGATATTTTTCTTTAAAGTGAATAGATAGAGAGATCTGCCGGGCACAGTAAACGCTGTCCTTTCCCTTGATGATCTCTCCAGCGGTATCTGCCAGAAGGCATCCTTCAGATCCACACTTGAGATGAAGTATGTCTCTGACTGACGACTAAGCAGACCATCAACATGGTGAAGTGGATAGGCATCGTTCTTACTAGCTTTGTTCACTGTCATAAAGTCCAGGCACAGGCGATTTTTGCCGGGCTTCTGTACCAGGACAATAGGAGAGCTCCACGCGCTTTCGCTTTCCTCGATGACTCCCAATGAGAGCATTCTATCCACTTCAGCATACATCATAGTTTGTACCGCCGGAGAAACCGGGTAAAAACGTTGCTTAATGGGCTCTGCGTCCCCTGTGTCTATTGTATGTTCCTCTAGTTTGGTTCGCCCGAGCCCTAATTTGGCTGCGGACGGAAACAAACCTATAACATTTTGAAGTTCAATTTTCTGATTGGCTGGTAGGTCGTGAGCATCTGGGTCACAAACTGGGTCATTTATTGAAATCTCGGAGATAATCACCCTTATTCCGTAAGGCGTTCAACGCCAAAAAAAAAACGACAGTGTGAACTTGGTATTACGTAAGGCGTTCAACGCCAAAAAAACGTCATTTTGTCGATTCTCTCTTGTGGAACGCATTCACAATATTTTTTTGGTATTCTGATAGTCGTTACCATAAAACAAAACGCCTGCAAAAACACCGAAATCTGTCGTGAAGAAATTTGTTGACGACAGGAGTAAAAATGTAAGTTTTTTAAAATTTTTTTTTAAGTCCTTATAATTTGAAATTCATTGTGTAGGATAAAAATAACAACTCATTCGCAAATGCGACGACTGGTCGAGCTGATGGAGGAGAATGAGCACATCGCAAAAAATATTAAAAAAGGTTCCAAATACAATTATGGATGGGAGGATGTTGCTGCATGTTTAAATGGTTTTGGGCCACCGATGAGAAATGGCAAAGAATGGCAGAAAGTGAGTAAAATTGCAATTTTAAATCAGGAAATTGGAAATGTTTTCCTTTAGGTCTGGTTTGACGCAAAGTTTAAGGTGAAACAAAAACTTTTATTTAATAAAAAAGAAAATGAAGCAACAGGAGGAGGACCTTTCAAAAAAAAAATTTCTAAATGAATTAGAAGAAGCCATAATAAGGCTTCTGTCGTTGGATCAGGTGATCAATCCAACCGGATACGCCGCGGGCGGCTCATTCCATTTTGCGTCTCGGGAACCAGCACGAATAGCTTCTTCTACTTCCATAAAGCCTGCAACATTGCCATCAGGCAAAACAACAACAACCACAACTTCATCATTGTTCCCAGTGTTTTTCCTCAAGAATGTTAAGCATTTCCTTAATAATTTTGCTTAGAGTAGGCTGGGCTAGTCCCAAATTGAAGTCATTCCCAACCCCTTTTTGGTAGCTTCCTTCGGCAAAAAATCTAAGGGTTTCAAAACCATTGGAATCGCCACAGAACGCTGCTGAGGAAAACTGTTTTCCATTAAACTTAAAACATATTTAAGACCTCTTTGTCCAGACGAAAGAACATTTTGAATCTGTTAAATAAAATAAAGATTCAGAACTATTTCTATCTACTGTATACATGTATATGTTTTATTTAATTCCATACTTTGGGTCATGCAAATCGAAAGGATTTGCTTTAGATCGAATGCACTTCCTCTGCAGTATCAAATCTTTTTTTTTTTGTTCTTCTTCGTCGTCACTGCTGCTCCAAGAAAAATAACTCGCAACACTATACATTTTTCACTTTTCTTTTTAATGTTTAAAAAAACTTAACACAAATATAATTATTTAACACAAATTGAATTTTCAAAAACAAAATTATTCAATTTGTAAGTAATTTGATATGTCAAATGTCAGCTGTTTGGTGGAATGCATTGTGGAATGTAAGAGCGAGAGAAACGCTGGCGTTTTAGTTACGGAATACCAATAAAAAAACGACACGACAGCCAAAACGACAATTGGCGTTTGAGAAAAACGACTATCGGAATAAGGGTGAATATGGGGTGCGATAACGAAAATTTTCCAAAAATTCACCCCTAAATATAACGGCTGCTCTAACAAAGGCACTAAGAAGAAATTAATATCCTTGGATATACCTTTGTACGTAATTGTTGTACAGAATTCGCCTACAATAGATTATGAGTCTCCACTCGCTGTTCTTACTTTTGACTGGAAAGCATTTAAAGGGAACGCCTGCCTTTTTAATTAAGTCCAAGCAACCTGAACCCAAACAGCTAATGCTGGCGCCACTATCTAGAAGCACATGCATTTTTTCACCAAAGATGAAAACACTAGCATATGGCCTTGCGTCATCGGTGTCGCAAAGTTTCGTTGCACAAATAGCTTTATGCTTTTCGCGTTTCTTTTTAAATCTTTCTCTTAGCTTAAGAATAGGTTTTGGAGGTTCTTTGAAGATTCGAGCTCGGGTTTCATAGTGGTCTTTTAGCCTCTCGTGTAGAGATTTTTGATTATACTTGGTTGGTCATTCTGAATTTGTTTTTTTTTTTAAGCCATGGGTTATATATGTAGAAAAAAATATCTACTTAATCCTGAGGTTTGTTTAAACATTCATCAAAAATTTAGCCTCGTCGGCGGGGTGGGATCTATGGTGGGATTTATGGATTTCTCGGGTTTGTATTTTGAATCTTCATATTAAAGCAAACAAAAAAAAAAATTCAGTTAAATCACAATAAGTAAACAGAAAAAATTATGTTAAAAAAAAAATTAAATAGGTAGGTAGGTACTTATCAGAACCTAAGACAAAAACTAATATGACATGACTGCAATAGTTTGCCTAAATACGCAAACTATCGTTCAACGGACAATTGCACCTTTTTTGTGTATATACATACACATATGATTGACAAAATCTTTGGACTCACCGCGAATTCTCATCCAATGAAGTGGTGCTGCGCACTACCTCCTTGGCTGGACCTGGAGCTTGTTTTTTTTTGTTGACTCTTATTACTCTGGCCTCTTGTGACGATCTTTGTGCTATTATTAATGGGGAAAAAGGTAAAAATGTGAAATTTAACGAGTTACGAGCATAATACTTTGAGTGTATTCGTTACATAAGGAGTATTAAAATTAAGATTCGGAGTTGTATGTCAAAATGCTTAGATTTTAATCGTCTTGGCGACCGAGACTGTCATTAGCGAGTATTCTCTTGAGGAAACCGGCTGGTTAGACGAAAAGCCGCACTTTCTTTGCGGAACAAATTGCCTGTGAGGGATCGCCCTGATGCTGGACCAAAATTAGATTCGAAGATAGGACCTTAGTAAGGAAAAATCTACGACCAATATCCTGGTGACGGTGCTACGTACTTCCCTTCGACTGCACCTATAGGAGGAACCCTTCTAGACCTTTCGAAGCACCCCACGTGTTCCGCGACGTGCAACGAGAGGCACGCACCTCACAGTCCGAACACAAGGGCACAGTCGTCTGACCTGTTTTTTTTTTTTTGTGACGTGATTCTTTCTTCTTCGAACTTATTTGATTAATTTTGACTGATCGGTCGATTGTGGTTACTTTTTGTCGGATTCGGTCAAATTGAACCTTCGTTCTTATTCATTTATTTTTTTTTTTTTGGATAACCGTGGTAGGCTGAAGATATTTCCTTGTCTTATACAGGATATATCACGTTTTCACATTTATATCACGTCGGTTGTGTCTGTTTGAAAGGCAATACGGCTAAGAAACCTCAAAAGTATGTAGTTAAATTTCCGAGAAGATCAAAAACTTTCATTTAGTTTACCTATATTAATTCCGAAGAAAAAAATTATGAGAAAAGCAATGTTTATTCAATCCAAATGTTAGCATTTGATTATCTTAGAACTTAACTTATATCCGCCATTTGCCATAGCGTTTATTTTTTCAGGTCATATCCGCCATTTGCCATAGCGTTCAATCTGGACGAAATTGAAAAGAAAAGGCTGTAAAGTATCTTCGTTTTCTTGTTACTCGACCCACGCCTGAGATGAAATTCCCTTGACTTTGTTTTCTTTTCTAGAAAATGTATGACTTTATCTTACACCTTACGTTTCCCATACTATTGATCATAATTGTTTTCACCTAATACGTTCAGTAAAGAAAAATAATTTGCAGGTCACTATGTCGTATACGTAGTTTTTTTATTTTTGGTTTTACTGACGTATGTCCTTTGCATGCACTACTCCTAATAGATTACCTTTAAGGTCTTCGAGTTCGTACATATTATTGCCTACTATGCTTTTGATCCTGGCTGGCACGAACTTAGGACATAGCTTAGCATTTCGTCGTTTTGTTTCGTCACTTAAGATGAAATTCCGTTTTTAAATTTTTGTAATACCTGATAAAGTCGATTTTTGCTTCTAAGGTTATAAGTTTTTTCGTGAGTCTTATGAGCCTGTTCTAAGGATTCTTTGATCTTATTATGTATCAAATTCATCTTTGCTGATTTTGGTAACAATTCAATTTCAGAGTTATTTAGACTCTCTAACTTTTTCAATAGTAAATAGTCTGATCCATGTTCGACTTTACTTTGGCCGAAAAAATCTTCGGGTGGCAACATGCCAATCGCCGAATGGACTTTAGTTCGTATTGCACATACAATAGACAAAAGATTGAGGATTGTGGCTAAGATTGAGCGATTGACACACTGTCTTTATATGTTTTGTGCCATTTGTATTTTAAAACTTTGAGAATTCTTTGCCTACGAATTGTCTGCCGTTGTCTGACAAAAGAGATTCAGGTACCCCAAATAAGGAAAATACTTCTTCGTCCAAAAACTTAATGGCGGTTTCCGCGGTTGCTTTACGTAGAGCTCTAACAAGGTCAAACTTCGTAAGCTGATCCAAACACACTATCACTATCACACCCACCACCCACAATATACCCTAAACATTTCAGCTCCTTAAATCAAAATTTCGACTTTTCCATATTAATGGTTAGTCCTGCGTTTTTGAGAAGAGTTGCAAGTTTGGAAACTATTTAAAAACTCGGTCTTTCTCTTTCATATTCAAGAATGTTTCAGATATTTTCCTTTTTGGTACCGAAACCCGGGAGAGAGGCGAACAGAGTTTTAATTTGCAAACAGAATTTAATTTAAAGTAAAAGTACAAAGTGCGTCGATCTGCCAAAAAATGGCATTAGAATTATCTGCCCGATCAGCCTATAGAGGACAGGTAACAAAGATAATCAAAGGTGCTGCTGAGTTTGAAACTCAACTCTACGAACGACGTGGACGAGATTGAGGAAAATCTCGTTCAATTTATCCAAAGGCTAACGGCAGCTCCTGAAAGCCTCAACGTAACAAATCAGGAAGTTCAAATGAAAGGGCTTCTCAAGACAGAGGACGTGGACAAAGAAATGGAGAAAATGAACGAGTATGAGGACGCAGCGATAGGTATTCTATCGCGATTAAAATCTCGTCGGCAAAAGGTTCAGTGCAAGCTGAACCCACCTACAGCAAACCCAGAATCAACAGTTCTTAATACATCTTCTCCCAATGGTTATATTAATAAATTCTCTGTTAAGCTTCCAAATTACAGCTGAAGAAGTTCAATGGAAATTATAAAGATTGGCTACCGTTTTGGGAGCAGTTTCGAACGAAAACGGTAATCTTACATCATCCGACAAATTCGGTTATTTGGAGTCAGTGTTAGTAGGTAGCGCTAAAAAAATAATAGCAGGATTTACTGCTTCAGGTATGTGCTACCAAGCCGCTATCTCCCTCCTGCAGGAACAATTTGGTGACGTCGAACGATTAGTCGATAAAAATATGCAGCTATTACTTGCCCTTCGCCCCTTCCAGCAAAGAACAGATGTGTTGGCCTCCACAATTTGTATAATTCAGTAACATCGTGTTGTCACACACTTACTGCCTTACAAATACCGACTCAATATTACTACGTCATGTTGAAACCAATATTGCTCCGTCGTTTCCCCTCCGAATTACGAATTGATTACTATAGGTTAGCAGAAAAAGACAACCAGACTGCAGAAACAAAAAAGAGTCTGGGTGCGACCCACACTGAAAACTTCCCATTTGTGATCTTGAAAACTTTATATTTAGTTTTTTTTTTTTCAAGTAACCAAATTTATTGAATCAAGGGTACTTCAATAATATAGTCGCTCTAAAACTAGATATCATCATATTGTGCCTGTTTGTTTTTTTTCCTTAAAAAGGTTTTCATTCCATTTTTATAATGTACAACACATTCTAAAACAATTTTAATTTATTATTTATAAGGCTGGTATTTGTTTGGGTGTAGTTTTTAAACTTCGAAAAACAATATTTTCCATTTATTAGTGGAATTTTCTTAGTGCTGTTTAAATTTTTGTTTAAAATGTCAGTTAAGTATATGTCAAATATATACCCTATGTTAAAAATTTTATAATGTATAAAATGAAATACCTAATGGCAAGTCAATATCATTGCTCGTTCTCAAGATATTCGAGTCGAAAAACCAATTTTACCACTTTTTAGTTTATTTTTTTTATATTTTTTGTCAAAAACTGTATATTAGATATTTGTCAAAATTTAACCTTTCATAAAAAATTGTACTACATATGTATAAAATAAAATATTTTAGAAGGCACAATAGTTGTTCGTTCTCAGGATATTCGAGCTGATATACAATATTGTGACTACTTTTCTTTAGAATTTTTAACAGTTTTTGATTTTTTGTTAAAAAACTGCCCATTCAATATTTGTCAAAATTTTATCAGTTGCTAACAATTATGTTATGTAGAAAATAAATCAAACAAGAAGTCAATATCGTTACCCGTTTTTGAGAAATTTGAGTCGAAAGACAATTTATATCAATTTTTGGTAGAATTTTTTGTAGTAAAAACTACTACTTTTTGTAAAAAAACTGTCCATCTATAGACGTACGTACACACGCACACACAGACATCTCTCTAAAAATGATTGATATAGGCTCTAGGGACCTTAAAACGTCGAGAAATGTCAAAAATTTCAATTTGACAAATCGGACCGATTACAATAACTCCCTATGGGAAGTTAATAATGAAGAGGATGACCGAAGCTCAACGACTTCGCTCGAAATTGATGATAAGCAGGTGAAAGAAATTATGCGTTATTTGAAAAGAGGTTGAATCTTTGGAAAGGAGTACAGTTATCTCTTCCATCACAACTTCAAGTGGCAAGCACTCTTCTTCTTCACATACAAATGCAGCAAGTTTGGTTTCACTGAATGGTAAAAGTGTGTGTGTAATTTGTGAAACCGATAAGCATATAACTAAAAATTGTGATAGCGAGATGTCGTTAAATGAGAAAAGAGATATTTTAAGAAAGAGTGGTCGGTGTTTCCGTTGCGCCAACCGAGGGCACTCTTCTAGAAAGTGCCGTAGTGCGAAATGGCTTTCTTGTTCTAAGTGCAAAGGCAAACACTTAACCTCGTTGTGCGATCCATCATACAATAATCAAATAAATTCTGTCATCGACAACCACGTGAGAAAAATCGAACACTCATAAAGCGGTAAACCTCTGTGCCGGTAATTCTACAGCTATAAATTCCGATACAATGTTAGAATTAAATTCCAAAGACGTTTTGCAAAGTGCAACAAAGTGCGCTTATAACTCTTGAGTAATTCAAATATATTCTTAAAAACACCTCGCGGCATTGCTGTAGATCCAAAAGAAAATAAATCGATCTTAATACGTTTCATTATCGACGGTGTCAGACAATATTCATACATTCGTGAAGATCTGGCGCGAAAACTTATTGTTTCTTTTGTAGGTGAGGTGAATTTTTCCCTTGTACCATTTGGATGTAAAGAAGAAAATCCATTTAAGAAATTTAAGAAAGTGTACGTCAATGTAAAAAGCCAATTTAATAAAAAAAACATTATATTGGAGGCCGTGATTGTGCCTGAAATTTTTATTGATGTGCTTCCTACACCTAATGCATCGTGTGACTTTCTTCAGAATTTACAGTTGGCGGTCTCGTTTCATGCAGGCATCGAAGCCGAGACAGGTTTGGGTATTCTCATCGGTTCTAACCACTACTGGTCTGTGGTAACGGGCACTTTATTTTGGTCGCTTAAAGCCATAGGAATTCGAGGTGAAGAAGAAGAAAATGAGCATTTAGCTTATGAGCTCATAACTAAATACATCTCCAGAAACGGTGAACGATATTCAGCCTCTTTGCCATGGAAAAACCCTGACGTTCAACTTAAAAGCAACAAAGAAGGTGCTCTTAAGAGGTTAGAATCACTTCGCAGGCGTTTGTCAAGAAATCCAGAAAAATATCAACAGTACGATGTGGGTATCCAACAGCTCCTTACAGATGACGTTGCTGCGCCAGTTCCACCAAACATCACCAATCTCCGTCCCGTCTTCTACTTGCCTCATCGGAAGAAAGTAGGACCACAAAGATGCGGATCGTGTTCGATGCATCTGCTCAAACTGCACACAATTCATCATTGAATAACCTTCTTTACGTAGGAACCAATCTCCTGCGAGATGTCTTAAAGGTTTTGTTGAAATTCCGTCTTCGACGTTTTGGTATCGTGGCTGATGTAGAAAAAGCGTTTCTGCAAATAGAGCTAAACGAGAAGGACCGTGACACCCACAGATTTCTATGGTATGCACCCAACAATAATAGGCAGGACATCATCGAATACCGGATGAAGAGAGTCACTTTCGGCGTGAATTGCAGCCCTTTCTTGCTGATAGTAACCTTGCGCCTCCATCTGAAAAACGAAGAGCAATTCCAGTCTACATGCAAAATTCTACTGGAAAGCTTTTCATAATTTTTTTTTTCTTTTTTTGTTATAATCAACACGCACACAAGGGGATTTTATGTACCCTTTATATGTCAAAGACACAGTGCGAGCTTTAGGTAAGTAGGAGAGGATTTAAAAGGAGATTTTGGTGAACATTAATTATGATTTTCAGTGTATCACAATCAGAGGGAAAGACAGAGCGTGGAAGGGTATTCCACATTCGCGTAGTACGGCTAAAGAACGAATTCGTGTACTTAACTGTACGACCGAAGTTGGGTTCAAGAGTGAACTGATGAGCATTCCTGGAAGCACGAGTATTACGGTTGAATTGTTTAACGGGAGGAATGCAACTGGCTATTTTATAAGAGCACTTACCGTAAAAGTAACGATAAAAGAGTGAGAGACAGGAAACGTTACGCCGGTGTTCGAGTGACGTGAAAGTATCGATGATGTTCCTTTCTCCGATCATTCTGAAGGCTCGTCTTTGTGCACTGTCCAAGAGGCTTAAGTAAGTTGCTGGAGCACCAGCCCAGAGATGGGAGTTATACTCAAGCTTTGGACGTATATAACTTTTATAGATAATAGCCAGACCAGAAGGGAAAAAGAATTTCTTGCATCTCCAAAGGAAACCCAAACATCTTACGGCATTTTTGGCGACGTTAAGTATGTGATCATTCCACAGAAGATGGTTTGTGATACACATACCTAAAATTGCAAGCTGATTGGTTTCTTCGATGCGAGTGCCGCTCATAGATAATGGCAGGGGGGTACGTCTCGCTTTAACGACAGAAGGCAGCATTGTGTTTTCGAAGCATTAAATTATACGAGAAAAAAAAATGAGAAAGAGGGTCGGAGACAAAACGGAACCCTGTGCACACCAGCATTTATTTTGTGGGTTTCTGACTTGAATCCGTCTAATACGGGAAGCTGTGATACTGAAGAAGAAGCTAAACGAATCGGCTAGGAAGCGGTGTTAGTGATGAATAACGCAAGTATGAATCTAAGAAAGTGGAATTATAATAGCGAACTAGTTCGAAGTGCTCTTTGTCCAGGTGAGTCCGCTATTAAACAAAAAATTTTAGGATTGTCGTGGTACGTCAAACTATTGCTAGGGTCTATGATCCCCTTGGTATTCTTGGACCTGTTGTGATTAGACTGAAAATTCTTTTCCAAGCCATCTGGCGAGCAAAACTAGGATGGGATGAGGGTCCTACTCCAGAACTTGAGCCAATTTGGGAAGATTGCGCCAAAATTTACACAGCTTAAAAGATTATGCTATTCCACGTGCAGCCCTTCCATTTTCGTCTTCAAAAATAATTCATATTCATATCTTTGCAGATGCTAGCATGATGGCCAAGAAAACGTTTCTTTCCTATGCTCTAAAAGTAGAGTCGCTCCACTCAAGACTGATAAAATAAAGGAGCTTTCCCTCCCGAAATTGGAACTGACAGCAGCGTTGCTAGCAGCTCGATTGTGTTCATATTTAAAGCAATCATTAAAGGGTTGTGTCCATACATTTTTCCTGTGGACAGATTCACGCATTGCTCTCGGATGGATCCAAGGTGATGCTCAGCGTTGGAAGCCTTACGTGCAGAGACGAGTAACTGAAATTCGCCACTTGACGTCAGTAGCAGACTGGAGACATTGCAAAGGCAAAGAAAATCCTGCAGACCTTCTAACCAGAGGGGTCACCGCCTTTCACCTTCGTCACACTTTTGTGTGGGCCCAAGGGCCAACCTGGCTCAAAAGTGAGGCAAATTTAAACGATGATGACAACGATAGTTTTTCGCAAAACTTAGCACCGGTGGCGCTGTTGGGGCCTATTCTTGTTCCAAACTGAACCCACACCTGAACCTTTGCTGTCAAATTTTTTGTTTACAAATTTTGGTACTTGGGATAGTTTGCTGAGACGGACAGCTTTCGTACTGCGTTTCCTAAACCTTTTCAAAAATAAGAGGAAAAAGGAATTCCAAAACGAGGTTTTATCCGAGTTTGTGTTTGCTGAGATCTCCACAACTGAACTGGAAGCCGCTGAAAAATATTGGCTTAGATACTTACAAATAATTTAATTTTCTAACGAAATTTTTATTTTACAGAAAGAAAAGTCTGTACCAAATCATCTAAGATTGCTCAACTATTTCCCTTTCTGGACGAAGATGGTCTTGTGCGACTAGGGGGTCGACTTCAATCTTTAGAAGCCCCACTGAACCAGAAACATTGTCGATGATTGTCACAGAAAAACATCTCATGGTGGTACCAACGTTGTGCTATGTGAGCTGCGTGAGCGATTCTGGATTTTAAAGGGACGTCCCCTCATCAAAAGCAGAATCAAGCGATGTGTTGTTTGTCAGCTTTGGTAAACCCGTGGTTACATTATCAGAACATCCTCACATAACTTTGTAATAATATTAAACACCCTATGCTAATGAAGAAAGATACAAATTAGCTTCCTATAAACAAAATGTAATGCTCACTCAATGATTCATCTCACAGCGGATGATATAACTTTGTAATAATATTAAACACCTTATGCTAATGAAGAAAGATACAAAGTATCTTCCTATAAACAAAATGTAATGCTCACACAATGATTCATCTCATAGCGGATGATATCCGATATTATAAATATTAAACTGCATATCAGCACATTTTGCCTTCAGTGACTTGTGTGCCCAAAGCATCTTTCATAATTCCAATAGAATTCTTGTGTCAGCAATTTTATAGGACAAAGAAAAAGCAGACGATATTCAGTTGAAGATAGATTTGCTAAATAAACATTTTAAAAGTATAAAAAGGGTTTCATCGATCGTGATCAGTTCAGTTCACAGTTTGTCATTCTACGTATAGCCTAAGATTTCCCCCCACCAGTGGTAAGGGATCTGAAGCTTTGATTTAATAAATAATATTAAGTAAGTTTAAAAATACATAAATGTGTTTTATTTAATTGTCGATCTTCTGCGATCACAAAAATATATTTTTTTAATAAAATAACGAATCGGAAACGAAATTGACGCAGTCGGTAGGATCCCGAAAGATCAAATATTGAATCTTACTTTATTTAAAGTTTAATTCGGGATCGTCCTAAAACTAAATAAAATAGTTAATACCGGTAAATTGAAATTAGAAACGGTACATATTATAGGACAGTAAAAAAATAAAAAAAAAATATATGTACCTATATATACAATTCAATGAAAAGCATCGTAAATCAAGATCCGAAAGGACAATTTTACAAAGTCTCGTAGAGAGAATGCTTGATTGATAAAACAATTAAATAGAACATTTAATGCAACCAGAAGGAAATCTTCAAAAGGAAGCATACAGAAAGTGAACTCACAGTGTTAAATTAAAATTAACAAAAATTGCTACTTAATGCAACCAGAAAAAATAAATCTTCAAAAAGGAGCAGAGGCCCCGCAAGTAAAGGAACCACATAGAGAAGTAAACTCACAAAGTTGGAGACGACGAAGCAACAGCTGATTTCCAGGAACATTTTAAATCAATTCAACAAATGTTGAGAAGAAAACAACTTCAATAAATTAAAATTAACGACAAATAAAAAATTAAAAGTGCTACTCAAAATAAAAAATATACGACGTAACTTTAAAAAGTGAAAAAACACAAAAAATAATAATAATTTAAAGAAGGAAGAACAACTATACGTG
Organism: Syrphus vitripennis; assembly: GCA_958431115.1. Classification (NCBI taxonomy): domain Eukaryota; kingdom Metazoa; phylum Arthropoda; class Insecta; order Diptera; family Syrphidae; genus Syrphus; species Syrphus vitripennis. Next base: position 51,574,497 of record OY288109.1, read on the forward strand.
GCAGAACTATCCAAGTCGAAAGCCCCAGCGTGTAAAAAGAAGGAAGAACAACCATAGATACGTGGCAGAAACTATCAGAGTCGAAAGCCCCAACGTGTTCAATAAATGAAGAAAGTCACACCATATAAGATACCAGCCGTGTTAAAATATAATAAAGAAGAAGGAACTATAAAATCAACAGATCCAGCAACAACCCAACAATTAGAAGAAAATCCTGAGCAACCAGAAAATATAGAAAATAAGGTAATAATGGCAACCATAAATATTGATCCTTTAAAATTAGTGAAGAATCTACCAAATTTTAATGGTAAAATATGTAATATAATTGTGTTTATTAAAAAGGTAGTGTTCGGCACACTTAATGGCCAAAGGGGTTGTAGAACAATTCGCTTACCACGGCTTGAATTCGTTGCTCTTGTGCAACGAATTACTATGTAAAGTCCCACGTTGTCTTTTCCTTGCTCTTGTGCAAGGAATTATTAAAAAAGTTCCCACGTTGTGTCTCTTCTTGCTCTTGTGCAAAGAATGACTCAAGAAAAATAAATTTACCTTTATGCACTTGTAAAATGGACATAAAGAAATAAAATTAGCTTTTCTTTTTAGTTAATTAAGTATATTTTTGATTTTCTTTATTTTAATTTTAGTTTAGTTTTATAATTTTTATTGTTCACTTAGTTTTTAAGAATTTTTAGAAAAAAAAGAAAAGAATGCCAACCGGCCAAATGGTAAACGAAGAATGAATATGAAATACATTTTAAAATGGCGTCGGCAAGTTCAATTTGTCTCCACGATGCAAGACAAAAAAAACCAGTATTTTGCAATGTCTACAATCGTGGAGGCAAAAGGACTGAGTAAAAAGGCCTGTTCGGGTACAAGTCGGCCGTCTACAACTCCGAGCTTGCGAGACGCGGACTACATAAAGTCCGCGCTGCGCTGACCGCGCTTAAAGATATAGACGGTGAAAATGCACCCGAACATTCTGCCCCCCCTTGGCGAAAAGCGCCAATGCTATGAGAGAATAAAGAGAAAATCAATTATTAGGTTGAGAATTATGAAAGTAAATTCAAAAAGTTAAATTAATGAAAAAAAATTTAAGTGATTAAACAAGCAAAAAAGGCTAAGTCTAAGGCTCTATTATAATTGAAAGGCATATAATGTTAATATTTAAAGTAAAGATAAAAAACGTAGTTATTTTAATGGCAAAAGGCAAAGTTTGACAATTGGGCGAGTAATTTCGCCATTTTGAGTTCTTAACGTCGCAACTCTTACTCTACCATCGGCGCGGCGCCGGGGTGAACATTGATAACACGCCCTAATCGCCATTCTGTAGAAGGTAAATTTTCATTCTTAATCACGACTAAATCATCTATTTTGATGTTTTCTTGGGGCGATTGCCATTTCTGACGTTGATGAAGTTCTTTCAGATATTCATCTTTCCAGCGGCGACAGAATTGCTGTTGTAGGCATCGAACTTTTTCCCACCGATTAATTAAGGACAAATTGGCATCGACCAAGTTTGGTTCCGGAAATGATAAGAGAGGACCTCCACGTAAAAAATGACCGGGCGTTAAGGCCAATAAATCAGAGGGATTATTGGACATCGCTGAAATTGGACGGGAGTTTAAACACGCTTCGATGCGAGCTAGGACTGTGGAAAATTCTTCGAAAGTGAACTTTGAACTGGCCCCCAGTTTTCTCAAATGACTTTTAAAACTTTTCACACCTGCCTCCCAGAGGCCACCCATATTAGGTGCACCAGGAGGAATGAAATTCCATTTGAACCCTTGAACGCTGTATACAGCATTGGTTTCTTGAGGAAGAGAAGATAGGAATTTTTTGAATTCTTTACGTAAGATGGCATCAGCGCCAATGAAATTGGTACCATTATCAGAATAAACTTCACTTGGTAAACCTCGTCTTGCAATGAATCTTGCAAATGAAGCTAAAAAGGCTTCGGAAGATAAATCGCTTACCGCTTCGAGGTGAATGGCTTTTGTTGAAAAACAAACAAATACACAAACATAGCCTTTTGTCAAGCGACAATTTCGTGCGTTGAAACTTTTTATTACGAATGGACCTGCGAAGTCAATTCCTGTAACAGTGAAAGGAGGTGAAAAAGTGCATCTCTCCGGAGGTAAAGCAGCCATTAATTGCTTACTAACCTCTTTTTTATAAATTGTACATGTTTTACAATGGCGAATGCAGAATCTAATAAGATTTTTAAGCTTTGGGATCCAAAAACTTTGTCTAAGGAGCCGAAGCATAAGAGAATTTCCTCCGTGCAAGGAAATTTCATGAGTAAACTGGGTAATGAGATACGAAAGACGTGAGTTATGAGGCAGAATATAATGAACGCATATAATGAACGACACCCTCTGTGTCGTTCATTATATGCGAGGTCAGACTGAGATAGTCGGCCGTTGACTCTGAGGAGATGATTTGAGTCTAGAAATGGGTTAAATGAAATAATTGAACTTTTCGGAGGGATGAATTTACTTTCCATTAAGAGAGAATGTTCTTTAGGATAGAACGATTTTTGGGCTAGAAGTATTAAGCGATTTCGGACAAAATTAATCTCCTGAGAGGTAATGTCGTAGGAAGTATATTGGTGAATTTCCTTTTTTGAGGTTTTGAAGAAAAAGAGAAATATATAAGAGAATACACGCATTGCGCGAGGTAGTGATGAAAAACCGTCAAGAATATCTTCTGGGACTTGTTGGGCAACAAAGGAAACGACTGTTTTTTGTTCAAAATCTTCGACGCGTGGAGCGGTTGGAGGTGTTTCTGGCCACTGAGAGGTTGGTTGGCAAAGCCATGAGGGACCATTCCACCAAAGGGGGTTAAGTCTCAAATCAGACGGCATTACACCACGAGTCGCTAAATCTGCGGGATTGTCAGCCGATTTGACATGTCTCCACGGAACATTACCCACATTATCCAAGATTTCACTTGTGCGATTTGCTATGAACGTTTTCCAAACACATGGTGGTTTTTTAAGCCACGCTAAGACGATAGATGAGTCCGTCCATAAAAAAGTATTGTAAGAGTGAACTGGAAAATTTGGAATGTAGGATTTGATTAATTTTGAAAGTAAAAGTGCTCCGCACAATTCAAGGCGAGGTAAAGATACCGACTTGATAGGGGCAACTTTAGATTTTGCACAAAGCAAATGAGAGCTAGTAATTCCATCACGTTGACAAATGCGTATATAGAGCGCGGCAGCATATGCCTTTTCAGAGGAGTCGCAGAAACCATGAAATTGGACTTCTGACGAAGGTGAGTACTCTACCCAACGAGGTATTTCAATGAGTTGTATTTGAGGCAATGATTCTGCAAAAAGTTTCCAAATTTTAAAAGTTTCACATTTGATTGGTTCATCCCAAGTCGTTTGTTCAGACCAAACTCGTTGCATTAACATTTTTGCAACTATTACAATGGGGGCTAACCAACCGGCAGGATCGAAAATGCGAGCAATCTGAGAAAAGACTTCTCGTTTGGTGGGACTTTTCGATAGAATGATTTCTTGGGTGGTAAAATAAAAATTATCACTTTTTGCATTCCACCGTATTCCCAAGGTTTTTGTATTGCTGTCCTCATCAAGTTTCAAAAAGTTTTCGTTTAGAATATGCTCTCGAGGCAAGTGTTGGAGTAGACACGGAGAATTGGAGGTCCACTTTCGAAGTGGAAACCCCGCCGAATCAAGAAGTTTGATTAGTTCGGATTGAGACTTTTGTGCAGACGAGATACAGTGAGCGCCGGACAAAACGTCATCGACATAAAATTCAGAGAGGAGGATTTTTGACGCAAGAGGAAATTCAGATTGTCCAAGCTTTGCAAGTTCGAGAAGAGTACGGATTGCCAAATAAGGGGCACAATTAACACCGAAAGTTACCGTCAGAAGCTCAAAATCTTCGATTTCTAAATGATGAGAACTGCGAAAGAGGATACGTTGAAAAGGAGTGTCACGAGGGTCGATCAAGATTTGGCGATACATTTTTTCTATGTCCGCATTAAAAACAAACTTATAAAATCTCCAACGTATAATTAAGGAAGACAAGTCTTGTTGCAAAATTGGCCCAGGATATAATAAGTCATTGAGGCTATTTCCGTTTGAGGAAGAGTTAGATGCATTGAAAACTACACGTACTTTGGTTGAAGTACTTTCAGGCTTTATAACCGCGTGATGCGGAAGATAAAAAGACACAACCTGGCCATTTTCGACTTTATCTCCCGGAGTGACTTTTTTCATATGATTCAGAGAAAGGTATTCTGAGATCACCTTTGAGTATTGAGTTTTAAGATCTGCTTTTAAGGCTAAAGATTTTTCCGTTCTAGAGAATTGCTTAAGGGCCATGAATCTGGAGTAACCTAAGAGGTTTTTTGAAGTTTGAGGTTTGAATGGAAGACGGACTACAAACCTACCATCTGCGCGTCTGAAAGTAGATTTTGCATACAAATCTTCACAAAAATTGTCCTCTTGTGAGCGAACGGCGGCGGTAGAAGGCAATTCTTCTATCTCCCAGAACTTTCGAATTTGACTATCCAAATTGCACGCTGTGTTATCGGACATTAAATGACTGAAAGGAATTTGGAACTGGGCCTGATAATATCCATCCGAAAATGGTATTTCGTGCAACGAGTGAGTCGGAAATAATTTTAACGCCGTTGCGGATGATAAATGGATAGAGATCAGCGCCTATAAGAAGATCTATTTGAGCCGATTTATTGAACGAAGGATCGGCAAGCTTGAGGTCAACAAAGAAGTTGGATTTTACGATAGAAAAGGATGAACTTGGAAGATTGTTTGTGAGGGTTTTAAGCACAATAGCTTGGGCTGATAAATTAATCTGAGGACTTTCAAAGGAAGTAAGTGAGAATGAGCAAAGCTTTTTGGAAGAGATAGACATATTTCCGCTTATCCCAGAAACAGAAGTATTCGTTTGGACGAAGGGAAGGTTCAAACGTTTTTGAACAGATTCTGAAATGAAAGAAATTTCAGAACCAGGATCGATAAGTAATCTCAAAAGAGAGATAATAACTGAAAACGAAAAAGTTTTCAATTGAGTTTGAAAATGTTGGAAAAAACTCGACAACAATTTTCAAAAGCGAAAAAACACTTAAAGAATTGATAAGTAATCTCAAAAGAGAGATAATAACTGAAAACGAAAAAATTTTCAATTGAGTTTGAAAATGTTGGAAAAAACTCGACAACAATTTTCAAATGCGAAAAAGCACTTTTAGATTTGATAAATAATCACAAAAGAGAGATAATAACTGAAAGCGAAAAAGTTTTCAATTGAGGTTGAAAATGTTGGAAAAAACTCGACAACAATTTTCACAAAGCGAAAGAACACTTAAAGAATCGATAAGTAATCTCAATAATAATAACTGAAAACGAAAGTTTTCAATTGAGTTTGAAAATGTTGGAAAAACTCGACAACAATTTTCACAAGCGACAAGGTATTGAAAGAATTGCGATTTAATAAAAAAAAAATAAATCTATCAATTGGTCTTACTGGGGACCAGTTCCTAAAGCTCGAAATTTTTTTTAATTTTTTTTTTTTTCTTCAAATATCTTAATTTGTTTGATTTAAAAAAAAAATAACAGATAACTGAGGAACTGTTATAAGAAACACCGTTTGATTTTACAAAAAAAAAGAGAACCGGTATTCAATCACGCGTTGAAAAGAACGGTAAAAAAAAGAAAAGTTTACCGAAACAACAGTTAACTGAGGAACTGTTATAAAAAAACACCGTTTGATTTTACAAAAAGGAAGAACCAGTATAAAATCACGCGTTGAAAAGAACGGTAAAAAAGAGACTGTACCCACTCAGCAATTACTGTGCTTTTGGAAGCATGAATAGCCAAATAACTTTCAAAAATAAAAAAAAAATGATTCGAGAAGAATCTTTTTGCTTGATGAAATTGGCTTTCAAAATCGCAAAGAAATATCAATGTAAATGATCTAGATAGAACGCGAACAAAAGCGCAAAAAACACTTTATAGAAGAAAGAGAGAGATGGAGCGAGACGCCAAGTTTGCCGTTGTAATAATTTTTTTTTTAAATGCACCGATATGGTTTTAAGATAATATGTATATTAGGGTGTCCCAAGACATACAGGAAAAATTTTTTTTTGCGAAATCAGGTACGCATACCCGCTATTTTTATTCTGTTTGATAATATTTACTCAAATAATAAATTTTATTGCGATTGGACATTGATAACCCGTGCCGACTTGATGCCAAACTTTTGAATATTATACTATTAAAACATTTATTTAAAAAAATAATATTTATTGTTCAAATTTTCTTTTTAAAGTTTCTTTTTTACAGTCAGGATAAATTTTCCGGTGTTCTTGTACACAACGTAATAAAAATTGTTTTTGTTCCTCCTCAACAGTGATTAGTCCATGAAAATCTTGCATTAACTTAACCGCTCTTTCAGCCACATCATTTACTACCCTCAATGTCGAAACTTTCTTTCTGGCTTCTTGAAACGAAGTATGATTTGACCACAAAGTAGGACATTCATGAAGAAAGCTGTCTTCAATTTTAAGGCGACTGAACAAGTTTTTGCTCTTTACTGAAACGAAGTCAGAGACGTCTTTTTCTAAAACAAAATAAGAAGGAAATATGTATAAAAAAATCGAAGGTAAAGACTGCCCTAACTATTAATGCTAAAACTTACCATACAATGAACCGCAAAGTTCCTCTTTAGATGGGATGTATCGTTTTCCATTAGTGATTTCATCTTTGTTTAAATTTTCAACTATTTTAACTTTAGTTATCTGGTCCACATCATCGTCAAATAGTGATAATATTGCAACTTCGTCACTTAAATACCATAAATGCTGAGTTATTTTCTGCAAAGCTGCTTTTGAGATTATTTTATCAATTTTTTCGTAAGATTTCATTGATTTCAAAAAGCACAAATCCTGGTAAGGTGCTTTTATGGCTGAAGTGCATTGAAACCATGGTTTGACATATGATGTTACAATGAACAAGCAAACGTCAATTAATGCTGCCTTATCTTTGCTTGTGATCTTGAATTGTGTATTAAGTAATGATATTTTGAGAGAATATATTGCTCTGGCCATCCATCGAGCTTGATGCATTGCACCGGGAGGTCGGATTTTTAATTTTTTCTCGATATCTCCATATAAAAATATCACAGAAAGCTCTAACAACTCACGGTAATCATCTCTGACTATTTCATTTTTAAGCTCAGTTCGGTAAAACTCTAGCAAGTGGTCAACTTCGGCTTCAGTCAGGTGCTGAGTAATCTTATCTCTGTAAGTCTGTATTCTTTCAGCATTAATACTTTTCCAGTTTTCTCGGAATTTTTTGAAGAGTGGAATATCGGGACTTGTAGTAACTTGACTGATTTTTGCTTCAAATACACCTTTTAAGACCAACTCATAGACATGGTGACGACAAGCAAAAACAAGCATTTCTCTGTCCAGTTTTTGTTCAAGAAGCACACACGCACCGTTGACGCGGCCTGTGTTTGAAGCAGTAGTGTCACAACAAAGAATTTGCACATTGTTTTCTAAATTCCAGTCTTCGATCGCGTTCCAAACTGCCTTCGCCTGTTCACTTCCTGTAGAACTTTCTAATCTTGGCACAGCTAAAAGTTGTTCTTTGTTTTCGTAAGAAATAACTATAGGAAGACGTTCTTCTTTTGATTTCCGACCGTTTAATGCAGGCAAAAGCTTGCCGTCCCAATGAATAGTCACAACTTCCGGTACTTGATTTTGGAAATCAATTTTTATGGCTTCAGCGCGTTCCTTACGTTTTTCGGTGCGAATTCGTTGGATAGAAGACTTACTTATTGGAAATTCATCAATGTTGTATCCAAGTGCTTCAATAGTTGCCTCAAGAATGAACACAGAATCTCTAATACTCAACTGACACCTATCTAGCGCTGCTACCAATTTTGGATTAACGAAATCTCTCCGTAGATGTGTTTTGCTGGGTTGTCTTACCTCGACAGAATTCGGTGTGTCCTCTTTTAAATCTAAGTTCTCATTGGAATCAGAAAATGAGTCGTCTTGTAGCGGTACATTAAAAGATGTCGAAGGAGTTGGCTCAGAAAAATATTTAGCGCGTCGTTTTTGTTCTTCAATAGTTCGGAGGCGCGCCCTTTCCTCTCTATCAGTCAATTTTTTATCTATTCCGGCTAAGTGACCAGGTCGTCCTGGCTCTCTTTGACGCTGTAAAAAAATTCTATCCTCATTAATTTTAATTAGTTGAAGCGCACCGGCGTGTGCAATATCAAACAAGTTATCTAAGTCATTGATAAAGTCTTGACGGCGCTGCTTATGAACTTCTTGTATTTTTTGTGCATTTTTTTGCAAGTCCCTCCAACCTTGATATATATTCACAAGTTTCTTTACACAATTAGGTAAAGATTTAGTAGGAATACGTGCCTTTTCCCAATAAATAATACACTCGCGAATAGTAAGATTAGCGCTTTCATTGACAGTTAAATTCACTTCACGAATATTATAAAACAAAACTGCCAAAACTTGCCCATTAGACGGAAGTTTTGAACCCGTTATTTGATGTTTTACGTCACCAATTAAAAATATACCCGTTTTAGAACTACGTAATTCCACTGACATGTTGAACGACTGAAAGTGATACCTCAGCTTTTTTAAACAATAAGTCATTAAAAGCGCATCGGCTCCTTAAATCGCGTCGGCCGTAGAAACGAAGTACTGACATATATAAATGTAAGTCGGCACGGGTTACTGTGGTCATTCCTACTTAATTTTTTTTTTAATAATTGTTTTGACTCAAGGGTAAAAAATTAAGAGGGTATGCGTTTTAAAAAAACGGCTTTTATGTTTCTGGGACACCCTAATGTATATATATATAAAAAAAATGCCAATCAAAAATAAAGAACTTTAGACTCACCTGTACAATTTTCTTTAAATTTTTCTGGAACTCAGGAACATCATCAAATGGTCAGGAACATTGGCGTCTTATCTTCTTACTCCGCACCAATCGATGCAATGGTGGGTCTCTTGTCGCACCAATCGAGGCAATGGTCGACTTTAATAATTGTGGTTATATGCTTTAATATAAGCGATATAATGCGCCTATAAGGCGGTGGTGATGATCCAACTTTTGCTTTATATATAGCAGAAAGAGGAAATGAACTGGCGGGCACCTTTAGGCGTGATGCTCTCGGCAGCGATGATTCTCTTGAGGCCGGCGGCAGTAGCGGTTTTGGAAGCAATACAGCATACAATTTTGGCAGCGACGCAAATTGTCACGTAGGCACGTGGCAAGCGAAGCAATTTTCCACGAAGAAAAAGTGGCGTGGTAGCACAAATCCGTGCTCGTAGGGACCAAATGTTCGGCACACTTAATGGCCAACAACAATTCGCTTACCACGGCTTGAATTCGTTGCTCTTGTGCAACGAATTACTATGTAAAGTCCCACGTTGTCTTTTCCTTGCTCTTGTGCAAGGAATTATTAAAAAAGTTCCCACGTTGTGTCTCTTCTTGCTCTTGTGCAAAGAATGACTCAAGAAAAATAAATTTACCTTTATGTAGGAGTACTACCAACAAGGTCGCATATTATATATCCCTCCGTCGTATCTATCTATGTACATACATATTATATAACTTTGTTACTTGTTGTTTAAATCTACTTTTCTTACTTTAACTTATTAATTTTGATCTATTAAGCATTTGTTTTGTTTATTTATTTTTCCAAATAATATTTTCAATTATGATTATTCTTAATTCAGCATTCACTTAAAGAAGTTATTATTTTTAAATACCTATTACTGTTTATAATAAATCCTTTATTATATTTAATTAAAACCGAACCGCCTTTTAATCCACTCCTATACTTTTGGGGGCTCAACTAAAAAAATTTTTTTTTGAAGAAAAATAAATCAATCGTCATGGAAAATTTATCAGTAGATCAGTTGAAAGCAGAATTATCGAAGCTGGGATTAGATACAAGCGGATTAAAGGCTGTATTGTTGGCGAGATTGACAAAAGCAAAAAATGCTAGCGCAGATGGAAGTGGATCAAGAGGTAATACGGAAGGTAACAATTTTTCTGATGCATCTCTTACACAGAACGAAAGAAACGCTGCCCAGCAGATGATTCGATTCTCCCTACAAGATGTTGAAAGTTTAATTTCAAAATTCAGTGGAGATGATGGGCTTTCTGTAAAATCGTGGCTGTTGGAATTTGATGAGATCGGTACATTGTTAAACTGGTCGGACCTAGAAAAACTTTTAGTTGCTCGAAAGCAATTAATAGGATCTGCTCGGTGCTTCATGAGAACGTGTTCGTGTCGATCATATGAGGAATTTAAAAATGCATTACTTGCTGAATTTGTAAAAACGAGTTGTAAAGCGGATATTCATTATCAACTTCAGAATCGGAAAATGAAGCGGGAAGAAAATTTTCGAGAATACGTGTACAAAATGAAGGAGGTTGGTCAGTATGCGGATGTTGATGAAAAATCGCTTATACATTATATTATTGATGGGGTAACAGGAAATGAACAACATAAATTAATTTTATATGGCGCGAAAAATTTGAACGAACTAATAGAAAAATATGATATCTATCTACGTTTGAAAGAGAAATCTCATTATAATGGAATGAACAACAGATCAATCGGAGCTAGCGGAAGTAGTCGTCAAATTGGAAAGACATATCATAATACGTATTATTGTTTTAACTGTGGTTCTTCTGATCATCAACGTCGGGATTGCAAAGCTGAGACAAAGTGCTTCAAATGTAAAGGTTTAGGACATATGTCTAAAAACTGTCCAATGCATTGGGAACAAAAAGAAACAAATACCTACTCTGTCACCAACTCGAAACAAATTTTTGTAGATGATGTAGCTGTGAACGCTTTAATTGATACCGGTGCACAAATTTCTCTGATGCGCGAATCTTGTTTTAAAAAAATGAGGCAATATCCAAAAATAAGAAATGTAACTACCCGATTAGTGGGTATTACTTCAAGTACATGCAATACTTTGGGTGTTTTTGGACCAACGCTGAAGATAGACGAGTTCAAGCTGAACGTGGATATTAATGTGGTTGCGGATAATGTTATCCGTGTAGACGCTATCATAGGCAATGATGTTATTTCTAAAACAAAAGTTGTCTTCAGTAATGGTATTCCAACATTCTATGGCGAAGATGATGATGAGGAAAAGAGCATTATGAATATTAGTTTAGAAGACATCGATGAACTAAATGCACCTCTTCACCTTGGACCAAAAGTTGCTGAAATTGTTAAAAACTATAATCCTTCAAAAGTAAGTACCTGTCCAATAAGTATGTCTATAGTTTTGACTAATGAAACTCCATTTCATTTTTCTCCTCGACGATTACCTATCAACGAGAAAGAAGCTGTCAGGCAACAAGTTGAACAATGGTTAAAGGAAGGCATAATCCGTCCATCGTTTTCCCCTTTTGCAAGTCAGGTGGTTGTTGTGAAAAAAAAAGATGGTTCGCCTAGAATTTGCATTGATTACAGACGACTCAATTCAAAGACGATCAAGGATCCTTTTCCTCTTGAGACAATTGAAAGTGTTTTAGATAATCTTCAGAGTGGAAAAGTGTTCACGACTCTGGATCTCAAAAACGCATACTTCCATATTCCAATTGAAGAAAATAGTCGCAAATACACGGCTTTTAGTACAGAAGATGGATTACATGAATTTAATTTTGTACCTTTTGGACTTTGCAACTCTCAGGCAGTATTTAACCGAAATACACATATTATATACAGAGATTTGACTGTTGAGGAATGTTTCCAAAAAGTTCTAATTGTGCTGAAAAGAGCTGAAAGTCACGGGCTACATTTTAATTGGAAAAAATGTAAATTTTTTCAAACAAAAGTAACTTTTCTCGGTCATGTAATTGAAGATGGTAAGCTGAGTCCATCAGAAGAGAAAATAAATTCAGTTTCTAAATTTACAGAACCTAAGAACCTCAAAAAGCTTCAAGAGTTTTTGGGCCTCACTGGATTTTTTAGAAGATTTATAAAATCATACTCTATTATTGCTAGACCTTTAACTGACCTTACCAAAAATTATGCTAAGTTTATAATTGCAGGCCCACAAAGAGAAGCTTTCAACAAATTAAAAGAGTCTCTAACAAGCAGTCCAGTCGTACACATTTATTGCCAGGGCGCAGAAACAGAACTTCACACGGACGCTAGTCAGCAGGGAATAGCAGCGATTTTATTCCAAAAAAGTGACGATAACCAACTTCATCCAATATATTATTACAGCAAGAAGAACAGTCCAGCAGAAGAAAAGTGGCATAGTTATGTATTAGAAGTTTATGCTGTTTTCAGAGCATTTGAAAAATTTAGGGTTTATTTGCTGGGAATCAAATTTAAGGTTGTCACAGACTGCGTAGCCTTTAAGCAAACTATCAATAAACAGGAACTCCCGAATGCAGTGAGAAGGTGGATTCTCTACATGCAGGATTATGATTATGATGTGGAACACCGACGAGGAACGAAAATGGCTCATGTTGATGCTCTCAGCCGATCACCTTTAGTATACGTTGTTCAACAAGAGCTTCTTGCTAGAATCAAAAAAGCTCAAGATGCAGATGAATTCATCACATCCGTTAAGGATATTTTGAAAGAGAAACCTTACAAACAATTTTGCATCAGAGGTGAGTTATTGTTTAAAGATGTTGAAGGTAAAATGTTGTTAGTCATTCCTCGAAGCATGGAATCCGAAATTATAAAAATGAAACATGAGGAAGGACATTTTGGTGCCCTCAAGACAATTCATCTCATATCTTCAGAGTTTTATATTACTAAAATAAAAGATAAAGTCGATCGACGTATTTCAAACTGTGTTAGTTGTATTCTCGCCAATAGAAAATCAGGAAAACAAGAGGGAATCATTAATCAGCTAGAAAAAGGCGATAAGCCATTTGATACATATCATCTCGATCATATCGGTCCAATGGACCAGACTAACAAGCTTTACAAATACATTTTGACAGTAACAGATGGATTCTCAAAATACGTTTGGTTATTTCCAACAAAAACTGTTTCAGCTGACGAAACGCTTAGAAGAATCAAGGAACTACAGCAGCATTTTGGAAATCCGAAAAGAATGATCACCGATAGAGGGAGCGCATTTGTGTCCAATATTTTCCAAGATTATTGTACAAACGAAAATATTGAACATATATTTATTACAACTGGAGTACCAAGAGGAAACGGACAAGCAGAAAGGTCCAACCGAATTATCACTGATGTTTTGAAAAGATTATCACAGAATGTATCTGAAAAGTGGTATAAATTTGTGCCCAGGGTTCAAATGGTCATGAATAGTACGCTGCAAAGGGCTATCAATCGCACGCCTTACGAAGTGCTTTTTGGAGTAACCATGAGAAAAAAAGATGATATTGAAATATTTGATATAGTTAAACAGGAACTTTTAAACCAATATGATGAAGATAGGGAAAACATTCGAATTGACGCACGGAAGCAGATACAAAAATTACAAGATGAAAATATGAAAACTTATAATAAAAAGCGAAAACCTGCAACAGAATACAAAATCGGCGATTTAGTTGCCATTAAAAGAACACAATTTGCGAGTGGTAATAAACTTTTTTCTGATTTCTTAGGTCCTTACGAAATTACTTCAAAGAGCACATCTGGCAGGTATAAAGTGAAAAAAGCATCACCACATGAAGGCCCCAACCAGACAACAACTAGCTGCGATTATATGAAACCATGGCAAAACGATGACCAAAGTGAAAACGAACTAGAAGAAGAACATGCTTAAGCTTAAAAATCCATCATTCGGGGCGAATGAAAATTAAAGGATGGCTGGATGTAGGAGTACTACCAACAAGGTCGCATCCGATATTATATATCCCTCCGTCGTATCTATCTATGTACATACATATTATATAACTTTGTTACTTGTTGTTTAAATCTACTTTTCTTACTTTAACTTATTAATTTTGATCTATTAAGCATTTGTTTTGTTTATTTATTTTTCCAAATAATATTTTCAATTATGATTATTCTTAATTCAGCATTCACTTAAAGAAGTTATTATTTTTAAATACCTATGTATTACTGTTTATAATAAATCCTTTATTATATTTAATTAAAACCGAACCGCCTTTTAATCCACTCCTATATTTATGCACTTGCAAAGTGGACATAAAGAAATAAAATTAGCTTTTCTTTTTAGTTAATTAAGTACATTTTTGATTTTCTTTATTTTATTTTAATTTTAGTTTAGTTTTATAATTTTTATTGTTCACTTAGTTTTTAAGAATTTTTAGAAAAAAAAGAAAAGAATGCCAACCGGCCAAATGGTAAACGAAGAATGAATATGAAATACATTTTAAAATGGCGTCGGCAAGTTCAATTTGTCTCCACGATGCAAGACAAAAAAAACCAGTATTTTGCAATGTCTACAATCGTGGAGGCAAAAGGACTGAGTAAAAAGGCCTGTTCGGGTAAAAGTCGGCCGTCTACAACTCCGAGCTTGCGAGACGCGGACTACATAAAGTCCGCGCTGCGCTGTCCGCGCTTAAAGATATAGACGGTGAAAATGCACCCGAACAGGTAGATTTCATATTAAGTGCAGTGAGTTTATACAATGAAGCAGCAAAGGAATTTATAGTAAATGAGATTAAATCTAAAATCACAGATAGTGCACTAGAAGTAGTATTACGGGGTGGTGATCCAAATAACTGGCAGGAAATAAAAAATTTATTAGTTAGGAATTTTGGTGAGAAAGAGTCCTTTTTAAAATTAAAGGAACTAGCTGACAAAGTTTATACTAAAAATATAACTCAGTTATATAATTCGTATGCACACATTCTCTGCAGATTAAATAATAAATATTATCTATCGGAAGATAAACCAATAGAATATAATTCTAGCAATAATAAAGCGTCATTATTAGCAAAATTTTGTGAAAAAATTCCACCAAATGCTAGTTCGATTATAAGTAAACATAGAATAAAAACTCTAAGTGAAGCTTTTTATAAATTAGAATCTTGTCATTGGACAAAAGAAGAGAATAAAACCAATAATGATAGAAATATTCGAAGTTATAGAACTGGAAATAACAATAATAATTTTAACGACAAAAATTATAAAAAATATAACACAAATCAAACAAATAATAGAAATGTTAGAACAAGGCATAATAAAAGAAAGCAATAGTCCATATAATGCTCCTATCTGGGTTGTACCCAAAAAGATAGACAATTCAGGACTTAAAAAATGGCTAATTGTTATAGATTATAGAAAACTTAACGAAGTAACCGTGGAAGACAAGTTTCCTATTCCAAACATTGAAGTCATTTTTAGTAAATTGGGAAGAGCCCAATATTTTACTACTCTTGACTTGGCAAAAGGTTTCCATCAGATATTGGTGAATCCTAAAGACAGACATAAAACAGCTTTCTCAACAGCAAACGGTCATTACGAATTTAATCGGATGCCATTTGGACTAAAAAATGCCCCTGCTACGTTTCAGCGAATGATTAATCACGTATTAGAAGGACTTGTAGGAAAAATATGTGTGGTCTATTTAGATGACATTCTCATATTTTGTACATCTTTAGAAGAACATATTTGCTCAATTAATAAAGTATTTACAAAACTTAACCAGCACAATTTAAAAATACAAATAGATAAATGTAAATTTTTTAGCAAAGAAACAGAATATTTAGGGCATGTAATTACTACAAACGGAATAAAGCCAAATCCAGAAAAAATAAAAGCAATTGAAAAGATTCCTATTCCTCGTACAACAAAACAAATAAAATCTTTTCTAGGTCTAACGGGTTATTACAGGAAATTTATTAAAGATTATTCAAAGGTAGCAGTACCTATGACCAAATATCTCAAGAAAGGAGCAAAGATAAATATTAAAGACCCAGAACATATAACAGCTTTTGAAGAACTTAAATTACTCATATCTAATGACCCTGTTTTAAAATATCCTGATTATACAAAGGAATTCGTGTTAACAACTGATGCATCAAATTATGCAATCGGATCAGTTCTTTCACAATCAAATCACCCATTATGCTATGCATCTCGCACCCTCAATGAACATGAACGCGGATATAGCACTATTGAAAAAGAGTTATTATGTATTGTTTGGTCAACAAAATATTTCAGACCATATCTTTACGGTCGCAAATTTAAAATACAAACTGATCATAGACCTCTAATTTGGTTAAGTAACCTTAAAGAACCAAACTCAAAACTCCAAAGATGGAAAATTAGTTTAAATGAATATGATTTTGATATCGAATATTGTAGTGTTGCTCTTTTTCAAAGGCTGAGGTGACGCTCAGCGGATCCAGGATCCAAGAAGCAACGTAAACTTGAGCGAAGATACCAAAACTCAAAATCACGACCAACCAGTTATATTTTATAATATTCGTTTTTATTAATTCTTTCTTACGAACTAACTAATAAAGTATTTCATATACTTATGTCGTTTTCAATTGGCAATCTGGAAGTAGAAAAAAGCATTCTGAATGCGTTCAATTGGGCAAAAGTGACAGTTCTAATTCTAAAAAAAAGAGAATTTCTCTTCTGGATTTGAAATCAGAAGCAAAAACAGAATCACTCACACATTCAAAGATTTAATGTCACGCTTGATAATTGCCATATTTTTTTTAATTTACAACTGTGAAGTGATTGCTTGAAATACTAATACTCTCACACCAAACATCAAATTTTTCAGAATCGAAAAAAACTGTTCAATTGGGATTCCGAATCTAAAACCAATTCCGGATTGCCAATTGAAAACGACATTAGTTCTATACAATATTTCTTATTCAAATAATATAACACAGTATTTCATATATCTAAATGTTCGGATAAGATAACACGGTATTTCATATAAACTACGTCTTACAATATGATAAACTCTGAAGGAGTTGATCCTAGAATAAACAAGGCTTCAAGCCTTCTGGCCCACAGCAAGCAAACTGTAGCATTAACGGTTGAACAGCTTCCGGGCGTGTTCCTGTCCGTGGAGGTACTTAGAAGAAGTCCGCCACGGAATAAACGGGTGAGAATCGGTCTCGGCAAAAGTTCAGACGGAGGAGAAGCCACTGTCTCAAAAGGGGAAGAGAAGCTTCACCTTTATCTAGGATACACTTAGAAGAAGTGGATTCTAGATACCAAACTTTTTAGGAGTTCAACTAGGACCTCCTTGATAAATATAATATAGGGCTTATTGCTTTCCTTAGTGACAATTGTACTAATTTCTCAGCTGCCTATCGGCTTCCAATCTTAAGACCACCACTGGTATACCTTGGAAACTCTGATTTCCTCTCGATATTTCACTTCCCTATGTGACTATTTTAGGAACAACTAGATGTGAACTCTAACCGGCAAACGAAAATCTTCCATAGGAAAAACCAAAGTGAAGTACAACAACAATTGCTATGTATATCGAGATCGTGTGTATCGTGTGTGGTGGTGGTATGATACCACAGGGCCGTATCTGGTCGGGTGATGCTGGAGCGTAGTCGGGGAGGGGTAAAAGGGGTAAAGTTTTATTTTACCACGGCGGTGCCCATTTTATGTGGGTATATGCACGCCCGCAGCTAGAAGGGTGCATTTCAGGTGCGGCTTCGGTGGGGAGGGGGTTTTTACTTATAATTTTGTTGAACAAAATAGGGCATTTGTAACGCTTCGTTACAATATTTAAAAGGAAAAGAAAATCGCGTAGCAGATTATCTTAGTAGACTCGAAGTAAACGCAGTCAATGGAAATGAAGATACATCATTAGCCACAATTCATAGTGGAATAGAAGAAACAAATGATCACATAGGAATTTCGAAATTACCTACAAATATGTTTAAGCATCAAATAGAAGTTATAGAGTCAGAGGATGAAGGTAAAAATATAAAATATATATATAAAGGTATAAGAAGACTCACTATTAAATCAAAAGATGCAGGCGAATATTTTACTGTAGCATTAAAGGAATTTTTGCCCAATCACGGAAAGGTGGCAGTATATTGTCCAAGTGATACTTTATTTTGCAAAATTCAGGAAAAATATGTTGAGCTTTACAGCAATCAAAGTAAGCTAAAATTACTGAGATGCATTACTCTTTTAAAAGATTTAAGTAATACAAACGATGCGTTGAATCTCATTCAAAGGATTCATGAACAATTTAATCACAGAGGAATACAAGAAACATATCTTGAAATTAAAAATGAATATTATTTTCCAAAATTAGGAGAATTAATAAGAAGATACATTAACAATACTGTACAGTACTGTATGTCAAACAGCAAAACATGATAGAAGTCCGGAAAAAAAAATTTGAAATAAGCAAAACTGCACTTAAGCCAAACGAGCTAATACACATAGACATTTATGTTCCAAGTAAAGATATTTACTTTTTAACAATATTATAGACAAATTTACTAAGCATTTGACAGCTTTTCCAATAGCTAGTAGAAACAGTCATAAAATTATTGAACAACTTAAGCTTAGAAATTCTATATTAGGCAAACCCCTAGAAATAGTATACGATAATGAATTTAATAGCCTAGCATTTAAAGAATATTGCAATGAAGAG
Source organism: Syrphus vitripennis (assembly GCA_958431115.1). Classification (NCBI taxonomy): domain Eukaryota; kingdom Metazoa; phylum Arthropoda; class Insecta; order Diptera; family Syrphidae; genus Syrphus; species Syrphus vitripennis. The sequence continues at coordinate 51,593,109 of OY288109.1, forward strand.
GGAATTAAAATAAAACTCATAACCCCAAATCATAAGACAGGAAATTCAGATGTAGAAAGAGTGCATGGTACACTTAATGAACATATTAACATATAAGAATTTACAATGCACAAGACGAGAAAAAGAGCATATTAAACCTAAGAGAAAAAGTAATAAAAGCAGTTAGTATATACCTATAATTGTACGATCCATTCAACAATATTAAGGAAACCTATAGATTTTATTCAAAATAAAATAAAAATAGAAGAATTAGAAGAGATAGGAAAAAGGATCCAAAAAGTTAAAGAAAATAATATTAATAAAAGAAATCAAAATAAAACAGATTTTATTGAACTAGATTTAAATAAAGACATATACGTTAAAGCTGACGTAGTAAGAACAGCAAAGAAGATAGCTGCAAAATATAAGAAAACCAAGGTAGAAAAGATGGATAATAAATATTATGCAAATAATAAAAAGTTACATAAAACTCATTTCAAAAGAAAATATAAATATCAAAGCAGTGATAAAAATAATTTAATTTCTTTACAGCCAATATGAAAACCATAAATATAATTATATTATTCAATTTTACCATAGTGAAATCAGAATTCTCATTACAAGAAATTCATAATCAAGCAGGATTTATAATTATAAAACAAGAACCCATTGAATTAATTGAAAAATATGATAAAATACTCCATTTAATTAATTTAGAAACCTACAATGAAATTATTAAACAAATTGAATTTTCTATAGAAACAGGCTATACCAATTTTCAAGACTTAAGATTAAAAAGATTAATGACAGAAGCTTTAGGAGATTCTAAATCCAAATTACATAGTATACTTCCTTATTCAAGACAAAGGAGAGGATTAATAAACATAGGAGGGAATGCACTTCATTTTTTTTTTTGGAGTGATGGATAACGACGAAAGATTAGAAATTGAGAATCATTTTAAAATAATAGAAGAAAACAATATAAATGCTATAACAGAATTAAATAAACAAATACATAGGTATAAATACACATTTTCAAACAGAATTAGAAACAATGGCAGACCGTATAAACAAACACCAGTATATACTAAGAAACTTTATTAATTCCACAGAAATAAAACAAGAAAATGTAGCCAAAAGCATATTACCATTACAGATCAATACAGATATAATGTTGTTAAACAACGAAATAGAAAAATTACAAGACAATGTAGTCTTTTCAAGATTAGGAATTCTAGGGAGAAATATTTTAACTAAAGAAGAAAATAAACGCTTTAACATAACCAGTAATAAATTAAAATATATTGAGAGTAGCCTATTAACTAGAAATAACCAATTAGTTTTTGCTTTAAAAATACCAGTATTTACACATAAATGTGAAAACATAATGATTCTACCTGTACCAAACATTCAAAGACTTGAAGTCGAAATATCAAAATATAACTATATATAATTTGTAACGAAACATTATATGAAAATAATGAAATAAAATATGTAAAACATTTAAAGAAGAGTCCAATACGTATCCAAAACCTATATAAAACAAAATATGAAAATTGTAAGATAAGATCAAATAAAGATCAAGAATTAATAGAATTAGAAGATGGACTTATTTTAACAAAAAACTTACTGGAAACAAGTTTAAATGAATATTGTAATAATATTGAATATAAAATTACTAAAAATAACCTTATACATTTTAAAGATTGTAACATTAAAATAAATGCAATCATATATACAGGGTGAGTCATGAGCAATGCGACAAAATGCTAGGGCGTGTAGTTTGCGTTGAGACAAGAAAAAAATCGTATGGGAGGGGGGGTCTATTCCCCTCCGTTTAGCCGGGAGGGGCAATTTTCGAAAAAACTGACTTAAAATGGAAAAAAAATTATTTAAAATCAACGGCTTCATTCACAATGCTGTGCAATACGTTTTTAAAAAGCCAATAACTTTTTCTTTTATTTTGTGTTTAAATAAATCTATTCTAAGAAATAGTTTTTGAAATATTAATTTTCAAAGTCAAAAATTTGAAAAAAAAATTGAAAAAAAAATTTCAAATTCATTTTTTTCAAAATTTTACGTAATTAAGTGCTAATTTTAATTTCAAAATTCAATACTGTTATTTATTTTAAGTCAAAATAAGAAAACCGGATGCAAAAATTTTATGTCGTTCTCAAGAAATTAAAAAAAAAAAACAAAACCACCTTTTTCTAAGAAAAACATTTATTTTTATTGTAACGAAGCAATTTATTTAAATATTTAGCATTATGGTTCAATTTTAACGAATTTGGTCTTCAAATTTTTGTTATAAAAATAAATTTTATTTAAGCTAAAAAAATATTTTTTTATATTTTTTTTCTATCCACACGGTTCAATTGAAAATGATAAATTTTCAAAAAAGCTCAAAAAATCGATTTTTATAATCTTTGATCGCTTGTATCTTAATGAATTCGCATCCGATTATAACAAATCGCATACCTACTGTTGGAAAGCTGAAAATTTAATCTTTCCAAAAATGTTTACTATACATTTAAATTAAAAAGATCATTTAAGAGATATCAGCCAGTGTTTGAAAAATAGACAAAAAAAACGTTTTTTGCGTATATCTCGAAAATGGGTCCTTGAAAAAAAAAATTAATGTCATATTCGTTTTCAGCGACCCCAAATTAGTAAAATAAAGTTTTTTTTTGTTAGGTAGCATCGGTGACCCAAAATTTTTTAAACTAGTGTTATTTTCTATTTTTTCTATCGAGCTATCGAACATCAAGGATAATAAATAAAAATCTGTGCAAAATTTCATTGAAATAGGTACCTATATTAACGTTAACACGTGCCGCTGAGCACGTGAAATTTCCCATTCAAGATGTAGGTACCTACCTAGTACCTATATAGAGTTTTTTCTTAGTTTAACTAAAAAAAAAAATCGCGTAATAGTTAATGGACAAAACTTAAGTTAGCACAGGCCTTAAGTATACTTAATGTAAGGTAGGTACCTACCTATTTAATATAAAAAAATATTTTCATATTTCATTAAAAAAATTACCCAGTTAAAAACAACAATAAATATGATTTATCTTTCACTTTTTGATTATTATTTGACGCTTTTGTGTACTTACAAAAATAAATTAAATTAAAGGTGTTAAGGGTATATTTTGCGATTTTTTATTTTTTTAAATTACTTAATAAGATTGTCGACAGTTATTTATAAATTTCAGAAAAAAACGAAAACAAAATGGAATATTGTTTAATGCATAAAAGAAAGAAATTTAAAGCATAAGTAGTTCAATATCAAACTTACATTTTTAGATTGAATGCTTTTGTTTACCTAGGTATACCTACCTATACATAGGTTACCTACCTGGAATGTTTCTATAGACTTTTTTATCAGTCCGGAATCTACCTATAAAATTTTTTGGAGAAGATTTCAAATTAATTGTCAATTCTTCGATAAAGACCCGTCTATTTAGCATTTAGATGAAGACTATCTACCAATACGGTGTAAAATAAAAATTGTCAACGCGATGAAAGACTTATTAAATTAATTTCAGAATACCTACATATAATCAAACTTTAAGTGCAGATGAAGAGCAAAAACAATATACTTATCTATTTTAATCAAATTTTCGACGAATATAAAAAATAGGTGTAGGTAGGTTAACATTCATAAACATTCAACATACACAATATACCTATATATTTATATTTTAGTATAAACAAATATTGGAAACGAAGACTTTTTGATTTTAAATGTTTTACAAACTTTGAATTTATCTTAATTGTGGTCGACCCCTTTTATCCCCGCCTAGCTTAGCTATAAGGTCCAGCAGCCTTAGTTTGCAACCCCAGCGACCCCATTTTTTTATTTGTTTCCAAAGCCATCACCATTCTCACTCCATAGGCTTTCACGGATGCTCTTCCTTTCTCTCACGTAACAAATGTGTTATCAAAATGAATGACGTTTTTTTCTCTATTTCTACTTGTTGGCCAATGGGTAAATTAAATAATTAAACCGTTTAAAGATGCCTACCTATATCTAACGGAACTTAATCTAACCCTACCTAAAAATACAAATTCGGTCAGTAGTGCATCCTCTTTCATTAGCCTTTTATTCTTAGGGAGTGTACTACTTCAACTAAAGTCAAATATGCATACATAAATACACATCCACTTCCTTATTTCAATTTGGCAAGAATCATTTGGTCAGAAAGAGATAAAAGATGATGCCTTAGTCGTTCGCGTTTTGTTTCCATCTTCAAACTTGTTTCTTTTCCAGTGGTACCGTCTATAAAACATTTCTGTATTAAAATACAGTATGAAGTTGCTACTTTTTAATACGGAAACAATTACAAAAAAGACCTCATTGTTTGGTTCGAATACAACATCTCGGTTAAAAATATATGGAAATAAGAAAAAAAAAATAATTGTTCAGGGCCGGAGCGACACTGGTGGTGTATTTTCAAAATTGAAATAGTTTTTTTTTGGTCGGATCTATATGATTGAGGTCAATAATTAATGAGGAAATTTCATGAAAAAAAAATCCAAAACGATCAAAAGTTTCATAGCTACTTAAAAGCTAATGCAATTTAAAATCAATCTGATTCTTTTCAGTAAAAATTCAAAAGTTGATGAAAATTTGCAGAATTAAAAAAAAAATACCACCTATTTACTGCCCTAACCTAACCCTCCTCTAAAATGTTGAGAAACAATTTTTAAGGATCGAATAAATAGGTAGGTTATTAAAAAAAAGAAAAAAATTGTGGTAGTAGGTATATTTAGCTCACATATTCTAGAAAAATTTAAGAACAATTACAATGTAAATGTGAATACCTATAGATCCAGCAGGAAAAACGATAAAAGATAATTTTGAATATATTTTTTTAAGACTTTATTTCTTATCATATTGTTCAGCCCAGGTTTTGACTCAAAACTTTGTAGGTACCTACCTATACATTATTAACTAATTTGAATAAAATATCTTTTATTGAGTTTCAAATAAATAACCACTTATTTTTATACATAAAACAAAGATGCACATGTAGGTAGATGTAGGTGCTATAAGGTTCTTAAAGTGATCTAAAAAAATGAAAACGAATTTATTTTATATCCAAGAATGAACGAAATTTTTTTTAAATGTCGATTTGGTCTATACTTATCTTTAGTTGTATATTTTGTTTTTAGAAAACATTACCTTGGTTTACGAATGTTGTGAATTTTTTCAAAGAGCTTTCATAAATCTAGTTGTGAATTTTTGTTCATCTTTTATTATTCCTATGCACGACTTTTTATATTTTAATAATCTACTGTTTCAATTACCTAATATTAAATTTACTTAGCTTTGTTGAAAATGCAATTTTTTTTAAATTATTTTTTCTATTTCTAGTTTTTCTGTTTAGTATTTTTTTGAAGTTTTGTTTTGAAACATTCTGTTGTCATTCTGTTGTTGGTATTTCTACCACATAACATTCTTTCTGCCAATCTCTTACTTTAAATGAATTTCTGAAATAGATAGTAAAGTAGATTTTTTATTTGCACTCTTATATGCATTGAAATAAAAAAAAAACTACCCACATTTCCTATCTGAATTACCTGTTGTTTGTTTATTGACCACAAACGTAATATCTACCTAATCGTTCAATTGAAACCGAAGCTTTTAGTACTTACTTGAAATAAAATTAATTAAATTTACCTAGTTAAAATATAACCAGTATCGAATAACTTTAGGAATAAAATACCTACAAATAAATCCTAAAAAAAACTAAAAGTATTTTCCTACCCCAATTCTTGACTTAAAAAAGAAGCGCCACGTATAACCCCCATTAACATACGCTAGCATCTGTGATGCTACTGAAATAAAAAATCATAAGCATTTCATAATAGCAAACAAATGGGGAGGTTCCTAATTTCCTACCAAAAAATATGTTTGAAAAGAAGCCATTATCATACCCCATGATGATATTTTGGTTAAAATCAGTCCATGTCCAGTTGTCCCTATGTTGAGTTATACCCTGTGTCGGGTTGAGTTGTTATGAGTTGGCTTGTGACCAGTTGCGAGATGATGGCTAGGGTATGATGGGCTGGCGTGACACCTATAAGAACATCCTCACATAACTTTGTAATAATATTAAACACCCTATGCTAATGAAGAAAGATACAAAGTATCTTCCTATAAACAAAATGTAATGCTCACACAATGATTCATCTCACAGCGGATGATATAACTTTGTAATAATATTAAACACCTTATACTAATGAAGAAAGATACAAAGTATCTTCCTATAAACAAAATGTAATGCTCACACAATGATTCATCTCATAGCGGATGATATCCGATATTATAAATATTAAACTGCATATCAGCACATTTTGCCTTCAGTGACTTGTGTGCCCAAAGCATCTTTCATAATTCCAATAGAATTCTTGTGTCAGCAATTTTATAGGACAAAGAAAAAGCAGACGATATTCAGTTGAAGATAGATTTGCTAAATAAACATTTTAAAAGTATAAAAAGGGTTTCATCGATCGTGATCAGTTCAGTTCACAGTTTGTCATTCTACGTATAGCCTAAGATTTCCCCCCACCAGTGGTAAGGGATCTGAAGCTTTGATTTAATAAATAATATTAAGTAAGTTTAAAAATACATAAATGTGTTTTATTTAATTGTCGATCTTCTGCGATCACAAAAATATATTTTTTTTAATAAAATAACGAATCGGAAACGAAATTCCGTGTCACAGCCGTTTGGTCCTCTACCAGAAGGACTCATCACCATGTCAAGGCCATTTGACAGGGTTGGCATAGACTTCGCTGGACCTCTTTTCTATTTGGATAGCTCTACAAACCAGACGTACAAAAGCTATCTGATGGTTTTTACTTGTGCTGCCATACGATCGGTGCATCTAGAGACGGTTAGGTTAGGTTAGGTTGATTGGGCTGACAGTTGCTATTGTTACCGTCACACTTAGATCTATGTAGATCCGTTGTGATACCCTGAAGTGTTATAACTTCTTGAAGTGTTAACCTATGAATCCGTTGGTTCGTCTAGCCATTTAGAGGTCTTGACGAAGTTCAGTAAGCTCTTGCTTGAGAGTTCTGATAGTTCTTCTAATTCGTTAAAGAAGTACCTAGTTGCCTAGGGTTTTATTCCTTGTGTGGCAGAGTGCTGGAAAATGACAAAGAAAGTGAGCAGTGTCTTCACGCTCATCTTCGTCGCCACAGCCTCTGCAGAGATCGTCGGTATTGAGGCCCATTTTCTTTCTATGGTAGCCAAGTAGGTTATGTCCTGTTATTATGCTTATAAGAGATCTTAAGGAAGGTTTGTTAAGAATTAAAATTCTATGGGACCTTTTCTTATCATATCTAGGCCATAGTTTCCTGGTAATAACACATGTTTCTAGGAGGTTCCATCTTTCGTTGGATTTTTGAACAATTATGTTACTGACGTTTTGCTTCAGTACACATAGTGGAGTTCCTATATTGTGATCTATGAGAGAAGGTTCAAGTGTTGAGCCTTCTCTTGCCAGCTCATCTGCTTTTTCGTTTCCTGGCACACCACTATGGCCGGGAACCCAGCAAAGTCTTACATTATGCTGTATACCAAGAACCTTTAGCTCTTCGCGACAGCAAGAAACAAGCTTTGACTTGATAAGAGTGGCAGACAGAGCTTTTATTGCTGCCTGGCTGTCAATGAAAAAAGTGATGTCCGCGTGTGATATCGCCATCATCGATATATGCCTCGCAGCGTTTTTCACTGCTAAGATTTTAGCTTGGAAGACGCTGCTGTGGTCTGGGAGCCTGAATGAATTTGCAAGGTTAAGATTTTCAGAGAAGAAACCTGCTCCTACTCCAGTGTCCATTTTTGAACCATCAGTGAAGATGGTGAAAGTCTACTCGTTGGAGTAGGGCACATTATTTTCCCAATCTATTCTATTGGGGAATCTAGTACTAAAAGATTTATTAAAATCTAAGTAAGGGGTCATATAATCTGTACAGATATTGTTGCCTACGTATTTCGTTAGAATAGCAGCATGGCCATTTGGATTCGTTTTCCAGATGCTGGTTTGACTAAGCCGAAGGGCACTGTTTGCTGCTGATTCTTGTACAAATAGATCTAGGGGTGGGAGATTGAGGATTGCTTCCAAGCCCGCAGTGGGAGTGGTCCTCATCACACCCGTAGTGCTGATGCAAGCCATTCTTTGTAGTTTGGTTAGGGTTTTTAAATTCGTGGACTTCTCCAGGGCTTTCCACCAAACCAAACTGCCATAGGTCAGAATAGGTCTGACAATGGCGGTATACATCCACATGATTATTTTAGGATTAGGTCCCCAGTTTCTGCCTAGAATCCTATTACATGAGTAGAGTGCAAACATGGCCTTTTTATATCTTTCTTGTATATTTAGGCCCCAGTTGAGTTTTTTGTCCAAGATTACACCGAGGTATCTCGCTCGGTCGGAAATCTTAAGTGGGGTATCATCAATTTATGGTAAATCGAACGGAGGTATTTTCCTTCTGTTTGTAAAAAGTACTAACTCTGTTTTAAGGGGATTTACCTTAAGACCACACTTTTTGGTCCAGTTACTGACCGTGGACAGTGCATTATCTAACTGCTCTCTAATAGTGGTAAGATATTTTCCTTTTGCCAGAAGCGCTGGGTCGTCGGCGTAGGCTACCACTATTATACCGTTGTGTTTCAGTTTTATAAGGATCTCGTTCATCACCAAGATCCAGAGGAGAGGTGAAAGAATTCCACCTTGCGGTGTACCTCTAGATGCGTGCATCTTTAACTGTGCGCTACCAAGTTCACTATGTATCTGTCTGTTTAACAACATACACATGATCCATTTGATAACTGTTACTTCTACCTTAAGAGCACGAAGTGCTTTCTCAATTGCACTGTTGTGAACGTTATTGAAAGCTCCTTCGATGTCCAGGAATGCTGCAAGAGTATATTCTTTAACCTCAAGCGATTTTTCTATCGTATTGACAACACAGTGTAGTGCCGTTTCTACACTTCTGCCTTTTGTATAGGCGTGTTCAAAGGGTGATATGACCTCCGGTTTTAGATTACTTCGGATATGAATATCAATTAGCCTTTCAAGTGTTTTGAGCATAACGGAGGTGAGACTAATAGGTCTGAAGTCTTTGGGTTCCGTGTGACTGGGCTTGCCGGCTTTAGGAATAAAGACAACTTTAGTCTCACGCCATGTCCTTGGAACATAAGTCCATTTTAGGCTGCTATGGAATATGTTTATCAGGTGGGTTATGATAAATTCACTGCTTTTTTGCAGCATCTGAGGGAAGATGCCGTCAAGGCCTGGAGATTTATAAGGGGAGAAAGAGTTGATAGCCCACAAAACCCTTTCTTCCGTTACGATATCAGCAGGGATTTCTTGCGCGTAGAGCAGAGAGTTATCTGATACGCACTCAGGATTTGATTTGCTTCCTGGGAAGTGTGTTTCCACCAGGAGTTCTAGGCTTTCACAACCTGACTCTGTCCAACTGTTGTCGGGTTTTCTTAGAGAACCCACAGAGATGGTTGTTTTTGCTAGGATCTTTCTTAGTCTAGCTGATTTGTTGGTGCACTCAATATTGCTGCAGAAATTTCTCCACGAGCTACGTTTAGCACGTTGTGTTTCTGTTTTGAATATTCTTTGACTGGACTTGTAGCAGTCCCAATCACTTTCAAGTCTAGTACGTTTAGCGATATTAAAAAGTTTCCTAGTTTCTTTCCTAATAATCGTGAGTTCTAAAGTCCACCTGGGTGGTTTCTTGTTTTTCTTCGTTACCTTTACAATGGGACAACTCAATTCGAAAGCTTTTTGCAGAGCCCCAGTGAGATCTGTTGTTGCTTTTTCTAAGCTGTTTGGCCCCTGAATTGCAGTTGTATTAACGGTTACTATGTTTTTACTGATTTCCCTATTGAAGATATGCCAGTCTGTTCGCCTATTATTTCTAAAGGGATTGAGCTGACCCTCAACATTGGGAGTAGTAAATTCTATAAGACGGTAGTCTGAGAAGGAGGGTTCGTCTAGAACCTTCCAATTTTCTATCTGACAGGAGTTTGAATTGTTAGAAAGGGTGATGTCGAGCACCTCTTTACGGTTCCTTGTAACAAAGGTGAGTGTATTACCTCGGTTAGCCACGCAAAGGTTACTACCAATAATGAATTCGAAAAGGGCTTCGCCCCTAGTATTTGTGTCGGTGCTTCCCCATTGCACATGGTGTGCATTGGAGTCGCAACCTAGAATAATATTAAAAGTTTTCTTACTTGCAAATGATACCAATTGACTTGTTAAATCCGTTGGTGGTCCTTCCTCTCCATCATAAGGCATGTATGTGGAGGTTATAATGAGCGTTGGGAGCTCATTGCGTTCTAATATTACCGCGGTCTGGTCGATGTTGCTATAAGTAGTTAGAAGAAAAAGGTTAAACTGTTTTCTGGCTACTATACAAGATCTTGGATTACAATTTTGACTGTCAGTATTTGACTTGTACAGTATGAGGTCTTTGGAGTTTAGGCCCTTGATCATGCCACCTACTGTCCAGGGTTCTTGAACCAGGGCCACGTCGTATTGTCTACTCTCCATGAGGTAGACCAGGTTTGCGCTGGCGGCTTTACTATGATGAAGATTGATTTGTAAGATTTTCAATTCCATTTACATAATAAAGAATTTGTTCATCGCCTTACTAACCTGTTTTTTTTTATTTGTTTTCAATCTAAGCTTGCATCTGGTGATGCCGACGCGTACTTTGAAGTCCACTTTCCTTAATAATGGTAGAGATTTGTGGTTCAATCTCACCATTACTTCCGTACCTTCACTGGTCTTCTCGCAACTTATCACTTCCCACTCTTGACTGAGAAGATCATTATTAAGAGATATAATATATCTCTCAAGTCGATCGTTGGGAAGGGTTGGACCTTTGACTAGTAAGCTGCCTACTGGTCTTGTCAGGTTTTTTATATCCTTCATTTCGATAAGACGAAGATCGGCATTTTGCCATGGTGCTGCAGTTGTTCTAGTGAACTCCTGAAGCCACTTGAAGGTGTCATCGTTTTCGCAATCCATCACCTTGAAACCATGAACAGTCGTAAGGTTGCCGAAAAGCGGAGGGGGCCTGTTTTTGACGATGGCCTCGTTGACTTCTTCAAGGATTCTGAGCTCCAGGAGTTGCCATTCTTCCTCAGTCAGTTTCCGTGAAGGTTTAACAAAGTCCGCTATTGCGACTTGTTTTCCCTTCACGGTTACCCGGGAGATCTTTATCCTCTTCGTTACCTTGTTAGGTGAAGAGTCAGTTGGAGATGCAAGTTCGTTCCTTGTCCTTTTGGAGGAGCAAGGAGCGCCATCATCAAGAGGTGTTGGTGCGTTCGGTTCTTGTCCCGTAGTAGTCAGTAGGCGCTGTTTGGATTTGTCCAGCGCTGCTTTCTCCTTTGCTGTCAAGGACTCGGGAGTCCTGTTAGCAAAGCGTCGGACAATCCTTTCAGCGTTTCGTTTTTGTCGTCGACGTACTTCGTTATCGTTGAGTGTCTTGGTTTTACGTTTTTTCGTCCTGTTCATTATAACCGTGTTAAAGCTGTCTGTCATTGTATTAGTCGTGCGGTTTGCGGGTTCAGAGTTGAGGGTTTTGTTCAGGTTAACTCCTGGATTTTTGCCAGAGGGGTTACCTTCACAAGCCTTATCAACCCTACCCTCTTTGAGAGTAACCTCCCCCTCTGCATTACCAACTGATATCAGAGCGATCACCGGTACGGCAGGAAGATTGGTTGACGTCTCAATGTTTGTCCGTTTAGTTAGTGTCTGTTTGTCTAGGGGGAGTGGTACGGCAGCCTTTGATGGGGGGCACCCTTCCTTACTCTGTACTGAACCAGCGATAGGGGCGGGTGGGCCCATCAGGGGTTTGATGCTCGAACCTGTCGGAGGAAGGAGATTTGGTGCTAGAGACGGTTACAAATTTGACTACCGAAATCTGTCTAATGGGGCTGAGGCGCTTTATAGCACGAAGAGGTGCTCCAACAACAATATACTCCGATAATGCCAAAACGTTTCATAGAGCAGCATTGGAACTCGGTGACACCAGTCAATCACCAGACGATGAACGCATTCAGAACTTCCTATCTAACAAACGAAGACACTGGAAGTTTATTGTAGAGCGAGCCCCATGGTGGGGAGGATTTTGGGAACGTCTTATAAGAACTATCAAAAATGTTCTAAAGGTTGTGATTGGTAAGACAAAGTTGACGTTTGAGCAGTTAAGATTTAATTGTTTTAAGTTAAGACAGTAATTGCAGAAGCGGAAGATGGTAAATCTTCGCCCTCTAACTTATGTAAGCAGTGATCCTTTGGACATCTCACCACTTACACCTACACAATTTATACATGGCCATGGTGGTCTGGTAAATTCACAAAATGCTTCAAATTCATCATCAGATATACAGTCACTTTGGGCGCAGCGGCTTAAGATAACGAATATGCTTTGAATTTGCTGGCGCACCGAGTATTTGCAACTGCTTCGATCTTTTCACCACAGCCAGCCGGATCGAGAACTCGAAGACCTGTACAACTGCTGTACCCTCTGGAGCTAACTCCATTCCCCCGCGCCGAAGATGTTAAAAATTAATCAACGAAGCTTTACGTATTTACCCTATTATATGTAATATTCTAGTACTTTTTTTGAATTATAACTATGAATTATCTGTCATTTCTAAAATCAATCATTCTTTCGCAATCGTGCTTTCAGAGACATTATAGGGGTTTTTCTTTTTTAGTTCAGAACAGGGTATGAACTGTCAAACAAAAAAATCGTGTTTCTTTTTGAGTTCAGAGTGTATAACAGTTCAAGTTTGTGTTTCTTTTTTTGTTCAGAGCATGTTCAGAGATTGTTCAGGGCGCACTCAATGAGCTCGGTATACAAAAACTGAGCAAACAGATTTCAATCCTGAACGCCGTAAATTTTGTACTGACTGACAGATAGTGCTCGAGTGTGTTTCATAAAATAATTCAGAGCGCTTAGAACGTGCTCGCTCCGAGGAAAGTTCAGAGTATGTTCGACAAGCTCGTGCTCTGTTCCGTGCTCTGCTCTGAATGAAAAACTCCTTATAACTTCTTAATTTGAATTAAACATAAACTATTTAAAAACTCGGTCTTTCTCTTTTATATTCAAGAACGTTTCAGATATTTTTCTTTAAAGTGAATAGATAGAGAGATCTGCCGGGCACAGTAAACGCTGTCCTTTCCCTTGATGATCTCTCCAGCGGTATCTGCCAGAAGGCATCCTTCAGATCCACACTTGAGATGAAGTATGTCTCTGACTGACGACTAAGCAGACCATCAACATGGTGAAGTGGATAGGCATCGTTCTTAGTAGCTTTGTTCACTTTCCTAAAGTCCAGGCACAGGCGATTTTTGCCGGGCTTCTGTACCAGGACAATAGGAGAGCACCACGCGCTTTCGCTTTCCTCGATGACTCCCAATGAGAGCATCCTATCCAATTCAGCATACAACATTGTTTGTACGGCTGGAGAAACCGGGTAAAAACGTTGCTTAATGGGCTCTGCGTCCCCTGTGTTTATTGTATGTTCCTCTAGTTTGGTTCGCCCGAGCCTTAATTTGGCTGCGGATGGAAACAAACCTATAACATTTTGAAGTTCAATTCTCTGATGGGCTGGTAGGTCGTGAGGATCTGGGTCACAAACTGGGTCATTTATTGAAATCTCGGAGATAATTACCCTTATTCCGTAAGGCGTTCAACGCCAAAAAAAAACGATAGGTGAACTTGGTATTACGTAAGGCGTTCAGCGCCAAAAAAACGTCATTTTGTCGATTCTCTCTTGTGGAACGCATTTACAATATTTTTTTTGGTATTCTGTTAGTCGTTTTGCACAAAACAAAACGCCTGCAAAAACGCCGAAATCTGTCGTGAAGAAATTTGTTGACGACAGGAGTAAAAATGTAAGTTTTTTTAAATTTTTTTTTAAGTCCTTATAATTTGAAATTCATTGTGTAGGATAAAAATAACAGCTCATTCGCAAATGCGACGACTGGTCGAGCTGATGGAGGAGAATGAGCACATCGCAAAAAATTTTAAAAAAGGTTCCGAATACAATTATGGATGGGACGATGTTGCTGCATGTTTAAATGGTTTTGGGCCACCGATGAGAAATGGCAAAGAATGGCAGAAAGTGAGTAAAATTGCAATTTTAAATCAGGAAATTGGAAATGTTTTCCTTAAGGTCTGGTTTGACGCAAAGTTTATGTTTAAATAATTAGACGATTGTCGAGCAAGGTGTCGATTATAAAATAAAGTTTATTAATCTTAATGATCTTAACAATTCAATGGTTGAGGAAAGAGAGAGTGAGTTATAAACGAAAAAGGAAGTTGATAAGAGAATGAAAAAATTACAAAGGCTTTACATTTGGCAAGTTTTAATATTGATAAAGGTGTGAACAAAATAATGTAATTGTGTAATGGAATTCAGTACTATAAATAATTCAGTATACAATATTTTAACACTCCTCCTCAATATTAATACAGTCAAAATTCATTCCAAATTGTTTAAAACAAAGCAAATGTTTATCCTTAGAAAGAGCGTCCGCGACCATGTTTTCGGTTGGTAGATACTTCAGGTTAACAGCTCCTTGTTCTATAGCTTCTCTCACAAAATGATACTTGTAGTGTATATGTTTGGTTCTCGAGTGCTTCCCTCCATACTTGGCAATATGTTGTGCGCTCTGATTATCGCAGTAGATGTCAATCGGTTTGTGACACCCAAGTTTGAGCTCTTCTAGCAGAAAACGAAGTGAGTAAGCTTCCTTTGACGCTTCAGTGAGGGCAATATATTCTGCTTCTGCACTAGAGGTTGCTACTGTGCGCTGCTTCCTTGACTCCCAACTGATAGCTGCACCTGCAAGTGTAAAGCAAAAACCGCTTTGAGATCTACGGTCGTTAACATCTTCGGCCCAACTAGCATCTACGAAGCCCATTAGAGGACACCCAGTTTTTCGAAACTCAATTCTAGCATGCTTGGTTGTGTTAAGATACTGAAGAAGTTGCATTGCTGTATTCCAGTGTTGCATTCGAGGACTCTGTGAAAACTGAGCTAAATTGCTCACGCTGAATGAAATGTCAGGGCGGCTAAAAACTGCTAAGTGCATCAGTGAACCAATCAGCTCTTGGTATTTTAAGACTTCGACAGCAATCCGTTCACCAGGGATCGATGGTTCCTTTTGTAGTTTTAATTTAGCCTGCATTGGTATATAAAAAGGTTTAGAATTATTCATATTATGCTTTAAAAGTAAATTATTAATTAAACGAGTTTGATTGATAGGTAAAATTCCATTATTTTTCTTAATTTCTAATCCTACACAGAGGGATGGCTCTCCGAGATCTCTTATCTCGAAGCTTGAACTTAGTTTTTCTTTAATAAGTGAAATAGATCTTCTTGCGTTGGAGGCGATGATGATGTCATCAACGTAAATTCCAATGATATAGTTATTTCGTCTTCATCAATTTTGAAATATAAATATTGATCATATTTCGACTGCGTGAAGTGAATGTCCTTCAAGTGAATATCCAGAGTCTTATTCCATTGTCTACTAGCCTGCTTTAGACCATATAAAGCTTTGTTAAGACGGCAGACTTTCAGTGGAAATTTTTCATCAATAAATCCTTCCGGCTGCTTCATGAAAATTACTTCTTCAAGTTGACCGTTCAAAAAAGCTGTGGAAACATCTATATGATTAAGCTCTAAGTCATGCTCCACTGACAAAGCATATATTAATCGCAAGGAACTTTGTCGTATTACAGGCGCATAGGTCTCTAAATAGTCAACACCGTATTTTTGATTATAGCCTTTCGCTACTAAACGTGCCTTTCTACGCTCAACTTCTCGATTAGGCAAGAATTTGGACTTATAAACCCACCTACTTCCAATAGCTGTCCGCCCCTCTGGCAGATCACAGAGATTCCAGGTATGATTTTTCATGAGGCAATTGTATTCCAAATTCATTGCTTCAAGCCATTCATCAGCATGAGAGGAATCTATTGCTTCCTGAAAACTTGACGGATCATCTTCTTGAGTATAAAACGTTTTTTCAATCACATTTTCTGTATTGTGACGTTTACGGCTTCTTGTGCGATGTGCTATACCTTCTTCTCCATTGTTTAAATGTTGACGGCTTCTTGTTCGCTTCGCTACTTTTTCAAAATCTTCTTGTTCATTGTTTAAATTTTGTCTATCTGCTCTCAATTTTTGCTTTTCATTTCCATCATTAAGTTTATCCATATCAATTCTTTCTGTTCTGCTACCTTCTAAGCTAATTTTATCTTCTGCATGCTCATATTCCTCTTTATTGTCGTTTGCATTCAAAAAATTATTAAAATCATCTAGGCTAACATTTTGTTCTGCATGCACATTCTCTTCTCTGTCTTGTTTTGAATTTAAATTCTTTAATTTTTCAGCATGCGCATCACATTTGTTATTTTTAAATTCATTCCCTTTGGCTCCTTTTTTCCTTCATAAAAGCTACCTCTCAATTGATCTGTCCCCTGAGTTAAACTTTCAATGAAACGAACATCGCGGCTTTTTATAACTGTCCGCGTACCTCTTTTCCAAAGGCGATATGCCTTAGATTCGTCTGAGTACCCAATTAATACAAACTCTTCGCTCCTCTGATCAAATTTTCCTCTATTTGGGCTTTTAATCAAAGCAAAAGCACTGCAACCAATCTGCCGCAAATGACGAACAGTTGGAATTCTCCCCGTCCATATTTGCTCGGGAGTTCTGTTGAGATTCAACGAAGTTGGGCAACGATTACGTACGTAGGCAGCAGCATTGATCAGCTCAGCCCATAAAAACAATGGTAAATTTGCTTCAGTGATAAAGCAGCGGGCCATTTCAACTAATGTACGGTTCATGCGCTCTGCAATGCCGTTTTGTTGCGGGGTATACTCTACGGTTAGCTGCCGCTTGATTCCATTATCAATTAAAAAATTAGAAAATTCGTGAGAAACAAGTTCCTTCGCGTTGTCGCTTCTTAGTATTTTAATTTTTTATTTGTTTGATTTTCTACAAGGATTTTGAAATTTTTAAAAACTTGTAAATATTCGCTCTTTTTTTGCAAAAAATATACAAAGACCTTTCTTGAATAGTCATCGATAAAAGTAGCAAAGTATAAGCTTTTCTGAATCGACTCGATATTAATTGGTCCACAAAGATCTGTGTGCACGACTTCTAGTAAACAGTTTGAAGATTTCTCGTTCTTTGCACGAAAACAAAGCCTTGTCTGCTTCCCTCTATAACAAGTCTAGCATTCGAGTTTAGCATCCTCTAAATTTGGAAGTCCACTGACCATGCTATTCATTTTTAACCGACGAAGTGAAGCTACATTTAAGTGACCGTACCTTCTATGCCAGATTTCTAGATTACTATTGGTCTGTGGAACTAAATTACAATTTTCCCTTTTATGATTTCTAGCAATCAAATACAGACCTCTGACTTTGACAGCTTCTAATAAAACCTTTCCATTTTTACTAATAAATGCATGTTTCCCTTCTATAACAACCTTGCAATCATTATCAGTGGCCTTACTGGCGGAGACTAAATTACTCCTTAGTTCTGGAATGAATAACGTTTTGTAAAGAGAGATCGACTTTATATTTCCATCAACTATTGTATCAAGCCTAACTGTTCCTATTCCCATGATGTTCGCAAACTTTTTGTTGGCTACCTGAACTTGTCCAGAATATCTTGTGTCTAATTCGATAAAATCATCTTTGGCACAGCACATGTGCGACGTGGCACCGCTATCAAGGTACCAATTTCCCCCTTCATTAAACTCCAAATCTTTTGACAAACTTTGCATTGGAGCACAATTACATCGCTCAACAAGTTCGGACGCAACGAAACCTTCCTCATTTGCCTTTTGGTTTTGGGCATAATGTGATTTTTCTTTATGTAACTTGACTCGACAATCCTTTTTAAAATGCCCTTTCTTTCCACAGCGATGACAGTTAAAATTAAATGAATTCGACATACCTGGTCGCTGATTATCCAACTTTTTATGGTGGAATTTAACTTTAAGGGCTTCATCTTTTACCTCACCGTCACCTTCTCGATTTTTCCTTTGACTAACTTCCAGTAATCGCGCTCGCAAAACATCAATTTTTGGGAAATCGGAGGCAGCATCGAATACAGCTTGAATGTCCTTGTAGCTCTCAGGTAGACTATCTAATAACAGCGCAGCCAACAAGTTATTGTCCATCTCGAGCAGGCGTGACACAACAGAATTAAATTGAATTAAGTGGTTTTCCATGCTTTGGTTTTCACTCATTTTTATATTAATTAACTTACGAAATTCCTGGACTTTGGTTCGGGTGTTTTTCCTATTGTACGTCGACTCTAGAAAATCCCAAATCTCCTTCGATGTGGCGATTGATTTTACCAACGAGACCTGAGCGGGCTCCATGCATATAATCATCTCACATCTGGCGTCTTTATCTTTATCCTGCCATTCCATCAATTTGTCTGCATCAGTGGGTCTTTCCGAAACCTCAGTTTTAACTACTGTCAAAAGACGATTTTTATGCAGAAGTGCCTCCATCTGAGGCTTCCATGTGTCAATTTTCCCCATTTAGTAATGGAATTTTTCCGGTGAAAGTTGTCATATTATTAATTTTAAAATTTTAAAAATATTAACGCGAGTCTTTAATTTACTTTAATACAATGGGTCTGGGCCCATAACCTGTTTAAATAATTAGACGATTGTCGAGCAAGGTGTCGATTATAAAATAAAGTTTATTAATCTTAATGATCTTAACAATTCAATGGTTGAGGAAAGAGAGAGTGAGTTATAAACGAAAAAGGAAGTTGATAAGAGAATGAAAAAATTACAAAGGCTTTACATTTGGCAAGTTTTAATATTGATAAAGGTGTGAACAAAATAATGTAATTGTGTAATGGAATTCAGTACTATAAATAATTCAGTATACAATATTTTAACAGTTTAAGGTGAAACAAAAACTTTTATTTAATAAAAAAGAAAATGAAGCAACAGGAGGAGGACCTTTCAAAAAAAAAATTTCTAAATGAATTAGAAGAAGCCATAATAAGGCTTCTGTCGTTGGACCAGGTGATCAATCCAACCGGATACGCCGCGGGCGGCTCATTCCATTTTGCGTCTCGGGAACCAGCACGAATAGCTTCTTCTACTTCCATAAGGCCTGCAACATTGCCATCAGGCAAAACAACAACAACCACAACTTCATCATTGTTCCCAGTGTTTTTCCTCAAGAATGTTAAGCATTTGCTTAATAATTTTGCTTAGAGTAGGCTGGGCTAGTCCCAAATTGAAGTCATTCTCAACCCCTTTTTGGTAGCTTCCTTCGGCAAAAAATCTAAGGGTAGCAGCAAGTTTCAAAACCATTGGAATCGCCACAGAACGCTGCTGAGGAAAACTGTTTTCCATTAAACTTAAAACATATTTAAGACCTCTTTGTCCAGACGAAAGAACATTTTGAATCTGTTAAATAAAATAAAAATTCAGAACCATTGCTATCTACTGTATATATGTATATGTTTTATTTAATTCCATACTTTGGGTCAGGCAAATCGAAAGGATTTGCTTTAGATCGAATGCACTTCCTCTGCAGTATCAAATCTTTTTTTTTTGTTCTTCTTCGTCGTCACTGCTGCTCCAAGACAAATAACTCGCAACACTATACATTTTTCACTTTTCTTTTTAATGTTTAAAAAAACTTAACACAAATATAATTATTTAACACAAATTCAATTTTCAAAAACAAAATTATTCAATTTGTAAGTAATTTGATATGTCAAATGTCAGCTGTTTGGTGGAATGCATTGTGGAATGTAAGAGCGAGAGAAACGCTGGCGTTTTAGTTACGGAATACCATTAAAAAACGACACGACCGACAGCCAAAACGACAATTGGCGTTTGAGAAAAACGACTATCGGAATAAGGGTGAATATGGGGTGCGATAACGAAAATTTTCCAAAAATTCACCCCTAAATATAACGGCTGCTCTAACAAAGGCACTTAGAAGAAATTAATATCCTTGGATATATTAATATCCTTGGCCTACAATAGATTATGAGTCTCCACTCGCTGTTCTTACTTTTGACTGGAAGGCATTTAAAGGGAACGCCTGCCTTTTTAATTAAGTCCAAGCAACCTGAACCCAAACAGCTAATGCTGGCGCCACTATCTAGAAGCACATGCATTTTTTCACCAAAGATGAAAACACTAGCATATGGGCTTGCGTCATCGGTGTCGCAAAGTTTCGTTGCACAAATAGCTTTATGCTTTTCGCGTTTCTTTTTAAATCTTTCTCTTAGCTTAAGATTAGGTTTTGGAGGTTCTTTGAAGATTCGAGCTCGGGTATCATAGTGGTCTTTTAGCCTCTCGTGTAGAGATTTTTGATTATACTTGGTTGGTCGTTCTGAATTTGTTTTTTTTTTTTTAAGCCATGGGTTATATAAGTAGAAAAAAAATATCTACTTAATCCTGAGGTTTGTTTAAACATTCATCAAAAATTTAGCCTATCGTATAACTAACAAAAAAAAAGGTCGTTTCGGCTTTTATGAAACGCTAATAGTTTTAAAAAGATTCTTGCCCCAAGTTGGGCGCCACCTGTGTAACGGAATTGATGTTCCCTCTTTGTAAACTGGCGATGTTCTGTCTTTCCAATTATCATCCTAAACAACAGGATAATCAGGGTAAGCAAGGAAATACAAAGAGGGTGTTCCAATCGGCTAAGTGCTGGTGAAGGCATGCTCGCTTTAGCCTGGTGCTAACTCGTCGGCGGTGTGGGATCTATGGTGGGATTTATGGATTTCTCGGGTTTGCATTTTGAATCTTCATATTAAAGCAAACAAAAAAATAATTCAGTTAAATCACAATAAGTAAACAGAAAAAATTATGTTAAAAAAAAAAATGAAAAATA
The DNA here is from genome assembly GCA_958431115.1 of Syrphus vitripennis. NCBI lineage: Eukaryota > Metazoa > Arthropoda > Insecta > Diptera > Syrphidae > Syrphus > Syrphus vitripennis. Next base: position 51,614,043 of record OY288109.1, read on the forward strand.
TGTAATAAGTTGGATACTTAGCTTTGAGTGTATTCGTTACATAAGGAGTATTAAAATTAAGATTCGGAGTTGTATGTCAAAATGCTTAGATTTTAATCGTCTTGGCGACCGAGACTGTCATTAGCGAGTATTCTCTTGAGGAAACCGGCTGGTTAGACGAAAAGCCGCACTTTCTTTGCGGAACAAATTGCCTGTGAGGGATCGCCCTGATGCTGGACCAAAATTAGATTCGAAGATAGGACCTTAGTAAGGAAAAATCTACGACCAATATCCTGGTGACAGTGCTACGTACTTCCCTTCGACTGCACCTAGGAGGAACCCTTCTAGACCTTTCGAAGCACCGCACGTGTTCCGCGACGTGCAACGAGAGGCACGCACCTCACAGTCCGAACACACGGGCACAGTCGTCTGACCTGTTTTTTTTTTTTTGTGACGTGATTCTTTCTTCTTCGAACTTATCTGATTAATTTTGACTGATCGGTCGATTGTGGTTACTTTCTGTCGGATTCGGTCAAATTGAACCTTCGTTCTTATTCATTTATTTTTTTTTTTGGATAACCGTGGTAGGCTGAAGATATTTCTTTGTCTTATACAGGATATATCACGTTTTCACATTTATATCACGTCGGTTGTGTCTGTTTGAAAGGCAATACGACTAAGAAACCTCAAAAGTATTTAGTTAAATTTCCGAGAAGATCAAAAACTTTCATTTAGTTAGTTTACCTACATTAATTCCGAAGAAAAAAATTATGAGAAAAGCAATGTTTATTTAATCCAAATGTTAGCATTTGATTATCTTAGAACTTAACAAAATTTTAATATTGGTTATATAAATGAATATTCGATGATTTTGGAGATGTTCCTTTCAGAGTGGATGTCGATTTAGAAAAGAGCAGTGAAAGCATTTTTTCAGGTTATATCCGCCATTTGCCATAGCGTTCACTTTTTCAGGTTATATCCGCCATTTGCCATAGCGTTCACACTTTGGTTAATTTGAAACGAGGGAATCGAATCGATAACTTTTTAAGTGTATCGAAACGGAAAAAGACATTGCCAATGACAGCATCCACTACCCCGCTACAAAAAAAAAAAAAACAGATTTAGGGAATATGATATCACATTGGGGTTAGCCCATACACAACTTTTTAATTTCGGGCACAATCTGGACGAAATTGAAAAGAAAAGGCTGTAAAGTATCTTTGTTTTCTTGTTACTCGACCCACGCCTGAGATGAAATTCCCTTGATTTTTTTTTTTTTTTTTTTCTAGAAAATGTATGACTTTATCTTACACCTTACGTTTCCCATACTATTGATCATAATTGTTTTCACCTCATACGTTCAGTAAAGAAAAATAATTTGCAGGTCACTATGTCGTATACGTAGTTATTTTTTTTTTGGTTTTACTGACGTATGTCCTTTGCATGCACTACTCCTAATAGATTACCTTTAAGGTCTTCGAGTTCGTACATATTATTGCCTACTATGCTTTTGATCCTGGCTGGCACGAACTTAGGACATAGCTTAGCATTTCGTCGTTTTGTTTCGTCACTTAAGATGAAATTCCGTTTGTAAATTTTTTGTCCTACCTGATAAAGTCGATTTTTGCTTCTAAGGTTATAAGTTTTTTCGTGAGTCTTATGAGCCTGTTCTAAGGATTCTTTGATCTTATTATGTATCAAATTCATCTTTGCTGATTTTGGCAACAATTAAATTTCAGAGTTATTTAGACTCTTTAACTTTTTCAATAGTAAATAGTCTGATCCATGTTCGACTTTACTTTGGCCGAAAAAAGCTTCGTGTGGCAACATGCCAATCGCCGAATGGACTTTAGTTCGTAGTGCATGTGGCCACCCAATGTGGAACCAACTTAATAACAAACAGATACGATAAAACGAACGACTATAACTATAACAAAATGAAATGACAGAAACGAAATTAAAGAAAAAGGAAAAGAAAAAGAGGACTCGATCGTTGAGTTGGACAGAGACATTTTGATATAGTAGAGTGGCAGTCGATACGAGTAGGATTAAATCAAAGCATTATTAATTAATCACTTAGGTTTAAGAGGAATAGAAAATAATGAAATAAAAAGTGAAGTGTAAATAATAAAGAGATACAAGACTTTTCATTTACACCTAAATTGGTGACCCCGACGTGATCGTGCGGTATTTCACATTCTTTACATCCTAAAAACCTAACCTAACATTTTGTCTCGACCGGCTGCCACCTGCCACCGCGTGTTAAGAAAATTTCTCTCAATTTTGTAAAGAGAAAAATAAAAAAAACTTCGAAATCGACAAGCAAATAAAGGGCAAACGACAGTGCCTTAGCAAGTCGCACCGCTGGCTGGGACTCCAAGGGACAACGACCATCAAGTACACCTAAATTGGTGACCCCCGGTTGGACATCGTGGGACTGAGTATTTCATATTTCAAAGTCATCAGAACATCAGTAGCACCTCTTGTTAAGTCATACAGTAGTAATTAGTTTATTTTAACATTCTCTTTATATCTTTTATATATATATATAATTAAATATTGTACAGGTACATTAACCATTATACATATATATATAATAGTTCGAAAAATCGTGACAAAGTAGGACAGTGCTGGTTTCACAAACAATATAAGTATGTAGGTATATAACAAATAGTTAATCATTCAGAATATTATATACTGTAAATCGACTTCCACTTCGAATCCCATCACAAAAAAACAAAGTTTTACGTGACTATAGGTTTTAATTAACGATACAGACATGAATGACAATAAAGATACTACTGTAACCGCGACAATGACCACCACAACCATCACCACCACCCCTGCCACAGAACAGTTAAATATGACCTCAGGAATACCTGACGGGCAAAGCAACACCACGAATAATATTGCAATCGATACAGTGACACACAAACCAATTCAATTCTGGCCGACATGCCCAGATTTATGGTTCACTGCAATGGAGGGCCAATTCGCCCTGGCCAAAAATATGTCTGACGACCGTAAATTTTACACTGCCATTTCACTCATGGACATTGGCACAGTTCAGCGGGTACGTGACGTCGTCGCTTCACCCCCGCCTCGGCAAAAGTTTGAGGCACTGAAAAATGCGGTTCTGGCCAGGCTAATGGACTCTGAAGACGCTCGTCTGCAGCAAATACTTCGTGGCTTGGATCTAGGTGATAAAAAACCAAGCCAACTACTTCGCGATATGAACGCCTTAGCTGGTACTGAATTTTCCCCCTTAATTGTTAAAAAATTGTGGTTACAAAGGCTACCGGACATGGTTAAAGCAATTCTAGCAGGAAGTACGGAGGAGATAGAAAACATGGCTTTAACAGCGGATAAAATTATCGAAGCTACTAAAAATTTTGAAGTTCACCAGATTGATCAACATACTCCGACTAACAGACAATCACGCTCTACAACCTTGACAGATACAACTACCGGCAATAGTTCATCCATTGCTGAACTAGAGAAACGGATTAACACACTTACTTCCCAACTATATGAACTAAAGGTTTCTAAAAAACAAACAAGAGATAGGTCATACAGTCGATCTAGAAATAGTTCGAAAAATCGTGACAAAGTAGGACAGTGCTGGTTTCACAAACGTTTTGGTTCCAAAGCAAGGAAATGTACCAAGCCCTGTTCATATATTAAGCATTCGTAAAACTAATTGAAGAGTCATGGCTGGCAACCGTTGACTCTTACAGCATCCAGCAAAGCCGTCTTTTTATTTTCGATAGGTCCAGTCAGAAACACTTCCTTGTCGACACCGGGGCTGACATATCTGTACTTCCAGTTTCCAAGCTGGAAAAGCAAAAACCGTCTAACTCTAATTTTTTCTTATACGCCGCGCCACAAACGCAACCCCTGTTAAAACTTACGGGAAAAAAGCTATAGAACTTAATATAGGACTCAGGCGGGTATTTAAATGGGTATTTTGTATAGCTGACGTGGTCAAACCAATAATTGGTGCCGACCTTCTTAAATCATATGGGTTGCTCGTCGACCTTAAAGGAAAACGCCTGATAGATCCATTGACGAGTCTGTATACCAGCGGTCAAATAATAAATTGCAAAACATCAATTTCTATCGTGTCCAATAATGTAACAGACCCAAGAATACGCAATTTGTTAAGAAAGTACTGCATTGCAAACGACTCCAATATTTTCAAAAAAACACTTCAACACAAGGTGACACACCATATTATAACCAAAGGACCACCAGTACATGCAAAGGCTAGACGTCTTTCGCCTGATAAATTATCCGCGGCCAAAAAAGAAATACGATACCTCATCGCACAAGGTGCATGCAGACCTTCAAAAAGCTGTTGGGCATCACCACTGCACATGGTGGTAAAGAAAAATGGACAAGGGAGACTCTGCGGTGATTACCGTGCACTAAACGCAGACACATTGCCAGACAGGTACACAATCTCGCATATTCAAGACTGTAGTCATCGGCTCCATAACTGCAAAATATTTTCAACACTCGATATTCTAAGAGCATATCACCAAATCCCCGTTGAACCAAAAGACATTGAGAAAACCGCTGTCTGCACACCGTTCGGGTTGTTCGAATTCACACATATGATGGAAGGACTAAGGAACGCAGCACAGACCTTCCAACGTTTCATCGACGAAGTTCTCAGAGATTTTGACTTTGTTTTTCCGTATATCGATGATTTTTTAATTGCATCGGAAAATGAAACAACTCATTTAAAACATTTAGAAGCTGTTCTCAAAAGGCTACAAGAAGTTGGTTTAGTAATCAACCTTTCCAAAAGTGTGTTTGCCCAACCATCAGTAAATTTTTTGGGCCACAAAATCGACTCGAGTGGTATACGTCCAACGTCCACTTCCAGAAAAGGTTGAAGCAATTGTTCACTATAAACAACCAGAAACAGTGAACGACCTACGGAGGTTCCTTGGAATGATGAATTTTTATAGACGGTTCGTACCCAAAGCCGTCCAACATCAACTTCCTCTTAACAACTTACTAAAAGGTCGTAACAAAAAATCTGACAAAAGCAAAATCTCTTGGACTGAGGAGAGCACCAATGCTTTTACCGAATGTAAGAACATTCTAAGCAACGCAACCACATTGGCTTTTCCAAAGCCCAATACGGAATTATCACTAGCAGTCGATGCCTCAAACACAGCAATAGGTGCAGTTGTCCAACAAAAAGTAGAAGGAAGCTGGCAGCCGCTAAGTTTTTTCTCTACCAAATTAAGCGATTCTCAACAAAGTTACAGTGCATATGACCGGGAACTTCTGGCAGCTTACGTGTCCATTCGTCATTTTCGTCATATACTCGAAGGCAGAAATTTTACGCTCTACACTGACCACAAGCCAATTACTTATGCACTACAGCAAAAGTCAGACAAAGCATCACCTCGTCAACTTCGTTACCTAGATCTCATCTCACAATTCACTTGTGATATAAGATACCTCCCAGGAGAACAAAATACGGTCGCGGATGCCCTTTCAAGGATCAATGCCATCACAATAGCTGAAACAGTAGACTACGAAACAATCGCCAAGGAGCAAGAGCACGATAGCGAGCTCCAAATGCTAATCAAAAAGGATTCTATGGAGTTTAAAAAGTTTCCGTTGCTGCATTCCAAGCAACTCTTATACTGCGATGTATCGACAGGACAAGCTCGACCTTACATTCCTCAACGCTTCAGGAAAATTATATTTGACGAAATCCATAATTTGTCACATCCAGGAATACGAGCAAGTGCTAAAGAAATGAGGTTTCGATTTGTTTGGCCATCAATCAACAAGGATACCCGAAGATGGGCCCGATCCTGTATTCCTTGTCAACGTTCAAAAATTTCCAGACATGTATCAAGCCCAATTGAAAATTTTAAAAATACTTCTAACAGATTTGAGAACATTCATCTAGACATAATTGGACCACTTCCAACATCCGAGAACTTCCAATATTGTGTAACTATTATCGATAGATTTACCCGCTGGCCTGAGGCCATCCCAGTTAGCGATATAACAGCCGAAACTGTAGCTCAAGTCATATGTAGATATTGGATTCCACGTTTTGGTGTACCTGTAACCATCGTTACAGATCAAGGCAGACAATTTGAGTCAGCACTATTCAACGAAATGAACAAATTGTTAGGCATCGACAGGATAAGAACGACTGCGTACCATCCCCAATCAAATGGCATGATCGAACGCTGGCATCGTACATTAAAGGCAGCTATCATGTGTCACCAAAACAGTCAATGGACCAGAACACTTCCATGGGTACTTCTAGGACTACGTACTTCATGGCGCGACGAATTGAAAACTACTTCAGCCAATCTGGTGTACGGTCAGAATTTAAGAATACCTGGCGAATTCATACAAGAAGGTAAACAGACGTACCAAACCGACTTCGCAAACCGTCTTAAGGAACATTTTCAACACATTCGGCCAGTAGCCGCTTCTAATCACTCTAGTCAAAAGCCATTCATTTTCAAGGACTTGAATTCATGCGATTATGTTTTCGCCAGAAAGGATTCGCTAAGAGCATCACTTCAACCACCTTTTCTCGGACCTTTCAAGGTTCTAAAAAGAGACAATAAAATCTTCACGGTTAATATCAAAGGGAAATCAATTCCATCAGCATAGACAGACTCAAACCTGCATATACCGAAGATGTTCAAGATGTTCAAGAATCAGCCGAAGAAAAAACACAAAATTCAAAAAAATCAAAATCAAAAATTCAAAAAGAACAACAGTTCGATTTGCAGATTCAACACCAGATCCTATAACGACTAGGTCGGGGAGGGTTATTTCAAAACCAGCCCGGTATCTTGACCCTTAGCAGGCGATTCACTAAAAAGGGGGGTGCTGTGGCCACCCAATGTGGAACCAACTTAATAACAAACAGATACGATAAAACGAACGACTATAACTATAACAAAATGAAATGACAGAAACGAAAGGAAAGAAAAAGGAAAAGAAAAAGAGGACTCGATCGTTGAGTTGGACAGAGACATTTTGATATAGTAGAGTGGCAGTCGATACGAGTAGGATTAAATCAAAGCATTATTAATTAATCACTTAGGTTTAAGAGGAATAGAAAATAATGAAATAAAAAGTGAAGTGTAAATAATAAAGAGATACAAGACTTTTCATTTACACCTAAATGCACATACAATAGACAAAAGATTGAGGATTGTGGCTAAGATTGAGCGATTGACACACTGTCTTTATATGTTTTGTGCCATTTGTATTTTAAAACTTTGAGAATTCTTTGCCTACGAATTGTCTGCCGTTGTCTGACAAAAGAGATTCAGGTACCCTAAATAAGGAAAATACTTCCTCGTCCAAAAACTTAATGGCGGTTTCCGCGGTTGCTTTACGTAGAGCTCTAACAAGGTCAAACTTCGTAAGCTGATCCAAACACACTATCACTATCACACCCACCACCCACAATATACCCTAAACATTTCAGCTCCTTAAATCAAAATTTCGACTTTTCCATATTAATGGTTAGTCCTGCGTTTTTGAGAAGAGTTGCAAGTTTGGAAAGGATTTTTAAATGTTCGTCAAATGTCGCCGAAACTACCAACAGATCGTCCAAATAAAAAAAGATATTCTGCCTCAATTCATGAGGAATCACTTTGTCCATGAGTCTGCATAATTGCTGAGCGGCACGCGTTGCAGAGGCCAAAGGGTATTAAAAATTAATCAACGAAGCTTTACTTATTTACCCTATTATAATATTTTTGAATTATAACTATGAATTATCTGTCATTTCTACAATCAATTGGCCAGTTTATATTTCTAAGATCTCAGAGATCTTCGTATTCTCAGAAATATAAACAAAAATTCTCATACAAATTTCTCAATTCTACTGTCAAAACCCTGAGAATGAAAATTTTTCGATTCGATTTCTCAATTTTACAAAGTGATAGCTTTGACTTTTGAAAATAATTTAATTTTATTTGCTTTTGTATTTTTAAAAGGCGTCACAACAACAATTTTTATTTCTTTGAGAATTGTTGTTTATATTTCTTTCTCAATCTTTGTCATTTTCACTGAGAATATTCTCAGAGTTCTTAGAAATATAAACTGGCCAAATCATTCATTCGCAATCTTGCTTTCAGAGGCATTGTAAGTTCTTAATTTGAATTAAACATAAACTATTTAAAAACTCGGTCTTTCTCTTTCATATTCAAGAACGTTTCAGATATTTTTCTTTATGGTGCCGAAACCCGTGCTTTTCTGCAGCATCTGAGGGAAGATACCGTCAATGCCTGGAGATTTGTGAGGGGAGAAAGAGTTTATAGCCCAATTTACCCTTTCTTCCGTTACAATATCAGTAGGGACTTCATGCGCGTAGAGCAGAGAGTTATCTGATTCGCATTCGGACTAGATTTGCTTCCTGGAAAGTGTGTTTCCACCAGGAGTTCTTCACTATCATAACTTGACTCTGTCCAACTGTTGTCGGGTTTCTTTAGAGAAACCACAGAGATGTTTATTTCGCTAGGATTTTTCTGAGCCTAGCTGATTTGTTGGTGCACTAAATATTGCTACAGAAATTTCTCCACTAGGTACGTCTAGCACGTTGTGTTTCTGTTTTAAATTTTCTCTGGCTGGGATTGTAGCAGTCCCAGTTACTTTCAAGTCTAGTGCGTTTAGCGATATTGAAAAGTTTCCTAGTTTCTTTCCTAATATTCGTTAGTTCTAATGTCCACCAGAGGGGTTTCTTGTTTTTCTTCTTTGACTTTACAATGGGACAACTCATATCAAAAGCTTTTTGCAGAGCCCTTGTGAGATATACTGTTGCTTTTTCTAAGCTGTTTGGGATTGCAGTTGTATTTACGATTTTTATGTTTTTACTAATTTCCCTATTGAAGATATGCCAGTCTGTACGCCTATTATTTCTAAAGTGATTGAGCTGACCCTCAAAATTAATAGTCGTAAATTCTATAAGACGATGGTTTGAGAAATAAGGTTCATCTTTCCATTTATCTATCTGACAGGAGTTTGAATTATTTGAGAGGGTGATGTCGAGCACCTCTTTACGGTTCCTTGTAACAAAAGTGGGTGTATTACCTCTGTTTGCCATGCAAAGATTACTACCAATAATAAATTCAAAAAGAGATTCACCCCTAGTGTTAGTGTCGGTGCTTCCCCATTGCACATGGTGTGCATTGGAGTTGCAACCTAGAATAATAATAAAGTTTCTCTTACTAGCGAATGATACCAATTGACTTGTTAAATCCGTTGGTGGTCCTTCCTCTCCATCATAAGGCATGTATGTGGAGGTTATAATGAGCGTTGGGAGCTCATTGCGTTCTAATATTACCGCGGTCTGGTCGATGTTGCTATAAGTAGTTAGAAGAAAAAGGTTAAACTGTTTTCTGGCTACTATACAAGATCTTGGATTACAATTTTGACTGTCAGTATTTGACTTGTACAGTATGAGGTCTTTGGAGTTTAGGCCCTTGATCATGCCACCTACTGTCCAGGGTTCTTGAACCAGGGCCACGTCGTATTGTCTACTCTCCATGAGGTAGACCAGGTTTGCGCTGGCGGCTTTACTATGATGAAGATTGATTTGTAAGATTTTCAATTCCATTTACGTAATAAAGAATTTGTTCATCGCCTTACTAACCTGTTTTCTGTTATTTGTTTTCAGTCTAAGCTTGCACCTGGTGATCCCGACGCGCACTTTGAAGTGCTCTTTCCTTAATAATGGTAGAGATCACTTCCCACTCTTGACTGAGAAGATCTTTATTAAGAGATATAATATATCTCTCAAGTCGATCGTTGGGAAGGGTTGGACCTTTGACTAGTAAACTGCCTACTGGTCTTGTCAGGTTTTTCATTTCCTTTACTTCGATAAGACGAAGATCGGAATTTTGCCATGGTGCTGCAGTTGTTCTTGTGAAATCCTGAAGCCACTGGAAAGTGTCATCGTTTTCGCAGTCCATCACCTTGAAACCATGAATGGTCGTAAGGTTGCCAAAAAGCGGAGGGGGACTGTTTTTGACGATGGCCTCCTTGACTTCTTCCAGGATTCTGAGCTCCAGGAGTTGCCATTCATCCTCAGTCAGTTTCCGTGAATGTTTACCAAAATCCGCTTGTTTCTCCCTTGTTTCCCCTTCACGGTTACCCGTGAGATCTTAATATTCTTCGTTACTGTTGTGATCTCTTGTGATCACACAAATTATTCTGTTCAAAAGAGAAAATAATTATTAAGAAATGTAGAATATTAAATTCACGTGTTTTATTGCGTCTAGTTGGTACAAAGGTTCAGATTAAAAAGAAAGAAGAAGTAAGAAATAAGAATGCATGAAAAGTTATATAAATGTCAAAATATCGATAATATGTATGTAATAATTACGGCGTTGCCAACACCTTCCCTTTTGAGTTATGTATCTGCATATTATGATGATAATATTATCCAGGCACAAATCTATCGATTGGTCGTCGTGTTCGCTGAGTTCGACGTGGCACAGATGGTAGAGCAGGTACAATGTTACTTGGTGGGGTCTTAACATTAGAAGAGTTATCACTATCCGATGGCGGAACTAGTTCACAAGGTGTTGTATCGCATTCATACACGTCCAGTGCCATGTTCCATGGTTTTTCGACTCGAGGTTTTGCAGTGATGTTTTCTTTATGACGTATTCGAAGTTGATTTGCATGTGCACGAATTAGTCTGCCACTCTGCATTAAAACATTATACATGACCTTACCAAAACGTTCAATAATTTGTCCTGGCTGCCACTGGAAATTGTTATTATTAGTGTGTGTACTCACATAAACTAAATCTTGGCTGTTGAATGATCTCGACTTGGTACCAAATTTTCGATTAAATTGTTTGGACATGGTTCTTTGATTTTTGTTATTTATAGTCTCATTTTGGTTTTGGTGATTTTCATTAAGATTGGGCTTAATAAGATTCAAGCTGATGCGAATATTTCTGCCAAACAGGATTTCGGCTGGGGACTTTGAGTTTGGTGAGTTTCGGTTTGGTGTCGAGCGGTAAGATTGAAGAAACATTTGAAGATTTTGAGTGATTGTTCCCTCCGTGTTTAATTTCAGTAGAGAACGTTTGAAGGTGTCCACAAACCGTTCGGCTTGTCCATTAGACATCGGGTGATACGGACTGGAGCAAAGATGTTGGATACCATTCTCTGCAATGTACTGTTGAAATTGGGAACTCTTGAACTGCGTCCCGTTATCTGAAACGATCGTCTTCGGTAATCCAAATCGGGAGAATATTTCGCTGAGAATCTCTATAGTACGTTGAGTAGTGATGGATTTTGTTACAACTATTTCCGGCCATTTAGAGAGGGCGTCTACTAAAACCAGAAAATAATTTCCATCGATTGGTCCAGCGTAGTCCAGATGGAGACGTTCCCATGGTTCTGTTGGTGTAGGCCATGGCTGAAGCAATGTTTTTGTTGGCATCTTGGCTGCTGACGCACAATTGTTACAATTTTGGATGAGTGTTTTGATATCGGCATCGATGCTTGGCCAATAAACAAAACCTCTGGCTACAGATTTTGTTCTTTCGATGCCTTGATGGCCACGATGGAGTTGTTTGAGAACTCTTTTTCTGTAAAGTTTTGGAATGACGACTCGTTGACCAAACATGATACATCCGTCGATGATGCTGATATTTTCCCTGCGGTTGAAAAATGCTTTCAACTCATCGTTTTCTTTGATTTCATTTGGCCAGCCATTCGCCACAAAATGAAATATTTGACGCAGTATGATGTCCTTCGCTGATTCAAACTTAACCATTTGATGAGTGACTGGTAGATTTCCGAGATTGTCTGCAAGAATTTGTTTGACTTCCTGTTCAATTTTGATTGATGCAATCACAAAATCATCTGCTGCTTGGATGTTTTTATCGATAAGCCGTGAGAGCACATCTGCATATCCAAAGCTACTGGTTGAAATAAAACTGATGTCAAAATCGTATGCCAATAACTTGACTGCCCATCGTTGCAGACGATTTGCTTGATGTACGGCTATTCCTGTCTTTTTTCCGAATATAGCCAGAAGTGGTTTATGATCTGTGTGTAGCTTGAACTTTCGACCAAAAACCAATTTGTGAAACTTCGTCACAGCAAAAACAAGAGCAAGACCCTCCTTCTCAATCTGGCTATAGGCCTTTTCAGTGGGTGTGAGCGATCTTGATGCATGACAGATCGCTTTAATTGTTCCATCCGGATATTCATGCATAATACATGCGCCTAGGCCATAGTTGGAGGCATCTGCTGCAACGATAATGTTTTGCTTAGGATCGTAGTGAGCTAGGAGCAGGTCAGATGACAGAATCTTTTTCAGGTTGAGAAAACTATTGTGGTGTTCTTCTGTCCATACCCACCTTGTATTTGCCTTCAACAATTCATCTAATGGTCCTCTGTAATGTCGCATGTCGTCCACAAATTTTCCATAAAAATTTATAGCACCTAGAAAAGACCGGAGCTCTGTCACGTTGGTTGGCTCTGGCATGTTGTTGATGGCCAATATACGTTCCGGATCGGGATGAAGTCCATGTTGGTTGATAACGTGCCCAAGATATTTGACTTCGTTGACGAAAAACCGGCATTTAGCGAATTTAATCTTAAATCCGTAGTCTTGTATACGACATACATAGAACTTCATGCAAATTCCGATTATGTTCCTCCAAGTCTGTTCCGGATACAAAGATGTCATCAATGTAAGCTGCTGCACCTGACAGTCCAGCAAGCATTTGGTCCATGACTTGTTGGAAAATTGACGGGAACGTTTTCACTCCGAACACCATTCGATTGTATCGGAAGAGACCGATGTGTGTGTTTATAGTGAGTAGATGCTTTGACTCTTCATCGACTTCAATTTGCAAAAATGCATCTGATAAGTCTATGTGACTAAAAAATCTAGCATTAGCCAGCCTTGCGAAAATATCCTCTGGCAATGGCAGAGGATACTGATGACTTTCGAGCACATTGTTGAGACCAGTGGAAAAATCTGCACAAATGCGTATGCTTCCATTCGATTTCCTTATGACAACTATAGGAGCGGCCCACTTCGAGTAGTTAACTGGCGAAATCACATTGGTGTCTTGTAGTCGCTGCAGCTCTGCTTCAACGAGATCTTTGACAGCATAAGCGACTGGACGCTTTGGTCGGAAAACTGGTTGGATATTTGGCATTGTCACCAGGTGTGCTTTTGTTTTGTTACACAGGCCTAATGAATCATTGAAAACTTCTGGAAAAGAAAGTTTTAAAAGTGAAATATTTTTTTGAATAGATTCATTTGGACTTTTTTTGTTTTCAGCTTCGCTTGAGATTTGATTGCAGATTGCACTTATTGACATTTCTTCAAGATTTAATGCCTTAATCCAGTCGAGCCCCATGACATTTAAATTTTTGATTGGAGTGACATAACATGTGGAATATGCCTGTCTCGTTCTGAATTTGACATTGCAATCAAATTGGGCTGACAATGGTAATTTGCCGGTTGCACTTCGGGCTATGTGTAGAACTTTGTCAACACGTGGAACATTAATATTTTTGAAGTTTTTCTCTGATATTATTGTAATATCAGATGCTGTGTCCAACTGCAAGTCGAAGTTTGTACCATTTATGTTGACGGTCACGTACTTTCTCTGCGATGGTTCAATTTTGTTGGTGATGAAAATGCTTTTTAATTCTGGCCTAAATGGTTTGTTGTTGTTATAATTCGTCTTTGCTTTCGGTCTATTGTGTTTGTGTGTTTGATTTTTCTTCTTTTTCCCCGCACTACAGTATCCTTCTTTATGGCCTATTGTGTTGCATTGTCCACATTTGTGTTTTGTATACGAGCAGTCGCGGGCGAAATGCATGTTTCCACAGAACCAGCATGGAGATTTTGGGATAGCTTTTGACTTGTTGTTGTTGCTGTTTGTTGTGTGTAGTCGGTTCACTACAGCATCGGTTTTGGCATTCTCGATGAGTGCTGTGTCTGTTTTCAAATTGATTAAACGTTGACACTCTCTTGATAAAATGTCTAACGTAATGGTTGAACCTTCACTGTCCAACTTGGTCAGCATTTTGGTGCGGATCTCGAAGTCAGTTGCTGATTTCATTCCCATTACATATATCAAGCATTTGAATTGATCTAGGGTTAGATCTCTTAGCTTGAACTGTTCGCAATGCTTGTTCACTACACCTGCGTATGTGATGAAATCACAATGTGATTCTTTTGTGAGCTGTAGACAGTTATATCTTAGATTGAACTGTGATGTTTGGAAGCCAAATAACTGAGTGAGCTTCTGCACAGTTTCCTTGAACGTATGATCACGAGGGTGCTTTGGCAGAATGTAGTTGATATACTTGCTGTGAACGATGGAATTGAGTTTTCTCAATAAAAGCCTGACTTTAGCTGCATCGTCCAATTTTGAAGCATCGATTTCGAAAAGATCTTCATAACGAGCATACCATGTGTCGAAAGTGAGGTTGTTTTCGATATCAAAGCAAAACTCCGTAATGTTGGACGCGAGTGCTTCCATTATAAATTCTGGGCTTTTGCTCTCCACTTTAACGTTATCTAGGTTAGGTTTTGCTACTGACTGCTGTGATAGTAGCTGCGAGACCAACGTTTGCATGGCCAGATTGTCTTTGTGTTGCTGTTCCTGCATCTGCTTGAGCAAAGTCTGGAAAATTTCTTCCATCATGAGACAAATGAATTATTTTAAATTTGATAAATGCCTAATATCCTCGTCGCCACTGTTGTGATCTCTTGTGATCACACAAATTATTCTGTTCAAAAGAGAAAATAATTATTAAGAAATGTAGAATATTAAATTCACGTGTTTTATTGCGTCTAGTTGGTATAAAGGTTCAGATTAAAAAGAAAGAAGAAGTAAGAAATAAGAATGCATGAAAAGTTATATAAATGTCAAAATATCGATAGTATGTATGTAATAATTACGGCGTTGCCAACAGTTACCTTATTAGGTGAAGAGTCAGTCGAGGATGCCAGTAATGCTTTCTTTTCAGCATGTTGTGATGTTGTGATTTTGGGAGCGCAATCGAAAAGCATCAAAGTGAGGAGTTAATGAGTGCTCAATCTTTGATGCTATTTTATTTTTTGACAGATCGATTGGGCTCTCTTTTAATGAGTGTGGCAATCCACATACAATAACATCACTGAGCCGCTGTTGGCGTTGAGAATCCTCAAGTTGTTCTCTGATTTTTTGATTTTCTTGTTTCAACACAACGATGTCATTTTTACATTGCTGCACTCTGTTACATAAGGCGGTTATTGATTCATTTATCTCATCTTTCATATGTTGTTCTAAGATAGAGAGCAATTTCTTGAATTTTGCAATTAGGCTAGTCTCAAACTCTCGTAGATTGTCGGGTAAAAGCGTTCGATTATTATTTGTAGGTTTAGTAGAGGAAGTGGATGCAGATGATGATGATGATAATGACGATGATGCTCCTAGCCTTCTAGGAGTTTGGACATTGTCTTTGAGGTCTTTTAATTTTGATCGTGTTGAATCGCTTACAAGAACGTTTGGGCTGGCAGTAGATAAAGCCTTTGCGGTAGTAGTTTTGGCTTTATTATTTTTAGCTTTATTCATCGTATTTCTGTGGCCAGGAGGCAGAACCGCTAAGGTCGACTTAAGACAAAATTGAGTTTTTGATACCATTAGATTCAGCATATCCGAATCTACTTTGTAAAATTTTTTTATATTTTATCATAAAAAATGTATCCACAATTTTACAAAAACAAAACAAGTAAAGTCAGTTTTGCTCATCCTCCTCAAGGCAAAACAACTAAACTCAAACAAAATTGGAAAAAGCCCTTACATATTATCTAAAGTTGACTTAAGATTAATTTTTTTCAATTGTTCTCAAGGAATAACAACTACACTCTAAAAATTTTCTGTTGAAAATTGCTACATTAAATGTAGGCAACTGGTCCTTTACATTTAATGTAGCAATTTTCAACAGGAATTTTCGGAGTTTTTTTTTCAACATCTGGTTGAAAACTGAAATGTTCAATTTTAATAAAAATAAAAGTAAGCATATTTGATCGTATATCGTATATCGTAAGATCGTATGGCAATCTTTGTAACCAATATTTAATGAAAGATAAACATTTATAGGATAAAATTCAATTCGCAGGCGTTGAAAAACCAACATATAAAGTCGAATAATCAACAATTGTTCACTTACATATATCCAATTTGTCTCGTTAATAAACATGTATTGCTTTTTATTCAACATAACTGTTCAAAAGCTAACACTACCCATGGAAAATTAGTTGCAAAGTTAGTTTTATTTTTTGATAATTAACTTGTTTTGTTGAAATTTCAGCTATAATTTTTGACTTTTCATCATGAATATCAAATAATTAACATTATAATATAATAATATTCCTCTATCAAGCTCAGAATATAACATTTTATGTTGAAGAACTACCAAAAATATCCACCAATTCAATCAAATCATACATTTTTCACTATAAGTATTGATTTTTCAACAACTTAACTCAAATTTCAACATTATTGTGCTGCAAATTTAGTTAGTATTGTATGATTTACTATCCAGTTGTTTGTAAATCAGCATAAATGTTGAAAAAATAAGCACACACTTTAAATTTTCAAAAACAAATGCTACGATCCAACTTATAATGTATTAAAAATCAATCTTTGTTGTTGAAAGATCAACAACATTGCCGAAATGTATCAATATTAATACTAAAAAGTTAAATCAAGGAATTGAAAACTCAACCGAAAAAAACCGGAATTCAACATCTTATGCTGAAGAACTAACAAAAATTATTAATTTTCTCAAAAAAAATTGTAGAAATTCAATCAAATCATGTTAAGAGTTTATCTGCTAGTGTTGATTTTTCAACAACTTAACTTGAATTTCAACACTATTGCGCAGAAAATGCAGTAAATATTTTATGATTTATTATCCAGTTGTTTGTTAACCAGCATACAAGATAAAAAATAAGCAAAAGCTTTAAAATTTCATAAACAAATGCTATGATGCAATTTGTATTGTATTAAAAATCAACCATTTTGTTAACGGAAGAACAACACTGTTGAAATGTTTCAATATTAATACTAAACAAAATTTAAGAAGTTGAAAACTCAACCGAAAAAGAACAGAATTCAACATATTGTATTTAATTACTAGCAAACGTCAATAATATTCGCCTAAAAGTCATTTAAATGTATCCAAATCTGTTAAGAATTCATCTATTGGGATCTATTTTTCAACCACTTGAGATAACTTTCAACATAATTATTTAGATCTTCTTTCATACTTGTTGAAAGCTAAGCAAAAACTGAAAGCTTTTATCTACGTGTGTTGAAAACAAAATTTTATTTATTAAAATTTAAATTCTATTGATGAAATAATGATGTCGTTCTTTGATTTTTAAACAAAAAAGCTTAACAAGAATCATCACTAGATAAGAAATTTACCCTAAAAAGCTTAGAATTCAACATATGCGTTGAAAGATAAGCAAACATTAAGATTTGTTTCCAAAAGTTTGCCTAAATTTAATTATCCATAGTGAATTTTCAACACATTAACCCTTTTTTCAACTGAAAAGCTTAAAAACAAATCGAAAACCTGAATATTCAACAATAACTAGCTGCTTTTTCAGCAAAGATTTTGGAAATACAGCAGAATTAAACAAATTCACATTAAAATTTAATATTCAACATAAACTTTTAAATATTATGATAAAAACGTTGAATTTCCCTACAAGTTATTTTGATTTTTAGCGAAATATATCATTGTGTTGATTTTTCTCTTACTATTACCAATTTCAAATGCTGTTTTATAATATATTTCGCTAAAAATCAAAATAACTTGTAGGGAAATTCAACGTTTTTATCATAATATTTAAAAGTGTATGTTGAATATTAAATTTTAATGTGAATTTGTTTAATTCTGCTGTATTTCCAAAATCTTTGCTGAAAAAAAATAGCATATAAGTTGTTGATTCAATATTCGGGTCTTCATGTCGGTTTTCAGCCTTTATATTGGAAAAAGAGAATTTATTGAAAAATCTATATATAGTTAATTGAATAAAAGCATTATTGAGATCAAATACCAGTATTTACTTATCTTTCAAAGTATGTCGATACGTTTTATACGGTGAACTACTCATCACAATCAGATTATCGTTATAAGTATATGACCATACTTTTTGATTGACTTTTGGCATAGTCCTAAAGTTGAAAGAAATAAAAACAAATTTCAATAAATTTGTATAACTTTTTTCCGCTGAATTTGATTACATACCACTGCAAATCTTGCAAAATTAAATTTCATCCTTCGAGACTATGATAAAATAGAAAGATTCAATTTATGTAGTTAACTGTTTATTTATTTTTTTAAGGATGCATTATACTTTAAATAATGTATATTAAATAAATACATATATATTAAGTCTATTATGTATATTTAAATATTTAAAAAGAGTTAAAAAGTAATAAAGAAAATAAATAATATCACTGTTGTGATAATAGTGACTCCGTCCAGGACCACGTTGACTGTAAATAAAAGAAAAAACAATTATAAATGAAAGCCACGATAAACATTTTATTTTGTGATATGATTAATGCTAAAAACTTAAAAAGTGCAAACAATTTAAACTTACATACATATCGTCGGTTTGTTGCAATAACTCACTAAGTACACTTTTATTATATTGTATTATATTATATTATATTCAATTTAAAACTAAACTGTCTGAGATAAAAGAGATATACTTAAATCCAAAAACCATAAATTATATATCAATATAACAACTTTCGTACTTGATTAACTAATCTTTAATATTTAAAAATTTGAAATTCGATTATCTCAAAATCAATAAAATGTTACTTAATGAGTTTTCGCAATAAACCGACGATATTAGGTATGTATTCCCAATGCCCATAATATTTATGCAAAAATATGCAATGTAGTAACTAAATATTATATATGTATAAGTTAAGGTTAAAATATATAATCATAATTAAAGTTGCAAATTACCTTCTGCTTTTCACGTCTTGTTTAGTTTTCTGATTAAATTATTTATTTTAGTTAAATTTGTGGCGGTTTTTTTGGGCCCGCGAGGCTTTTCGGGGTAGTGGTTTAAAAAATACCGCACCACAAAATCCGCTGTCTGCGATACCTCTTTTGGGTATTGAATTTTGAAGGCATAAAAATACCCAATACACTGTGCCACAACATCAAATATGTTTGGTGTGTCTCCAGACCACACGACTCTTTCTTCTATATATATATATATGCTGTTTTAGCAACATAAGAAATGTCTGAAAGATATCGATAAAATTGAAGAAACGTTATTTCGGTTACAAAAAAAATTGCTAAAATAAGTCAAAAAGGAATTTTTGCTCAAAACTGAAGATGCCATCTGATGTATCGTAAAAATATGAGATTTAGAAAAAAAATATTTATTCGTTTTCCAAATACTATTAAGTTTAAAATAAAATTTATTTTTTTTTTCAAAAATCCAAAAAATTTTGTTTTTAATTTTGATATTCAATATTTTTAAGATTATATGGTCAAACCTCTTAAGAGAAAATCGAAAACCGAAAATTCGGTTCTGTGGAAGGTACCGTTAATTATATATTTTAAACCGTGATTAAAAAAAACAATATTTAATTTTTTTGAATGTGATAAAAGTGTGATTGAAAAATTAAATAAGGCCACGCGGAATTATTTAATTTTTCAAAATAAAATAAAACCATTATTTTTCAAAATTAAATAAAACCGTGATTGAAACTGTGATTAAAAAATGACATTGTTTAATTAGTTTTTAAATGAAATAAAAGCGCAAATGAAAAATTAAATTAGGCTGCACGGTCTCATTTAACTTTCATTTTGTAAATAAAGCAAAAAATATATATATATTACATACCAACGACAGCAATCCATGGCGCAGCTACTGGAGCTTTAATTTCATTCAATACTGTTCCAATCTGTAAAAAAAAAATTAGAAAGTTATTATTAAAAATTAAATTGATTTTAATATATTGGTTGCGTACCGGAAACTGTTGCACAAGAAAATTAATATTTTCTTTGAAATGACTGCTAATAGCATTCAAGATTTCCCACTCGTCACTATAGATAGATAGATATTTATTTCGTGATAATTGTTATAAAAGCCTGTGACTGCACGTTTTACATTCAGAGATTTGATATTATTTATCTTTCAACTGAAACATTATCTTAAAGTTAAATGAAATATTTTATACAAAGTTAATAAGTTTTTTTTTTAAAAGAAAAAAAAATTTTTTTTTTTAACAATGATAATTATTGCATAATTTTGACACAAACAGATTTTTAATTTCTATTTAAATAAAAATTCCCATCACACAAGGAATGATTTCTAAATGATTTGACTAAAATAAAAATAAATATAAATAATTATAGCTAATTATTATATGATAAATAAATATGTAAATAAACAAATTAATAAAAAATATGTAAATAAGTTTATAAAATAACAAATAACGAAAAAAAAAAAAAATTATTTTAAACTAAATGATTATGTAAATAAAAAAATAAGTAAATCTATTAATAAATAAATAATGAGTAAATAAATTAAATAAATTCTTAAATAAATATATAGACATAATAAGTTAAATAAATAATAAATAAATAATTTAAATACATAAATATCACAGTAACTAAATAAGTGTTAGTAAACTTCTGTTAGTAGTAAATAAATATTTTACATAAATAGGAAATAAATTAAATAGATACAAATTAGAAATAATAAATAACAAAAAAAAAACAGAAAAAAAAAATTAATAATTTGATAGGAAAAAGTAAAAAACATGAAACATGAAACATGTAACAAGTAACAAGCAAACGAAGTAATTTTAATGAAGATGTTGGCATATTAAGTAATACCAGATATATAAAGTTCCCTTATTAGGGGATTAACAGAAATATTACAGCTATTTATACAATTATTACGAAGTTTTTGAATCCTATCGGAAATCAATTCAACATCCGCTTTTATGTGCAAATCTAACGTGGAATGATGCCAAGAAAGGTTGAGCATAATTTTTAAAACTTTGTTTTGCGAAATTTGTAACTTTTTTATGTGGCTCTTCGCAGCGTTTCCCCATACTGGACATCCATACAATAAAATAGATTGAAATATGACTTTATGTATTATAATCTTGTTGGCATTGATAAGTGAAGATTTCCTGTTTATAAACGGGTAAAGCATCTTAATCGCGATATTCATTTTTTTAAGAGTAGAATTAATATGTTGACTAAATGTCAGTTTGGTGTCGAGGTGAACTCCTAAATATTTAATCGATTGTTCCCAAGGTATTATGTTACCGTTAATTTGAAGCTGACTACTTGGAAGAAAGCAAGGTTTTCTTTTTCGCGAGAAAAAGATGGCTTACGTTTTTCCAGTATTCAGCTTAATCTTCCATTTGTTGTAATATTGTTCTAATATTGAAATAGCATATTTTAAATTCGTCTCAATGTTGAGAGCGAACTCATGCGAAGAAAATATTGCCGTGTCGTCAGCAAAAATAGCTGATTCACACTGTAGAAGATTTGGAAAATCTGATGTGAATACATTGTACAAAGATGGCCCGAGGACTGAACCCTGGGGAACACCAAAAACAAAACGAAAAGTATTTGATACACCACAATCCACATGAACTTCAAAACATCTATCGGCCAAGAAACTTTGGATTATTTTACAAAGATAAGGAGGAAATTTAAATTGTATCATTTTATATACTAATCCATTGTGCCAAACGGAATCGAAATCTTTCTCTATATCAAATAATATCATACCTGTTGACTGTCCTTGTATGCGGTGTTGTACAACATGGTTACAAATTCGTTTTATTTGATGAGTTGTGCTATGAAAACGTCTAAAACCGAATTGCTCATCAGGAAAAATATTATCATTTGCACAGATATTTAAAATTTGTTCCTTAATATTTTTTCATAAATTTTACTTATACCGCTGAGCAAACTTATAGGTCTCTAACTCGAAGATGATTCTTGTGCTTTACCTGCCTTTAGTATGGGAACGACCTTTGCTTTTTTCCAAGAATTTGGAAAATATTGGAATTTAAGGCATGCATTAATAATAAACGTCAAGAATTTGATTCCAAGATTTGGCAATTGTTTTAAATATAAATTTTTAATTTGATCGAGTCCCCCTACCTTTCGATTTTGAAGGCTTTTAATAACATTTTTAATGTGATCTTCGTCGACGAAAGCATTTGTTGGTGTCCGTTCTACTGAAGCATTAAAGTGTTGGATTGTTTTTTCAACTATACCATTTGTTTCATTTTCATCTAAATGTTGTGATATTAAATGATTATTCGCGAAATTTCTTGCGAGTTCATTTGCTTTTTCGGTATCAGTAAAAAAAGTCGTTCCAGAGTCTTTTAAAAATGGTATTTTCCTATTTTTATTTTTAATTATCTTTACGATGTTCCAAAATGGTTTCCCGTTCTTTTCAAGAGCGCTCAGTTTCTTATTCCATTCTTCGTTACGGTTATCAAGTAGCTAATTTGAAATAAGTCTATTAAAGTGTGAAATCATATTTCAAGAAAAAGTTTGGCGATACCTTTGCCAATTTCTTCTATGTAGATTTCTGACTTTAATCAATTCCAAAATATGGAGTGGAAGCTGCTTGCACATTGTTTTCTTAACTCGTTTGGGAGTGGTTTCATCTATAGAAGTAATAATGGTTTCTGTAAAATTCGCAACTATAGAATCGAATCGTCACTATCTCTTAATGAATTCCTGGTATCATTTTTATTAGAAAAATATTTTACTAGAGCTGCTTTTTCGTTTGTAAAATCAGCTCGAATCAATTTTTGATAATTTAATTCCGTTAACTGAGAAAAATGCTTATAAATGCATTCTCTTATAAATATATAGGGCCACTTTTCTTTAATCATATCAATCGATGGATACGACTCCTGGTTATTAAAATAGGACCTTTGAGCTGGAAAGCAATCTTCCATGTAAAGAAGTATTTTCTCGCGATCCTCTGTCATTTGTGGATTTTGTGAGAAACGCGCTTGTAGGAATGATTGCTTTGCATCCAGAGTCGTATCCTCTTTGTCTTGGATTGGTGGGTCCCAGTTTTTTACAGAATCTTTTAATGCATTTACCATTCTCCGTTTTCTGATCGGAACTCTCATATTTTTATTTTCCTCGCATCCAGAATTCAGATAGTTATTGTGGTTCCTCATCATGGTTACCAGCAGTTCTAAGGAATCTGAAATAACCTTGTTTTCTTTATCTTTTTGTACAAAAGAATCTGGATATTTTGCTATCACTGACGTTGCTGCAGCTCGGAATATTCTTACTGGTATTGTGGTGGAAATTCTTCTCAATTCCTTAACAATCACTTTTACGAAGGAATGGAGGCGATGTGCCAGCCTTTGTTTATTTTCAAGTTTCTCCAACACATCAATCGGTAAATTTTGCCAAAAATAAATTTTGGGAAAAATAAACTCCGAGAAACTGAGATTCCTGGATGTCGTTGGAGTCAAAACCGAACTACTTGTAGAAGCACGACTTTGGGAACTTGAGCTTAGCCTTCTTGAGTGCGTCGGGGAATCAAACAACAAGAAGTTCGAATTTTGTGTTCTTGGTTGAGAGCCATGGGACACATCCAACCCAATATCAAGAACATTCGTGGACCAACATTAATATGGAGTTCTTGCTTGCGACATGTATTAATATTTCGTCATCACAAACTTCAGAGCCGGTGCTTTTCATTATAATTTTGTTCCCAGCGATGCCGTATTCGTTACCTATAGGGAAACCATTTCGTTAGTTAAAAATAGTGCTAAAAACACGAAGGCTAGGATTTTGATGCAAATGCATATTTTGTACAAACACAACAAATACATACACCATAGTTTTATGATAATGCATAATTTTAGTCACATTTTCGATATAAGGTAAAAAGTGCATTTTTAAAACTTTTAGGCAGAAATTTTAAGTGCACATTTTTCATTTTTAAGTGCATGAAAATCCTAGCCTTAGTCATTTCTTAAACCAATTTAAAATAAAAATATTTACCTTTTGTCACTACTGCCTTTATTTCTGGCTTACACACAAATGCTTTCTTTATGGTCCGGTCGAAATTCCAAACCTCAAATGTTTCTTTGGACATTTTGATGATTAAATGTTTCTTCATATTGTATAGCAAAAATAGAAAATGAAATGTTTAAAATATTGATGCTATAAACTTTTAAATTCTGATATAATAAACAGAAAGTGGAATAATTTAATATAAATAATAATGAAATCTAACTTAACGAGATTTTTTAATTGAAGAAAAAATTGCTCTGAATGAAAATATTGACCGCTTCTCTTAAAAACAAAAATAACATACATATGTATATGTACCGTTAAAATATATTTACCCTATCAACGTTGTGATATTTTTTGTTGTAAAAACTGTCAATTAGTCAAAATGAACTTATTCTACTTTCAAAAAGTAACAACACTAATAAAATATAAAAAGCTTTTAAGCCGGGACCAAAGGATTCTTTTGTGGTTTGTTGATATCATTTCAGTGTATTTCATCGACTGACTAAATAATATCGACACACTGATATCGAA
The DNA here is from genome assembly GCA_958431115.1 of Syrphus vitripennis. NCBI lineage: Eukaryota > Metazoa > Arthropoda > Insecta > Diptera > Syrphidae > Syrphus > Syrphus vitripennis. Next base: position 51,638,669 of record OY288109.1, read on the forward strand.
AAAGCAAACGAGAATAGTGTGGTTCAGGCCTTGCTACTGCTTCTTTAATTGTCCTGGCAAATTGAAGTGAACGGTGAGTATACATATTGTTCATTTTGATTGAATAATAAAACTGGTTTCTTTAAAATTATGTCTTTTAAGTTAATACAACTCAAACGGTATTGATTGTTTGTTTTATAGTTTTCATATAAAGTAGTGTATTGGTTGTACCAGAAATGTACGAGTGACCCATATAAAATTGAATGATCGTAAGAGGAATTAATAAAAATAATTTGTATGATTAAAATCTCAATGTCGGCTTCATCATTCAATTTCACTAACACAGAATCATTTTCTTGATAAATGGTATTGAGGTAAGAAATTTTTTTTGCTACAAAGATAAAATCAGGTGGAATTTCAACATCAAACATACCACTACATAATTTAATAACAAAGTCTGAAGTAATTTTCAAGTTATAACGATCGTGAGATATATGTGCTTGATATTCTTGATGCATTTTTGAAAGAGAAAAGGAAATATTTTTAAAATTTTTAAGTTTTCTAGCAAACTGCTTAAAAAATTGATGTTTTTGTTCAAAGCCCATGGTCCACAAACCACGCCATGGTCCTAATTATCTTAGGTTAGGTTAGGTTGACGTGGCTGTCAGTGTGAAAACCGACACACTTAGGCCAGGATTGGCCCGTTGTGATACCATAAGAATCTAGAGATTTATCTCCCTACTCGTTGAACCATTTGGAGCTTCTTATGAAGCGTGAGAGATTGTTAATGTCTTTGTTAGCAAGATCGCTGGGGTCGTTGAAAAAGTATTCTCCCAAATGAACCCTACGTCTCTGGGACAGAGCAGGGCATGTGCAAAGAAGATGAGTAGTTGTTTCTTCCTCCTCCTCATCCATGCAGCTTCTGCAAAAGTCGTTGGAGAAAACACCCAGCCTTGCGGCGTGTCTCCCAATCAGACAGTGTCCTGTGATGACACCAACTACAGAGCTAATATGCGATCTATTTAGTGACAACAAGCATTTAGATCGACTCAGATTTAGTAATGGCCAGATCTGCTTTGTCGCCACACATGTAGTGATGGTGTTCCACCTTAGATTAGTTAACCTAATGGCATCTTGCACCAGCATGAGTTTACATGTAGCGAGAGGTATACCAATATTTGCATTACCTGATGCGATTGGTAAGATGGTTCCATTTCTAGCGAGTTCATCAGCCTTGCAATTGCCATCAATATTCCTGTGGCCCGGCACCCAACATAGGTGAATGTTAAACTGCTGCGCCATCTCCGTGAGAGATGATCGGCAGTTGAGGGCTGTCAGTGAGTTACAGGAGACAGAGTCAAGAGATTTAATGGCAGCTTGGCTATCAGAGAAAATACGGATATCAGTGGTTGATATCACGTTTTCCTTAAGCCAAGATAGAACTTCTTTTATCGCTAGAATTTCCGCCTGGAACACGCTACAATGATTAGGAAGACGGAAGGATAGGCTTAATTTAAGCTTGTCAGAGTACACCCCACAACCCACCCCGTCCTCAGTTTTTGATCCATCGCTATAAAAGTGGACACAATTATCCTCAAGGAATGACAAATCCTCCCAGACTGATCTAGAGGGTATTGAAACTTGAAAATTTTTGTCAAACTGAAATCGCGGAATGGAGTAATCGATGTACCTGGGAATTGTTCCTAGTAAGTTCGGAATAATCGAGTGGCCAATTTCATTATTGATCCACTGTGAGGAAGCTTTGAGACGGATGGCAGTACTCGCAGCTGTGTGTTTACAGAATATATCTAAGGGTGTCAGATGGAGTAACACTTCAAGTGCAGCGGAGGGAGTTGTGCGGAGTGATCCACTAATGCACAAACCTGCTGTTCGCTGGACCTTACTTAAAATGTCACGATTTATGGCTTTGTCCAAAGCCTTCCACCAAACAGACACACCATATGTGAGAATCGGTCTAATAACCGAAATATATAGACAATGCGCGATGCGAGGTTGAAAGCCCCATTTATTACCTATGGCTTTTTTGCACGAGAAGAGTGCCACTGTGGCTTTTTTAACTCTTTCTTGAACATTAGGTTTCCAGCTTAGCTTCTTGTCCAAAATTAGGCCCAGATATTTGGCTTGGTCAGTGAAAATAAGTGGTATGCCTTTAATAGACGGGGGGTCAATGTACGGAATTTTATATTTCCTGGTGAAGAGGACAAGATCTGTTTTTTGGGGGTTGACCCCCAATCCACACTGATCTGCCCATCTTGTTAGCATATTTAGAGCAATTTGTAAGAGATCTCTTAAGGTGTTTGGGTGCTTTCCTGAGACCGCAATAGCAACATCGTCCGCATAAGCAATCACCTTGTAGCGTTCTGCCTCTAGAGAAACTAGTAGTTCGTTCACCACCAAGTTCCATAGAAGGGGGGAAAGAACCCCTCCTTGCGGCGTGCCTCTGCTGACAGATCTTCTTGTAGAGAATTCGCCCAGTTTTGAATTTATAATCCTGCTAGTGAGCATCTGATTAATTAGTTCCCGGAGCGAACTCTCCACCTCCAAAGATGATAGTGCCGCTGTGATTGCAGATGCGTCGACATTATTAAATGCTCCTTCTATATCGAGAAAAGCAACCATAGTGTACTCCTTGTATTGGAGAGAATGTTCGATAGTACGAACTAAAGTGTGTAGAGCTGTCTCTACCGATTTCCCTTTGCAGTACGCATGCTGAGACGGAGACAAAGGTCTCGTATCTATGTGTGCGCGTAAGTGTATATCAATCAAACGTTCAAAGGTTTTAAGAAGGAATATGACGATAGGCTTATGGGTCTGAGATCCTTAGGATTGACATGGGAACATTTCCCCGCTTTGGGTATGAATACAACTTTAACTTCTCTCCACATCAGCGGTATATGGACCAGATTAAGACAACTATTGAAAATTACCACAAGGATTGGCAGGATGATGTCTTCTGCAGTCTGGAGTTCAGCTGGTATGACTCCATCTGGCCCCGCGGTTTTATATGGTTTGAAGCTGTTGAGAGCCCAGTGTAATTTTTCCTTAGTGATCAGACCTTCCGGGAAAGTTAATTTGTTACTTGACCTTAATTGGTTAAAAGTATTAACTGTTTGAGAGCTATCGGGGAAATGAGTATCCAATAGCAAGTTGAGAGATTCTTCGCACGAATTAGTCCAGGAGCCGTCAGATTTTTTCAGGCAACTTGGCATACTAGGATTTGTTGAGAGGATTTTCCTCAATCTAGATACTTCTGAGGTTTCTTCTATATTGCTACAGAAGGATCTCCAAGAGGATCTTTTGCATTTCCTCAGTTCTTTCTTATAAGTTTTTAGGGACTCTTTATATAAGTTCCAGTCTGAGGACTCCCTAGTGCTTTTTGCACGATTGAAGATTTTCCTACAATCTTTCCTGAGCGTCTCCAGCCCTGAGACCCACCAATGTGGTTTCCTCTTGCCCCTTACTTGTATGAGTGGACAGGAGATTTCCATTGATCTATTCAAGGCTGAAGTGAGAACTGAGACTTTATCGTCAAGTTCATTAGTGCTGGTTGGAGGAATAAAGAGTTCGGGTTTGATAAAACTTTCAAGAGAATTCCTATATTTAGCCCAATCAGTTTTCCTATAATTACGAAACTTTAGCGGCTTAGGGGCTTCATCACTTAAACTGAATTGGATGTATCTATGATCAAAAAAAGAGTGTTCATTTGATACTTTCCAATTCATAATTAGGTTTTGAATGTTATCAGAGACAAGGGTGATATCTAGGACCTCTTGTCGATTTTTAGTAACGAATGTTGGTTCATTTCCTACGTTACTTACTATAAGGTTAGTGTTTAAGATATAATCAAAAAGAGACTCACCTCTGTCGTTGATGTCAGTGCTACCCCACACTGTATGATGTGCGTTAGCGTCACTGCCAATAATGAGGCTGATTTTCTGCCGTGCTGCTTCAGCGACTACTCTTTCCAGTGTGTTACCGGGCAGAGGGCCAAGGTGGTCGTGGCCGAGATATGCCGACACTAGCCAATAATTTCCTTTGGCTGTCTCCAGCCTAGCTGTCGTTGTATCTCTATCACTGAAATTAGGGAGTAAATTTACATTAATGATACTTTTCACTAAGATGCAAGACCTAGGTTCACCTTTATCAGTTGCATAGAGTGTGTAGTAGCCAGGAGTCCTTAAGCCTCGGACCATGGATTTCACGATCCAGGGCTCCTGTATAAGGACTATATCTTCCCCACTATTGGCCAGGCGGAGAAGAAGGGAGGCCGAAGCCTTGATGGAGTGCTGGAGATTAATCTGGACTAACTGCAGCATTTTTGCTACAATCAGGCAGATCAACCTCCACCACGGTGTCTTGCTCCTCCGATGAATTGGCAAGTTCTTCGTCGCTCAGAAGCGCTATGCTATCGAGGTCTTCGGTCTCCATGTCGGACAAACCGTCGACCAGTATAGAAGACTGAGCGGTAGCCGAGGAAGACCTGGATGCATCGTCTTCCAAAGATGGAAAGGATACACTAGGGTCCCCGATCACCTCAGCTTCTTGGTGGGTTGGAGGCACGCATTGCGCGTCAACCTCATCTTTTTCTTTTGGTGGTGGAGGCACGCATTTAGCATCTACCTCATCTTTTTTATAGACCTTCAGGGTGATCGTCTCATACCCATACCGAATCACACCTTTGGTCTGAGTCAGAGGGGCAAGGGACTCCTTATTAATCACGATAATCGCGCTCCTAGAAGAGCCCTTTACTTCCTCCAATTTCGCGACTTTCCAGTTGTGAGTCGGCAGGTTCGGGTTGCTGATTTTGATTATTCGGAGAATAGTCTCCGGGAGGTCAGGTTCAGCTGGGATCCAAGTACGAGCTCTTGGTCTGCACGGGATATCCTCCTTAGCAACAACCTCGAGTTTTGCACCTGGCCATACTTCACCTAACCTTCCGACAGCAAGCTTGTAGAGGTCACATGACCTCTGATCATCGCAGAAGATGAGCTTGACATGACCCTGATGCCAACCCCCGTCGCTAGTGATAGGTGGTGGTCCGGGATTCTCCGTCATGACTTCTAAGAAGTCAATCAGAAGTTTCCTTTTCACCAACTGCCAACGTTCCAGGGATATCGTGCCATCAATGTCGTTCCTGTCAATAACCGCAACCTCGATATTATTTTTAAGAACGTCCCTGAAGGTTCTGTGGGGTGTGCTGGTGTTCAGCACACGAGGTCTTTTGGGCACTGGAGCATTCTCCTCCAAGGACCGATCGCGTTTCGACGTTACGCGTTCGCTGGTCTTAGGATTCTCGAGAATGCTTTTGGCCCACTTAACCTTCTCGTTCTGCTCCGATTCACCCTGGACCCCCAGTGTTGAACCAGAGGCCTTCAGGATCCTCGCAGCATAACGCCTTTGATTGTAGGCCTTCCTAAAAGGTTTAGCCTTGCGCTTGTCATTGCGCGAGCAGCTCGGCAGAGAGCCTCCCCCGACCGTGCCCGGGCCATTATCCACAGCCCTTGCACCGCCGAGAGGTGCTTCCTGTCGAGTCGAGTTATCGAGAGGTTTACTCTCTTTAGAAGTGGAGGAGCCATTATCCACAGCTCTTCCTCTCCTGAAATTAGGTATTTCTACCTTCCTACTTCCGTCCTGGTTTGCACCAGCAGAGGAGCCAGGGTTGACCCCAGCTTCCCTGCTGATACACAACACAGGACTAACGGCGGACAGTGTTGACACCATACCGCCGCCCGGTTTAGAAGAAGAACCGGTCTCACCCACATCCTTTGTTTTTTTGTTTTTTTGTTTGTTCATATTTTGTTCCCACGAGAAGCGAAGAAAGGGTGGTCCGTCTGTGCAGAGATTCGCATACACAGATAAGGCTAGTTAATTCGGAGGTCGCCAGGTATCCGAATACTCCGTTAGCGACTGAGCTATTTTTGAATTGGGCCCTCAGCCTGGCCGATCATCGGCACGGGTCGTGTAACACCTTAGATCCAGCCCAATTTGGGGGTTTGGGAGGGGAAGGAAAGGTGAGGCAGGGAACGACAGACAGCGTTAACACCATACTGCCGTAGGAAGGAGAAGGGGGGGAACATCCTCGGACAGCGATTAGCCATGCCGACGAGATCTGGTAGGGGGAGAGGGGTTTGGTTTTCGACATTATTAGTCGAGGGAGGGGGAAAGGATCGGAGGAGAGGTATGGGGAAGAGGAGCGTCCTTTGGTTTCAGGACTCATCTAGAGATATGCACTCGAGAATCATTGACCTTACTCAGCTTCTACAACTCGACAAGTTTGACGCTCTGGTAGAAGCCTAATTATCTTAAAAGGTTTGGATAATGAAATACATAGTGATGTTTTGGTCTGAGTTTAAAGTTTGGAAAACAAAAATTCCAAAATTCCAAGCAAGGTGGAAGACCAGGATTGCAAACATGAAAATGATTCAAAGCGTTCAAAATGGAGTTAGATTTAATACCATTGGTCATGAAGTTATTATTATCAATTAAATTATTCACGGAATCGTTATAGTTCTGAGGTGTTCTCATTTCACAAATTTCAAACGATTTGTTTTTTAACGCGTCCCTTTTAAACAAACAAAACCTACATAAAAAGTCAGAGGTACTAAAATTTTCTGAAAAACCTCCACTTTGGTGGCTTCCAAGATTATCTCCAATCATAGCAAACAACGACCCTTTTATGTTAGTTTCTGTATCCTGCAAAAAACTTTTGTAATTAATCCCTTTTGACTCCAAAGTTTTTAGATCTTCTACTAATGGCTCGAATATTTTATTAAGCCCAAAGTACTTAATGTAAGATTCTTTCACTAATAAAACTAGCTGAATATTCTTAACGGAAGATCTATGTTTTTTGTTAATATTACCTACTGTCATGTAAACACCGACTAGTTTGTGCTTTGTTTTTGATGATCCTAAGGGATTGCAAACTTCCAAGGCGTCCTGGAAAAGCAGAAGTTCTAGCTTGGTTTCGGAAATATTAAAGAATGAATTATTAGCATAAGTTGACCCATCACTATAATCTAAAAAAAGTTGTCTTTTTTTTCTTTGTGGATAATATTTGGAAAAAAAACTGTCTTCTAAGAGATTTTTCAATGTATCTATTATGGAGACATAATAAGAACTACACATTTTGTGAAAGTTATCTCTTCCTAGTATTATTTCTCTAGCTGGAACGTACTCTTTTTGTGCTTCAATTACTTTATTTCGACTAAAACGGTTCCTAAACGTATTCAAAGAAGAAAGGCTAGCATTTTCTTCAAATATTTTTTCAATTTCCTGTGTTTTGCAAGTATCAATGCCATTGTCACTAAAAGCTTGCTTTACCACCTGTATATTTCTATCAGCAGTTTTCATAACTATTGTATTTATTTCATTGTGCAGAAAATCTAACGCAACATTTTGAACTGAATATTTATAACGGAGCGTGTTAAATATATTACTGTACTCTAAGGAGTACAGGAGCTTCGTCAACTGTAGCATTTTCAGATGATCCGCTAATGACGAAACTTTCTCTTTCAACCAAATTTTTAGTTGGACTATTCGCGCTACTCGTTTTTCTTTGATTTTTATGATTTCGGAAGCAATGGGAACGAAAAGCACAGTCAGTTACAAAAACAAGAGAGCAGTCATTTGCTGGACAAAGAACTTGAAGGCCATTTTTTAAATGGTCGCGAGTATGAGCAATTATATCTTTCAAATTAAAGCGTCAAAAGTACAGAAGGTACAGTTAAATTTTTGAACATCACATTGAAAACTTACATTATGATGTGTTTGAATCACTGGCTTTGCTTTATTTAACTTAGAATGTTAATTTGACAATTCGCTAATTAGGACGCCTTACCTCTGGTGGGGGGAAGTCACAAAAAGAACGAATTGGTAGGTTGCCGTATTAACAGCAAGTGAATTTTATTGTTCTAAATATCCTACTTTTATACAAAATAAATGCTTATGTTACAAAAATTAATTCTAAATAAAATGTACAGGTATACAAAAATGTAATGTAAGTAATATGATTAATTTGCCACAGGTTGATTCGTGTGCATATATCTGCTGCAGGTGTTGCTGCTGGGTGTTGGTCGTGCTGTTTTGTAAAATATGGTGTCATATTCTGTATGTTGTTTTGTTTATTTTGTAGTTTTAATTATGCTGTGTGGCGTTATTTTATTGTTGTCGCAACATGCTGGGCCCCTCAGTTTGGAACGACAGAAAAAACGATGTCTTCGAAGGAAGTCTCAGTGTTTCGCCGTTCCTTCCTTATAGTTTGCGTTGATCTTTTCATTGGCGTAGGCGGTCGGTTTCTTCTTCGAACTATGATAATGACAGCTATGAGGAAGATTACAAGCAGGAACCCAGTCGATCCAAAAAGCGAGTACTGATGAATTCGGTGGGTCCTAATTTCTTTCAAGATATTTTCTTGACTCCTTTGAATTTCTATTGCAGTTTCCAGTTTTGATATTTCCAAAGAAATATTTGACTGATGTAGGATCGGTTGTTGCTCTGTTCTGGAGTTTAACAAGGTAAACTGGTCAGAGATTTTGAATGATGGCAAAAATGAAGTTTTCAATCTGCTTGTCATCGTTTGTCTTCCAATAACTGTTATAAACTGGTCATGGATCATGCAGTTTGCTGGCAGCTTCACTATCCCACTACCTCTGAAGATGGTAGGTACTGAATTAAAATCGCAATTGATGTTGACTGTCGTTGAATTTGGAACACTATAGATCCAAGTATTCTGTTGATGCATCTCAATCCAGTAGGCCTTTGCTGGGATGTCTTTTATCTGACATGAGTCCATTAGCTGATGGTTGTGTTGAATTATGTTAATTTCACATGAGCTGACTGAAGCTCCAGCTGTATATAATGGGTGTTGGAGAGTACACCAGTAAGTTTCAAATAGTCTTTCTTTGCAACGTGAAAATTCGTCTTTGTTGATCGGGTAGTAATGGTTTCCTTGTAGATTTATCATTAAATACTCTGATGATGGAATGATGCACGTGAATTTTCCATTGTTGGAGGTTGGAACTGGGAGTACCTTATACAGTTTGAATTCTTCGTTGTACAGCAAAGGAAGAGTTATTTCTATTATAATGTTGCTGCCAGTAACTCTTCCCCTCAAACTTAGTGTTTTATACAGTTGAAGTATTGATTCATGATGCCTCTCTCCAGGAATCATCAAAGATCGGGGAATATTTTCATGGATTTTCGTAAGTTCGTCTTTAAATTGTTGCACTGTAAGGATGAGTGGATGTATCCTTCCAGTGTGGGTTGAAAGCACCATATCAAGTAGTATGCTCTGAGTCGACTTATAATTTATCATTATAAGGATGGCGTTTAGAGCAGCTGACGAGAACATCTTTATGTTTTCATACTTCCTTGTCTCATTGTTGAGTTTCATAACCAGTGTACTCAAAAACTGAATCTGTTTCTTATTTTCGAACTGTTCTTTTTTAAAGATATTGACAGTAGAATCAACTATGGTCGTCTGATTTTTCATTAGATCTAGTATATGCTTCTCATTTTCGTTAACGTTTTGAATTGTTTCCTCATACTTGTCGGCGAATCTTTGATCAAGTATTCCGAATAGTTCATTGGTTACCGTTCCGATGAAGTCAAAGGGTGATCGTTTTTGTCTTTTCATTGAGTCGTCATTAGCATGAAGCAGAATTTCGTTGTTGAGCTCAATTTGTTGAAGTTGGTGTTGAAATTGCCTCAATGTTTCTTCACACATTGTTGACTTTACTTCTATAAGTTCTGTTGATGAACAAAATTTTTCCATTGCTTGGACTAGTTTTGCATACGTTTCGAATTCATGACAGTAGTTAGTCATGTTAAAAAACACAATCGTCTTCCAGGAACTAGAAATAAGATTTGCTTGTCCTACATCTTCGAAGTATATTCCTGGCTGGTTTTCAAATGGTGTAATTTCGACTTTCTGTTGATAAGGTGTGGGTAAGGAAGTAGTCAAGTTCAGTTGTCCGAATAGTATAAATAGCCAAAAGAACGGTTTTAGTCGGTTTGTTGATACATTTATCTGTCGCACTGGTGTATCTGGTTGTTCATTTTCTATAGGCAATCTACACAATTTTATGATGGGCCGCTTAAAATGTTTATTGTTGCTAAACACTGTCGCAGCTCTGACACTGTTGTCGCTGCCGGGATGTACTTCCGATATTTTTCCCATCATCCAGGTTGTTGGTGGTTGCCGGTCTTCTTTGATGAGCACAATGTCACCAACTTTAATGTTTCCTTCTTTTTGTTTCCATTTGGGAAGTTGTTGGAGTTGCGAAAGATATTCAGATGACCAGATCTTCCAAAAATCTTGAGTAATTTTTTGAATTAACTGCCATCGAGATCGGAATGTTTTTCTTTCTTCAATTATTTGTTCGGGAACTGCATTAAGAGAACTTCCAATCAAGAAATGTCCAAGGGTTAGAATTGTGGTATCATCAACATCGTTTTGGATTGTAGTTAGTGGTCGAGAATTTAAGCAAGCTTCTATTTGTGTCAGTAAGGTTGAGAGTTCCTCGAATGTTAGCATAGTTTCACCAATAACTCGTTTGAGGTGATATTTTGTTGATTTAACACTTGATTCCCATAGTCCACCAAAGTGAGGTGATGCGGGGGGTATGAAGTGCCATTGAATTTCGTCTTTTACGAGTTTTGCTGATGCGTTTTCCTCACAACGCCTTAGGACCGCTTTCATCTGTTGTTGGATTTCCTTGTTAGCTCCAACGAATGTAGTTCCATTGTCACTGTAAAAATGCGAACATATTCCTCTTCTTGATGTAAATCGTTTCAGTGCTGCCATAAATGCTGCTGAGGTAAGATCACTCACAAGTTCAATGTGGATTGCCTTGGTAGCGAAGCATACGAATATGGCGATGTAGCCTTTGGTCGATCGATTTCCTCGCCCTTTGGAGATAAGTATTTGAATTGGTCCAGCATAATCCACACCTGTGTGAGTAAAAGGTCTTGATGGTGTAACTCTAGCTGCTGGAAGTAGTCCCATCTGTTGAGTTCCTGGCTGTGCAGCAAAACGAAAACATTTCACGCATCTATGTATGACTTGTCGAATACATCTTTTAGCTTGAATGATCCAATAAGGCTGCCTTAGTTTTGCAAGTGTTAGTCGGATACCACCGTGCAGCGTTCGCTCATGGGCGTCTTCAACCAGCAATTTCGTGAACCATTCTTCGTGAGGCAGGATGATTGGATGTTTTTCTGGCCAAGAAATCTCGGCATTTTGTAGTCGGCCGCCCAGAACAAGGATATTGTCGTCATTCAAAAATGGGTTTAGGGAAAGTACCTTACTTCTTTTGTTGATGTTGTTTCCGCTTCGTAAGCATTTTAGTTCTTCAGAATATACTTTTTCTTGAATGTATCGTATTATTCCTTTGCTGGCAACATTCAAGTCTTTTACTGTTAAAATGCCAGTTTCTGTTGGGATGTTCATTCTTTTACTTCTGCAGTTAGCTTCATATCGTCTGCAATAAGCGGCTACTCTTATTAACTTTGAGTAGTTGGAGAATCTCTTGGTAATGTCACTAATTTCTTCTGCTTGAATCGTTAAAACCTTGCTGGTTTCGGGAATATCGATTACTGCATTCGGATGTTGTTTTTGTGAAGGCCAATGATCTGAATCAAATTGCAGCCAATCCGGTCCATTCCACCATAATCGATTGCTCGGCATCTGTTCTGGTAAACAGCCTCTGGAACCATGATCAGCTGGATTGTCAGATGATCGTACATGCCTCCAACATGTTGTGTTTGTAGCCTCTTGTATTTCTGACACTCGGTTTGCAACAAATGTCTTCCAGGTAGAGGGACATTTCTGGATCCAAGCCAATGTTATGGTTGAATCTGACCAGGCAAATATGTTTTTAACTTGCACGCCAAAGGTTTTCAATGTTTCTGCCAGTAGTCTTGATAGAAGATGAGCACCACATAGTTCTAGTTTTGGAAGAGGAAGCTTTTTTCTTATTGGTGCCACTTTTGTTTTTGCAGCTAAGATTGTTGTAACATAAGAACCACTAGGCAGAGCTATTCTTGCATAGACTACTGCTGCATATGCTACCTCAGAAGATTCGTCTAGATTCGTCTTCAATGTATTCCATTGTTTCTGAAGTTCGATTGGAAGTGGGTCATCCCACTTGATTTCAGCTTGCCAAATACGCTGCATTAAGATCTTCGCGCTAACAGTCACTGGAGCTAACCATCCAAGAGGATCAAATAGTTTCGCTATTTCAGATAGTGTTTTTCTTTTTGTAAGTATGGTTTCTGTATTGATGTTAGTGTCTAAGTTCACTTTGAATTGAAAAGTGTCACTTAAGGGATTCCAGTGGATTCCCAAAGTTTTGATTGTTTCTTCCTTCATGACATCTATATTCTGTTGGTTTCTTAACTCGATTGGTATATGTTGAATTAGTTTTTTGTTGTTAGCAGCCCATTTTCGTAGGTGAAATCCTGCACCACTTAACATCTCTTTAAGTTCCTTCTGAGCATTTCTGCATTCTGTCATCGTGTCGGCTCCCGACATAACATCATCCACATAAAAGTCATGTTTGACTATTTCTGCAGCGACTGGATACTTTTGTTGTTCATCTTCAGCTAGTTGTTGCAGAGTTTTAATAGCCAAGTATGGTGCAGATGCTGTACCATAAGTGACATTAGTAAGCTTATATTCTTTTATTGGTTGCTCAGTAGAACTTCGCAACAAAATTCTTTGGTAGTCTTGATGGTCTTCGTGTAGTTTGATTTGGCGGTACATTTTTTCTATATCTGAAGTAAAAACGTATCTGTGTTTTCTCCACCGCATTATAATTGTTGTAATATCGTCTTGCAGCTTGGGGCCTACCAACATCAACTGGTTGAAGCTCACTCCGGTTGTTGATTTTGCCGATCCATCAAATACAACTCTTAGTTTGGTTGTTGTACTTGTAGGTTTAATGACGGCAAGATGAGGCATGTAGAAAATATTGCCAGTTTTCGGGTCGGTTTTGCGCACTTCCTTCATATGTCCCAGGTCTAAGAACTCATTAATTACTCGTGTGTATTCAAGTTTTAGATTCTGGTTCTTGTTAAGTTGAGTTTCTAATTGACGGAATCTCGCTATTGCTCGATTTTTGGATTCACCTAGCTGAATAGTTTTGAGCGCATCTTGGTTGAATGGGATTTTGACAGTATATCTCCCATTTTCTTTTCGGTAATATGATTCCTTGTATAATTGTTCGCATCGTTTATCTTCTTCCTTTTGAAAAATTGGTTGGGAAACTTCTTCTAGTTCCCAGAATTTTTCTAGTTGCTGATCTACTGACATCTGTGCCACCAGTCCAGTGACACTGTAGTTTTCAGATTCATCGTTTGATGTTCGCCCAGATATTAACCACCCCAGCTGTGACTTCTGAACTATAAGCGAATTTGCAGTATCCCGTTTGATTCCGTCAAGAATTATATCGCCATACGCATCACCGCCGATTATCATATCAATCGGTCCAGGAACATTGAAAGTAGGATCAGCGAGTTCTAGCTGATCCAAATTTCCAATTTTAAGAAAATTTGTAGTTTTGGATGGTAGTTGTCTTGTGAGTTTGGGGAGCACCAGAGCTTCTAATCGGAGATTAAACTCTGTAGTAAAGTGTGGCTGTATTGTGACATCTACCTTGTTTTTAGCAGTTCCTGCTTTTGTTGCACCTAAACCACTAACTTCAACACAAATATTATGTCTTTTGAGTTTTAATACTTGTGCGATAGATTCAGTGATCAATGATGCTTGCGATCCAGGGTCGATGAGAGCTCGTATTGTAACACTGCGGCCGAGTCCGTCTTCATTGCTTATCTTCAATATGGCTGTTGCAATAATGACATTTTGATTCTGTTCGCTGTGATTTACTTGTTTTATTGTTTTCGGCGAGTCTTTTTGACCTGAATCTGATTGTTTTTGGGGAAGTCTCTCAGCCCATTCCATGTGTAGAAACGAATGGTGTTTTTTTTTTACAATGATGGCAATTTCTCTTGCTGAAGCATTGAGATTGCTTGTCATGTCGTAAGCAGTTCAAGCAGAGCTTAGCTTGTTTGCAAAGTTGCCACCTTTCTTTTGGTGAAGAATTCAGGAATTTTTGACAGTAGTAAATAAGGTGTTCACCTTTGCAAATGGGACATTGGAAGTTCTTCGTATCGATGTGAAAGTTGCGAAGTGTATGCTTCGGTTCTTCAAACGATTTTTGTTGTTTTTTCGAAGGAGCAAGGACATCTAGTGCTTGGTAACGTCTCTCCAGAAAATCCAGAAGCGTCTTAAGAGCTGGCATTTTGTTTGGTTCTGTTAACCCTTGTTCGAATAGGTTTCTGCTTTCAGTATCAAGAGCCTTTGTTGTCATGTGAACTACCACTGGGTCCCATGATGTAGTGTCAAAGCCCATGTTCTTGAGTGCTGCCAGTCCTTCTTTGATGGCATCATAAGTGTTTTTGATGGAAGTAGCTGATGGAATGCTACTTGGCTGACCAGGCTTAAACATCTTCTCTAGATGAATGTATACAATTTTCCTTTCATTATTGTATCTGCCTTTCAAAATTTCCCAAGCACTGTTGTAGTTGTCACTTGAAAATGTTAGATGTTTTATTAAATGAAGAGGTTCTCCTTCTAAGTGAGTCTTCAAGTACTCCATCTTTTCGGTAGTACAAAGGCTTGTTTTGGCATGAATAATATTGACGAACAAGTCATAAAATTGTTTCCATTCTAGGTAATCGCCTTTAAATGTAGGAATTTTCAGCCTCGGGAGCAATGTTTGGTTATTTGGTTTATTCTCAATATTGCTGCTGCTTATCGCCGAAGCCATTTCGTGCAAGAATCGGTTGATGTCTTGCTTGATTCCTTTATATTCGTTTCTTGTCACATACCCTACTTTGAAGTCGTCTTCCGTTGCGTTAGCTATGAAGTCTTCGTGAAGCTCAGTTAAGTTTTTTAATTGCTCCAGCAATATTTTTTGTTGGTACTCGTATATTTCCTTAGAGTAGTCGCTTAGAGTTGATTCGAACTCTTTCATGTTTTCTACAATTGATGTTATCTTTAACTGTAGAATTCGAAGCCGTTTGCTTTGGGCTATACTGTCATTGACATTTGCCTGCTCGGTAACTTTGGCAGCCCCTTCACTTGTCCTTGGTACTATTGCTGCAACTGTTGTAGCTGGAATAATGTTTTCCAGTTTCTTCTTATAGTCTTCGTAAACTGCCCTTACTTTGCCGAGAGTATCCCTCTGCATGTAAGGCGCATCTGATTTTAATTGATTCACTACTTTATTGTGGTTGGATTCGAACTCCAGCCATAATTTTTCAAAACGCTCTAGCCTTTCTTCCTTGTACTTCTGTGTTTTCCTTGAAGCACTGTCTTTGCCGAAGTTTCTATTGAGGTTATCAATTTCCTCAGCCAAGGTTTTTTATTTGGCTACAATGATAAAAACTTCAGTTTTGTCCAACATGATGATTTGCACTATTTATTGTTTTTTTTTTTTAATTTGTATTTGATTTGTATGTTTCGGAATCGTAACTTTAATTTTCGTAGATTTAGTTTATTATTTGTTTCACAACACACTTTGGTAGGTAAATTAAACTTATCAGTGTTAATAGCCCTGATAACGCTTTTTTAGTAAATATTGTCGATTTTAATTAAAATTAAAATTAAACCAATGTCAAAAGCCTTGGTTACGCTTTCACTGTTCACTTTTCTCGAAGGACCAATGTTAATTTGACAATTCGCTAATTAGGACCTCTGGTGGGGGGAAGTCACAAAAAGAACGAATTGGTAGGTTGCCGTATTAACAGCAAGTGAATTTTATTGTTCTAAATATCCTACTTTTATACAAAATAAATGCTTATGTTACAAAAATTAATTCTAAATAAAATGTACAGGTATACAAAAATGTAATGTAAGTAATATGATTAATTTGCCACAGGTTGATTCATGTGCATATATCTGCTGCAGGTGTTGCTGCTGGGTGTTGGTCGTGCTGTTTTGTAAAATATGGTGTCATATTCTGTATGTTGTTTTGTTTATTTTGTAGTTTTAATTATGCTGTGTGGCGTTATTTTATTGTTGTCGCAACATAGAATGAAATTTATGCCAGTGACTTTTATACGAACTGTAATTGCAAAATTTCTTATTACAATCAATCCATTTGCATATAAATTCACTTTTTTCCCGATGCAAATACAAATGTTTATTACAAATTGCAATAAACTTAGTTTGGAAAATACAATTGTTACACTTTAATAACATTTTTATTGTTTATGTTACCGATTTATATGTATACGCACTAATTTTTTATTTTTATGGGTAAACAAAGTACTTAACTTAACACTGTTGTTAGTTACGTCAGACTGTCAAAAACCTCAAAGTCGTTGCTGGCTCACCACAGTTAAGCCTAGGTATAAGTAGTAGCGGTTTTTTTGAAATCTAATAGAAAAATTTTTAACAGTTATTCAATTTGCTAAAGTAGCAACAAAAAATATTATTTTTTTAAATTAAAATGTTTAGTATTTATATAATTCTACCAAATATTCAACGTATCGCTGGTGAGTCAACAAAAAATGCTTTATTCTTAGCTCAGTACACACACATTAAAAAGAGATAGCGCAAAAACTGTAAAATGTTCAGCAAACTGCTGACTACTCATGAGTATGTTTTTTATAAAATCGAAATGTTGAATATTTTTCAAAAATTGATTAAAATCAAATAATTTTTTAAATCTTTCATTTTTTTGCTAGTAAATGAACACATTGTGTTGAATTTTCAGTACATACTCATGAGTAGTCAGCAGTTTGCTGAATATCTCTTTTTAATGTGTGTGTACTGAGCTAAGAATAAAGCATTTTTTGTTGACTCACCAGCGATACGTTGAATATTTGGAAGAATTGTTTAATTCTAACCATGTTTGCAAATTATTCAACGTTTTGCTTTGAAATTCACTTATTTTAACTTTTAGTCAACAAAGTGGTGAAAATTTTTCAAAATTTGTTGGAAATTAACAAATATTCCAAAAATTTGACGTATATTGCTGACGAATCAACGATTTTTCATTATATTTTGTATATGTAGGTAACACATTGAAATCAATAAAATCTAAATTATAGCAATGTTAAAATAAACAAAAAAAATATTTTTAAAGAATTATTTTAAAGGCACTTACCATTTAAATTTTTTTTTTTCACAATAGGTACAATTTTTTTTTCACAATGCAGTTTTTGTTTTAAAGAAAAAGAACTTAACCGAGCGATAAAATATAACATGCGCACTCTTTAACGTTTACGTTGAAACTGATCTTATAATTATTATTATTTTGTTAGACTATATCACGTAAATGTATATTCCCTCACGAGGAACGAAGACGAATATACAAGGATACAACACACAACCGAAAGAGTTGTACAGTACAGAATATATTTCTCCGGACAAACGAGTTACACATACAATGTTGAAAATGTCAACAGTTACTTTTAATTTCACACAAATTCTGTTTATGAGAGACAAAACGATATTCCGCTCCGCGCAGCGCACAAGAGTAAATTACACAGACGCAATAGATATTATGTACTGAAATATTCTCTCTCCCTCTCTTTTCAGCAACCTTCTAAGTATTCAACAAGTGGTTACGAGATTATAAAAGGAAACAAATTATATTCAACAAAAAGTGATGAATTAGAGAAAAACGATATCGCTAGGTACCAAGAGACAAACGATATGTGTTGGAATTTTTTCTCACTTTGCCTTTTTCAGCACTTTATTGAGTATTGAACAAATGCATACGAGATCCTTAAACATAATATTTTTTTTTTCAGCAAAAATTGTTGAACTAAAGAAAAAGTAGATATCCCGCAAAAAATATGATGTTGAAAATTCAACTACGATCTTACTTTCAAGCAATCTGTTAAGTATCTAGCACCCTGTTATGAATTTTTAAGAGTGATGTGTTATTTTCATCAAAAGGTTTTTAGCCCTGTTGGAAATTAAACTAAAATTCAACATTTATGTAATTTTCAACAAAAAACTGTTTACTTTTAAGCAAATGCTTATTTTTACTATACTTTTATTTTGTTACTACAATAATTGTAGCAAAATTCAATCGGTGTTGAAAAACTTTAAACACTTAATGTAGTAATTTTACGAAGATTTTTTAGAGTGTAAACTTAAATTAAGTTGTTTTTCCGTGAGTAAATTAAGTGTTTTGTTCAACTTTTGTGTTATGGAAAAACCACTTAAGTCGAGTTTAGTTGTTTTTCCTCAATGATTTTGAATTTGAATTTGTTTTTTTTTTAATTTCTATTTGGGGAAAAACAACTAAACTCAACTTAAGCGGGTATTCTCCGAGAGATAAATAAAATTGTTGTGTCTTAAGTTGAGTTTAGTCATTATTCCACAAGGAAATATTGATCATGAAAAGTCTTAATTCCACTTTAGTCCTTTTTCCGCGGCAAAGATTCAGTTTATAAAAATCAGAAACAAGTGTGTGCTTAAGTCAACTTTAGTTATTTTTGCACGTAGATAAGAAAACAAAAATAGTAAATAGTTTTGTCATAACTCGACTTTAGAGTTCAGGCGCGGTCGATATTTCCGTTTTTACATTTTCCAAGTGTTTTGTACTAAAAAAAAGTGTAATAAAAATGTCCTCTCGATCACAAAGGCTTTTGGCACTGGGCCGAATGTTAAAGGAAGGCTATTAATGAAGGTTTGATAATTGTATAATTTAGTTTTGTGTGTGTGATTTTGTCTGTTTGTCTGACTGCCTGTCCTTCTGTCTGCCTGGCGTTTTGTGTGCCTGATGGTTGTGTCAATCCGTTATAGTGTTTGGATCACGATAACTGTAAAGGACTAACTATAATAGACGGAAGCTGACGGAAGCTAATGTCACTAACCATAAAAAAATGATGCCTGCATTTAGCCTGCATTTTTTTTTTGTATGGTTTTTGCATTAGCTTCCGTCAGCGTCCGTCTATTATAGTTAGTCCCAAAGTCTGGCTATGTGTTACTATGTACATATCTGTCTGTCTATATTGTATTACCTGCCTATGTCGATCTTAATAAAGTGTATGTGTCTGTCTGATTTACCTATCTGTGTGCACCTGAACTTCTGTGCATCTTTCTAACTTATTTAATAGAAGGACATTTTTTGCTTGTCTGTCTTGTATGTGTTGATATGTTTGATCTTTATTCTTTTTTCGTTATGAATCTGTTTGTCTATAGGTACATTGCTATGTTGGTTTGAAGAAAAGTTTTTTTTATGTTTTACAGAGAAATTGAATCGATCATATAATTTTGTACTGCAGAGAAGTTCTACGCCAGATAATAATATAGTTAGTGGTAAGAAAAATACATATAGTAGATTAAAAGGCAAAAAATGAAACGAACATTTTCTTTATGATTGCCCAGGGCATATAATACCTGAAGCTAGTACGTCTTCACATCCTATTGAATATGATATAGATATAATATCCTTAAACCAATGGCCACAGAAATGTTCATCGTATGATTATTCAAATCAAACAATCGAATCAGATTATTATTTTCAATCAATTCCTTATAACGAATTCGAAACAAAATCTTCAATGAATGGATTTGACATCGATATAGGATGTTTTTTTGAAAGTAAGAATCCATTTTTTTATTCAAAATCTATTATTTCTTATAGTATTTCATTATTATGCTCGTAGATCAATATTTAGCAACAGTAAGCACCAAAGGCAAAGAAAATGCCTCTATTAACTCCGATAATCTTCCCGAATGGGAAAAATCTGATGATACCATTAAAGACCCCGATTTTCAAATGACCCTCAGTGATCCATGCTCGGAGAATGAAGAAATCAAAACGTGAAAATAAAAGACTTTGCCGGCAGATGTCCAATCTTATGAATCTGCTTCTGGAGTAATTAAACAGGCCAGAATTGGTCAACCATTTGGTACGTGTCGATTTAATTGCCAAAAAAAATTTTATTCGAGAACGTTCAATCCATTTTTAACCACTATTGATCCCTGGGATCTTATGATCAACGAATTCTATACATAGGAAATCTGTTAGTTATTGACAAAAAAAAAGTGATACGCGGGCAAATTCAACTGAACGAAAACGTAATCGTCAAAATTCCGTTTTGTACTTTTTGGAGCATGCTGGCACACGTACCAAAATTTGTCGAAAACATTTTACACAGTGCTTCGATGAAACTGAAATTATTAGGAGTGTAATTTGTAAAAAGCTGTCCTGTCCGAATTTGCCCTTTAAAAATTGTCGTGGAAAAAGAACTCCTCCCAACAGAACTATTCAAGAGAAAGAAGAAGAAGTTAGGCGGCACATACAAAAATTTCCGGCTTATGAAAGTCACTATAGTCGTAAGGATACATCCCAAAAATATATTCATGCAAGCTTAAATCTGGCAACAATGCACCGCATGTATAGAGAAGAAGTTGCTAGTCCTGTAGGCATAACCAAATATAATGAAATATTCCAAACCATGAATCTTAAGTTTAAAGCCCATAAATTAGACACCTGTTCAAATTGTGATACATTCATATCTAAAATCAAAGTTGCTCGAGACGATGAAGAGAAGAAGATATTATTTGAGCAAAAAAACTTACATCTTGTAAAGGCAGAGTTCAGCTACGACCAAAAAAGATTGACAAGGAAAACGCGAAGCAAAATCAAGACATGAGAGCCTTTGCGTTTGACTTACAGCAATGCTTGCCAACTCCTTTTCTTAGAAATTCTGTAAGTTTTTACAAAAGGCAACTATGGACTTTCAATCTAACGGTACATGATTTAGAGACAAATTTTTCTGGCTGTTATATGTGGCAAGAAGGGATTGCACGTAGGGGTGGTAATGAAATTTCTTCCTGCATTTTTAAACACCTAAGGTCATTATCACCAAGCGATCGTAAAATAACTTTTTACAGCGATTCATGCTCTGGCCAAAATAAAAACTCGTTTATGGCTGCTATGCTTTTCCTTTTTCTAAAAGAAAACTCATCGATCGAATATATTGATCACAAGTTCTTAGAGCCTGGACATACTCATATGGAATGTGATACTGATCATGCCCTAATTGAAAGAAAAAGAAAAAGTCAAATATTGAAATTAGTGTGCCTAGAGATTGGTACCAGTTTATTGATGGTATTAATTCCAAAATAAAGGTATATGAAATGCAACAAGCTGAGTTTTTTAATTTCTGTGAAATCTCAAAAGCTAATTTGAATTGGAAACGATCTAATTTAGAAGGAGAAAAATTTGTTTGGAACACCGTGAGGTGGATTCGTTACACCAGTGACAGTAAAAAAATAATCTGTAAAACGACTTTGAATCCAGAAGAACCGTTCAAAATACTATCATTGGCAAAAAGAGGATCTTCTACTTTTTCAATAAACGAACTTAAAATTATTGAAGATATGCCAAATATATCTGCTGAAAAAAGAAGGATCTTATGGAATTGATGCAATATATTAATGCCGAGTTTCATGAGTTTTACCGAAGCCTTCTCACAAATTCAAGTGCACTTAATACACATCCTGATATAGAAAGTGAAGATGATGAAAATTAAAGAAATTTTTCTATAATCACCTTATTCAATTTATAATTATTATTAAAAATTTATTGGTAAAACAAAAAAAAGTCTTATACCTAATCTCTTCTAAGTATAACTATTTAATCATATAATCTCAATATTTGTGAGATTTTAAATTTTAATATGTTTATAAAACGTTAAATGCATATAAATTGATACTTTGTCTAATTAGTAAAAAAAACCAGTGAAGTGTGAATTTTAACCTTTTTGTTTTTTCTTGTTTTGTTAATTTTGTATTTTTCAATGATTTAATGTAATATTTATTTTTATTACTCAATATTGTGTAAGATATTTTTTAATAAATTTATGTCTTTATTAATACATGAACAAGATTTTGTCTCTGATGAAAAAATCTTATCTCAACATTTTTTGGCCATATTTCACTCAATATAGTTATGGAATACAACTAAAGTGGAGTTGCGCAAAGCAAAATTTCTAATTAAATTAGGGAAAACAACTCAAGTCGACTTTGGTAAAGTAAAAATTCAATTTACTGCAAGGAAAAACAGCTAAACTCGACTTAAGATTTTTTGTATGAACAATTCTCCCGAGGGAAAACAACTAAACTGCTTCTTTTGCTTCTCACGCTTTAAATGGCAATGTTTGATAATTTTTTTAATTTTAAATCAAAAGGATGGTTTAATACCTTTAATTCCATACTAGTTTCAATACTGTCCAATATTCCAATAAATTTCTGCAGCAATTTATAACTGAGAACATTTTCCTAAAACTTCAAACTGCTCTCCTGAAAAATGTTAAAAACAGAGTTTAGCGGTTCTGCCTCGGGGCCACAGATTTGTAGACTTTTTGTTTAAAGTTTTTGTAGTGTTTGTGATGTTGTTTTGGATAGCGTGGGTGTTGTTGGAGGTGTCGGTGGTGTCGTTGGAATTTGTGGTGTCAATTTTGGTGGTGCAGGTGGAATTGGTGGTGTTGGTGGAATTGCTGGTTTTGTAGGAGTTGGTGATGTTGGAAATGTTTTCTATGTGTGTGGTGTTAGATGTGTTGACAGTAGGTGTGCTCTCAAAAACAGACACGATTGAGAGTGACAGAAAAAATATATGTATATACGATGATTAGCAGCACAAAAATCAAAAGTTTTATTTCAATTTTGTAATATTTATTACACTGGTAACAATGAAATTTACTTTAAAATAAACTCAAAATTGAAAACTTGAAAAATTCAACTACTTTATTTAACTATTTTAAGCAGATTACGGTTAAAATTTACTAAAATGTCAAGAGCGATACGAAGCACGTCTATACTGCTTTCATGTTTTACATGAACCCTGTTAGCAAAGCGTCGGACAATCCTTTCAGCGTTTCGTTTTTGTCGTCGTCGTATTTCGTTGTCGTTGAGTGTCTTGGCTTTACGTTTTTTCGTCCTGTTCTCTATGACCGTGTTAAGGCTGTCGGTCGTTGTATTGGTCGTGCGGTTTTCGGGTTCAGAGTTTATGGTTTTGTTCAGGTTAACTCCTAGACTGCTTCTAGAGGGGTTACCTTCACAAGCCATAACCTCCCCACCTGCTTTACCAACTGATATCAGAGTGATCACCGGTACGACAGATGGTTTGGTTGACAACTCAATGTTTGTCCGTCCTGTTAGTGTCTGTGTTTGTCCGTCCAGGGGGAGTGGTGTAGCAACCTTTGATGGGGCACTCTTCCTTACTCTGTACTAAACCAGCGATAGGAGTGGGTGGGCCCATCGGGGTCTTTACGCTCGAACCTGCCGGAGGAAGGAGACTTGGTGCTTGATTAGCGGAATGCCCATCTTTTCCCAGCTCCCTCTCCAGAAAGGCACGAGCATTATGCAGCCACTTCCTTTCCTGCTCTGACATTTGGTCCCATTCAAGTTTTCCCAGCCTCTTGACAGTTATTTTGCAACGCCTAGAGGCTCTCGATACCGTAGAGATGCTCGAGCTTGCGATTGAGCAGAAGTCACTGACGTAATCAACTTCAATCGCACTAGCTCCATCTTCCATATCGAGGTTGGTGAAGGGATCCAGTAGGAGGTTTTCTTCCTCTTCGGTCATGCAGTGGACTTTGTTGGAGTTCATCTTGAATTCTCTGCACCAACGGCAAGGTGGAGACCCGTCGAGGATAATCCACATTTAGGTAACGTAGGGAATTTTTCTCGTCTTAAAATTTTCAATATCGACTCGAGACGAGTATGTGGAATAGGAGGATCGGTCAAGGCCCACTGCCGAAGTTCTTCATAATGTCATCATAAACTTCTTCAACGTTGTTACCGAAGAATTCTTCATCCTCACCGTCCAATGCACCTTCTATACTTTCTTCGGATACATCATATACATCACCATCTAAAATTTAATCTTGTTCATCAGCTTCAGATTCGTCACTACTAGATTCACTGCTTTCGAATTCATCATTTAAAAAAATGTTATTGTCATATTCACCATTGTTTTCGATGATAGGTTCTTCCAATTTAACATTAGACTCCTGTGAAGATTATCTGGAGTCATCAGATGTTGAGGTATTAACATTTTCTTGAATTCGATGTCTACTTTTTCTCAAACGTGCAAGTTCACGAATTCTATTACACTTACATATTTGCATTCAACATTTTGTTAAACAAAGTTAAAAATAAACTCACTATGTGAAAATTTACAAGAGTTTTTGTTAATTAGCTCTTATTTGAGCTTAAAGTTAACAATTTAAATAAAAATTGAAATGTTAAACTTTTAGACGTGTTTATAGTGCGGTATATATATAGTGGAATAATTTACCGTAGAGATGCTCGAGCTTGCGATTGAGCAGAAGTCACTGACGTAATCAACTTCAATCGCACTAGCTCCATCTTCCATATCGAGGTTGGTGAAGGGATCCAGTAGGAGGTTTTCTTCCTCTTCGGTCATGCAGTGGACTTTGTTGGAGTTCATCTTGAATTCTCTGCACCAACGGCAAGGTGGAGACCCGTCGAGGATAATCCACATTTAGGTAACGTAGGGAATTTTTCTCGTCTTAAAATTTTCAATATCGACTCGAGACGAGTATGTGGAATAGGAGGATCGGTCAAGGCCCACTGCCGAAGTTCTTCATAATGTCATCATAAACTTCTTCAACGTTGTTACCGAAGAATTCTTCATCCTCACCGTCCAATGCACCTTCTATACTTTCTTCGGATACATCATATACATCACCATCTAAAATTTAATCTTGTTCATCAGCTTCAGATTCGTCACTACTAGATTCACTGCTTTCGAATTCATCATTTAAAAAAATGTTATTGTCATATTCACCATTGTTTTCGATGATAGGTTCTTCCAATTTAACATTAGACTCCTGTGAAGATTATCTGGAGTCATCAGATGTTGAGGTATTAACATTTTCTTGAATTCGATGTCTACTTTTTCTCAAACGTGCAAGTTCACGAATTCTATTACACTTACATATTTGCATTCAACATTTTGTTAAACAAAGTTAAAAATAAACTCACTATGTGAAAATTTACAAGAGTTTTTGTTAATTAGCTCTTATTTGAGCTTAAAGTTAACAATTTAAATAAAAATTGAAATGTTAAACTTTTAGACGTGTTTATAGTGCGGTATATATATAGTGGAATAATTTATTTTCCGTTTTCTAATTTTTCTTCATTTTCTTATAAATTTAAATAAATATGGCCCGAAGGCGCGGAATTTGAATATTATACTAGTTAACTTTTAGTTCACAGTAGTTGAATTAGATTTTTTTAGTAAAATTTTAAATTTTAATTCTAAGCAATTTTCAAGCATTTTAATTCATTTAAGTTATGTATATAATTTAATCAATAATTCTAACAGTAAATTCATTTTCATAACAATATTTGTCAAAACACTATGCATTATGTATATTATAACCTTAAATAACAACCGACGTGATAAATGTAATATAATAAGAGACCTAGCTCTTTTGAGTATTGCGATACATACGCTTATCTTCGCATGCGCAAATACTGGATTTTTTTCTAAATAAGATACTTGATAAAAATCATTCATAAATTTTGTTAGTAGTCTGCCAGAAATAATTTTGAGATTTCTAAGTGTGGTCGGACACAAAGTATAACGCAAAAAAGCTGACTAAAAATTTTTATTTTTAATTAGGGTTTTTCCACTTAGGTCCACTCAGACCCCAATTGGGAAAAATTGACTAAAAATTTTTATTTTTACTCTGGATTTTCCCACTTAGGTCCCACTCAGATCCCAATTGGGAAAAATTAACTAAAAATTTTTGTTTTTACGGTGGGGTTTCCCGAATGGGGGCTAATTGGGGCCTTCTTGGGATTTCCCTATTGGGCGTACCTCTTCGGGACCCAATCAGGTCCAGATTTATAGGCTGGGTTATCCCCAAGTCATTTCTAGTCGGGTATTAAACACACTTCGCTCGAGCTATCACGTCTCCCTCATAAAGAAGCCGCCGATCCACCTTACTATGGCAGACGTGTTAGATTAAAGGAATCGCCTCTTTATCCTGGATCAGCCCTTGATTGTCTAGAATGAGGAATGCATTAGGCGGGATATAACCACTCAAACGCAAACTCTCAGAGTATTGAGTGTTGTGGTAATGAGCCCAGTAAATAAGGTAAGTATAAGGCAGCGACGCAGGCACTGCCATTTGAGATGGTGCAACGTTGAACCACACCCGGCATCCATAGGCCATCATCGGCCTGATGAGGGCCATGTAGAAAATTACCTTGACCTTGGAGTCATATAGTAGCCATAAAACAACCGTTTCGTCAATGCAAAAGGTCACTTAGCTCTGGTCAAATCACCATTTATATATCTTTCAAAATACAAAAACTGATCCAACCAGAGGCCAAGGTACTTTACTACACTTTTGCTCGTCAGTAACAAAAGCGTTACAAATACCCTATTTTGTTCAACAAAATTAT
Organism: Syrphus vitripennis; assembly: GCA_958431115.1. Classification (NCBI taxonomy): domain Eukaryota; kingdom Metazoa; phylum Arthropoda; class Insecta; order Diptera; family Syrphidae; genus Syrphus; species Syrphus vitripennis. Next base: position 51,665,145 of record OY288109.1, read on the forward strand.
AAGTAAAAACCCCCTCCCCGCCGAAGCCGCACCTGAAATGCACCCCCAGCTGCGGGCATGCATATACCCACCTAAAATGTGCACCGCCGCCGTGGTAAAATAAAACTTTACCCCTCCCCCACTACGCCCCAGTATCACCCGATCAGATACGGCCCTGTGGTACCATACCACCACCACACACGATCTAGATATACCATAGCAATTGTTGTTGTACTTTACTTTTGTTTTTCCTATGGGATATTTTCGAACGCCGCACAGTGCGGTATTTTGATCAAAAACCTGGCCAAAAATATTTGGGCACATTTTTCACATCAAATAGGTACCAAATGACTAAAAAGTTATTTGGAAGGATAAATTTTCATTTTTTGGGTACAGTAAAACCCACTTAAGTGCTTACCCACTTACCTCGCGATTAGCCAAGAGAAAAAAAATTATTAAAAATCAAAGAAAGCACGTACAATACTGTGCTATAACTTTTTTTAAAGCTAATATTTCATTCTTTATTTTGTTTTTTGATGCAAGTTGTTTCATTAAATAGTTTTTGAGAAATTAAGTTTTAAGGATGAAATTTAGAAAAAAAAAAAAATTCGTTTTTTAATTGATTTTTTATAAAGTTTTGCAATTTTTAGGACATTTTTTATTTCAATTTTCAATGGCCTAATAAATTTTTATTCAAATACTAAAAACCTTATTCCAATAAATATTATAGTTTCTAAGAAATTAGAAAAATACTGAAAGATACTTTTTTCCCAGAATTTTTCGATTTTTTTTATGAGTGGATTTACAACCGGAAATTTTCTTAATGCAGGTACCCAATTTAAAATACCTGCGACCCGGTTAATCACATCCTCGTTGCATGCCGTCCTGGAGAATTTTCGGGAAAATTGTTCCCTGTATTGGCGGAAATGCTTATTTCTAGCTTCCGCGGCTTCTTCGGACAACTGACCGATTGGCAACAATGCATGGGATATGACACTAGAAGAATGAATTCGAATCTTATGCACTGTTGGAGACATAGGCTGCCATGGATATAAGTTTAATTAATGATAATTAATGATAAATCCAGGCCTGTGATGGAAGCTGCTTCTTCTTGGCTATTGAAAAATCTACGAGAGGTGTTGCCGTCATTGGTGTTGCCAAACCCAGCTCTTGGAATGTCCACCAGTAAGCCCAATTTGTCGTGGAACTCTTTTTGTATCTGTCTCTTGGCCGCTTGAATTTTTTCCCGGTCACTTTTTTCTGTAACGCGTGCCTTATGCACTTCCGCTTTAAATTTGTACGAAAGATGCAGTAGAAATTCGAAAAACCTAATCCTGGCGTGTAGTTTTGATAGTCCAAATCTGAAAGTCTCTGGATTATCTGGTTCTGTAGAAGACAAGTCGTTGAAACTTTTTGAAGTTTTTATTAAAGGTCGTTTTAAAGGGTTTTTTTCAAAGCCTCTGTTTTTTCTTAGGTGCAAACATGTGCAAACTCTTGAAATGCAAGATTGTTCTACATATCCAGCAGTTTAATAAAATGTATGATACACTATGTTGCGGCGTGTTGCGCTATTTCAAAAACACTAATGTTTGAAAAAAACAGCGAAAAAAGTGCAATTTTTTTAAGTGATTACTTCAACTCATCGATATGAAAAAATTAAGATGGATATACAAATAATTTTTTGCTTAAATTACTATACATACCTTGATTAACAATATCCATATCAAAATTTTTCACTAAAATCACTTTTAAGACTGAAAAAAAACGCGCAGAAAATACACTTTTTTTTAAAAATCGCAAAAAAAATCGTGCTTACTCAACTTGTTCTAGTTGCAACTGATGGTGTGGCGAACGGGGGTGACCAATTTATAGATAGACTTCACTAGAGAGTAGCCTGGTTATCTACCTGTTATGGGACACAAGCTTAATCCTGGGAGGTAAAATTTTTTTTTTTGATTTATGGCCAGGTTTTTGATCAAAATACCGCACTGTGCGCCGGTTAGAGTTTACATCTAGTTGTTCTTAAAATAGTCACATAGGGAAGTGAAATATCGAGAGGAAATCAGAGTTTCCAAGGTATACCAGTGGTGGTCTTAAGATTGGAAGCCGATAGGCAGCTGATAATTAGTACTATTGTCACTAACGAAAGCAATAAGCCCTATACATTTAACAGGGACGTCCCAGTTGAACTCCTAAAAAGTTTGGTATCTAGAATCCACTTCTTCTAAGTGTATCCTAGATAAAGGTGAAGCTTCTCTTCGCCCTTCGAGATAGTGGCTTCTCCTCCGTCTGAACTTTTGCCGAGACCGATTCTCACCCGTTTATTCCGTGACGGACTTCTTCTTAGTGCCTCCACGGACAGGAACACGCTATTCGGAGCTGTTTAACCGTTACTGCAACAGTTTTCTGCTGTGGGCCAGAAGGCTTGAAGCCTTGTTTAATCTAGAATCAACTCCATCAGAGTTTATCCTAGACAGGGACGCCCAGCGTCCTCCCATTTAGTCTTGATCATTATTGTAAGACATAGTTTATATGAAATACCGTATTATCCTATCCGAACATTTAAATATATGAAATACTGTATTATATTATTTGAATGAGAAATATTGTATAGAATTAAGTATATGAAATATCTTGATAGTTAGTTCGTAAGAAAGAATTAAAAAAAAAAAACGAATATTATAAAAATATAACTGGTTGGTCGTGATTTTGAGTTTTGGTATCTTCGCTCAAGTTTACGTTGCTTCTTGAGCTGACCCTGGATCCGCTGAGCGTCACCTCAGCCTTTTAAAAAGAGCAACACTATAATGTCCATGTGGCCGAACTATCACCAGCTTATACCAATTCATTCTCGTATCTCTTGGGGTTTCAGCCAACGGAGTCCTAAACAGAATAGTTTCTGATTTCTGAATTGTTGATTTTCAAGTTCTAGTCATCACTTCTTAGCTGAGTCTTGTCGTCACACTGCAAAAGAATTCTCAAGACCTCGACTTTTGAAGTTGTTCTGCATACAATTAGAGTTAGACTACCTATCAGATCGCTGATGTAAATGCTGAATAGAATCGGCGAGTTAACCGCTCCCTGCTGAAGACCGTTTTTAATATGGAAATCACATTCTATCATTTAGCATGTCATAGAGTATATAAAAAAAGTGATTTACTTATCCCAAGTCTGTTTTGCTTTAGATAAAGACTCTCTAACCATACGGTGTCGAAGGGTTTTTCCAAGTCAACCAGACAGGCATATGTTCACTGTCTTTTGGATTTGTTCCATTTGATATCAGAATTTTTAATCCGGGATGATATTATTGTCTTCCGCCCACTTCGACAGAGATTCGCGGATTGGAGTTGTCCTATCCCTTTTTCGGGAAAGGATATGCCAAATTCACCGCACTGCTTACTATGTATTCAGTTACCTCAAGCTAACCTAAAGCAACCGAAATCTGCTGCTTAACTTTGTCGCCGCGCCTTTTTAATGTACAAGTCACAACCGGGTAATTGAGGACGTGAGAAGGGTGAGAGCTGAATCAGGAAGATCGGCAACTTCCGCTTCCGGCTTTTGGAGGAAGCTGAAGAACTCTGTTATAGCTTGCTCTACACAGCTTTAATTTTTTTATGTTCTTTCACTGTTTAGCAGTGAATAGCATGTTTACTATTACGTTTTATAGAAAAAGTTTTGGCTTATGGCCGACTTACAATAATTTCCTGCAGCTCCTTCTTATGGACTTTGAATGGTAGTACGATCTCTTTTCCTCTACCTGAGCGTCGAACTTGTCGAGTTGTGGAGGCTGAGTAGGGTCAATGATTCTCGAGTAATTACCTCTAGATGAGTCCTGAAACCAAAGGTCGCTCACGTTTCCCTCAACCCGTCCCGCATTCCTCGCCCATCCCACATAGGAAGCGAATAGCCGACTATTGTCACCAACTCCTCCCCCACCCATCCCACGTTGATGGTGAAAAAACCATACAACGTTACCCTCCACTGATTCCTTTCTCATCCTCCTGGGCTAGTACAGCTCATAATCCTTTTAATCAATCCTTTCCATCAGTACGGTGCAAGCACTGTCTGATTCCTGACCCTCTCTCTCCTCTTCCAATGTCTATTTCCCAATTGGGCTGGATCTAAGGTGTTACACGACCCGTGCCGATGATCAGCCTGGCTGAGGGCCCAATTAAAAAACTAGCTCAGTCGTTAACGGAGTATTCGGATACCTGGCGACCTCCGAATTAACTAGCCTTATCTGTATATACGGATCTCTGTACAGATGGACCACCCCTTCTCCGCCACTCGTGGGATCAAAAAATGAACAAAAATTTAAATAAAACAAAAACAAAAACAACAAAGTCCGAATCGGCCAGCAGTGCGGCTGTAAAGCTGTCTGCTGTTTACCCTTCTTCCACTGGCACCAACATAGCTATGGACACCCATAGCCCTGCTGTCGCCAGCGGAAGCAAGGATAAACAGGTAGCTATGCTACCTCCTTCTTGTAGTGAAGAGGTTGTGAAGTATGGCCCTTCCACTACTACAGAGAGTAAACCTCTCAAGACGTCAACTCCGCGGTTTAGTGGCGGTAGGGTTGTGAAGCATGGCCCTGCCGCTGCAAGTCCTCATCCCGGTGGTAGTGGGGTTGTGAAGCATGGCCCCTCTACCACCAAGGGTAATACAATTCCTGTAGAAGGTCGTGGAGGGGGCGAACGTAAGCTCAAACCCTCTAAGACCTTCTACAGGGATATGCGAAATGCCAAGAGGATCCTCCAGACGTTTGGTGAAAAACCAGGCGCTGGAGAGGACTCTCAGCATTGCGCAAAAATACAATGGGCTAAAAGCTTCTTAGCCAAAGCCAACAGTAAGACCTGCGAGGACTCTACGTCTAAGCGACAAAGGTCTATGGAGGGTACTTCTCAGTATCCAAACGCCCCAAAGTGCAAAACACCCGCACTCCTCCTAACCCTCACAAGGTTAAAATGTCTTTCAGTGATGTGGTGAAAGACAAATTGATAGTCGCGATCATCAACAGGAGCGATGTGGATGGCAAAATCTCTGCCGAGAATTGGACACTGATTAAAGGTCAACTGGCCCTCAGATTTCTGGGAATCATGTCCGACAATCCGGGACCACCGCCCATCACAAACGATGGCGGTTGGCATCAAGGCCATATCAAGCTGATGGTCTGTGATGATCAGAGATCGTGTGATCTATTGTCGCTGGCTGTCAGCCGACTCGGAGAGGTCTGGCCTGGTGCAAAGCTTGAGGTCGTTGCAAAGGAAGACATTCCTTGCAGGCCAAGAGCTCGCACCATGGTTCCGGCTGTTTTCGAAGGCCTGGATCAAGTCCTGGAGGTGATCCGGCTATCAAATCCTTCCCTCCCTACTCACAACTGGAAAGTTGCGAAACTGGAAGAGGCAAAGGGACCCTATAGAGGTGCTATTGTTATCATCAATATGGAGTCCCTTGCCCCTCTGGCGCAGCTGAAAGGAGTGATTAGGTGTGGGTTTGAGGCCATAACCCTGAAGGTCTATAAAAAAGATGGGGCCGAAGCTCAATCCCTTCCCCCTCCTCCTCCCCCTCCCCCTCTCCCTCCTCATCCCCATCCCCCTTCCATCCCTCACCCCCACTCCCCTGTTCCCTCCCCTGCCCATCTTCCCCCCACTCTAGTTGAAGCGACTGCCAAGGAGCCGGGTGCAACGATCACCTTTCCTGTAATGGAAGATGATGCATCCCAGTCATCCTCGGCAGTAACGGATACCCTCACCGTCGACGGTTTTTCCGAAATGGAGGCCGAAGACTGCACAATTGGAGACGAGGATGCTCTCCTGGACTCATCCTCGGATATCGAAGACTCCGACATCACAGTGTTGGAGACTGGTCTGGAGTACGGTAGCAAAAATGCTGCAAATACTCCAGATTAATCTCCAACACTCCGTAAAGGCTTCGGCCTCGCTTCTTCTACGCCTCTCCAGCAGCGATGAAGATATTGTCCTGATTCAAGAACCATGGATTGTAAAATCCATTGTTCGAGGAATCAGGACTCCTAAATACTACTTGCTATATGTATCAGGTGAGGGTGAACCCAGATCTTGCATATTAGTCAAAAGTAGCCTAAATGTATTTTTACTCCCTAATTTCAGCAATAGAGATATCACCGCTGCAAGACTGGAAACAGCCAAAGGAACGTTCTGGCTGGCGTCGGCGTATCTCGGCCACGATCACCTTGGCCCTCTCCCGGGCAAAACCCTGGAGAAATTAGTAGCTGAATCCCAAAGGCTTAATATAGGCCTCATCATCGGTAGTGACGCTAACGCACATCATACAGTGTGGGGTAGCACTGATATAAACGACAGGGGTGAGTCTCTTTTCGATTATATTCTTAGCACTAACCTACTTATAAGTAATGTTGGCAATGAACCAACTTTTATTACTAAAAACCGTCAAGAAGTATTAGATATAACTCTTGTCTCAGACTCCATCATTAATAATATCCTGAACTGGAAGGTATCTGAAGATCACTCCTTCTCGGATCATAGATACATCCAATTCAACTTTATAAATGTTCCAACTAGCCAACAGATCTTTCGTAATTTAAAAAGAACTAACTGGCCGAAATATGAGGGGATATTGAACAGTTCAGTCAGACCTGAACTCTTTAATATTCCCTCTAACATTGAAGATCTTGACGACAAAGTCAATAATCTTAACTTAGCCCTAAATAAAGCTCTAGACACTGCATGCCCCCTTATACAAGTAAGGGGTAAAAATAAACCCCACTGGTGGAACCCCGGGCTAGATCCACTTCGAAAAGAATGCAGAAAACTCTTTAACAGAGCAAAAGCTTCCAGAGATATGTCTGACTGGGATTCTTACAAAGAATCACTGAGGACATATAAAAAAGAACTGAGGAAAACCAAGCGATCGTCTTGGAAAAACTTCTGTAGCAATATAGATAATTGCTCTGAAGCATCCAGACTGCGCAAAATACTCTCCAAAAATCCAGTGATGCCGAGCTGTTTGAAAACTGCATCAGGCCTCTGGACGAATTCATGTGAGGAATCACTCAACTTGCTACTAGACGTTCATTTCCCTGGTAGCTCCAACATCAACAATAGCATTGCACCAATTACTTGCGACAATGCACTAACTCCTCCACGAGGTCTTGTCACTAAGGAAAAAATTAAGTGGGCTATAAACAGCTTTGAGATATACAAATCTGCAGGGCCAGATGGAATAATTCCCGCGGAACTGCAAGTAAATCCATGTAAATCCCAAAGATCTAAGACCTATTAGCTTATCATCATTCCTTCTTAAGACTTTTGAACGTTTGATTGATATCCATTTGAGGACAAACATTGATAAGTCCCTCCTTTCAAGAGCTCAGCATGCTTACAATAAAGGGAAATCGGTTGAAACGGCTCTACATTATATAGTACGTACAATCGAACACTCCCTCCATCATAAAGAGTACACTTTAGTTGCCTTCCTAGATATACAAGGAGCATTTAACAATGTCGACACATCTGCAATTGCACGTGTATTGACATCCCTGAAGGTAGATGAATCGATTAGTATGTTGATAAATCAGATGCTGATAAGCAGGATTATCAACTCAAAACTTGGCGATTCTACTGCTCAAAGGAGTGTCAGCAGAGGTACGCCGCAAGGCGGTGTCCTATCACCTCTCCTCTGGAACTTAGTACTAAATGAATTACTAACCACTCTAGAAAGAGAGGGATACAAAGTGTTTGCTTATGCGGACGATGTTGCTATCGCAGTGACGGGAAAACATCCCAATACGCTAAAAGAACTTTTACAAAACGCTTTAAATAAGCTCAATAACTGGGCAAATCGGTGTGGACTGGGCGTTAACCCACATAAAACTGAACTTGTCCTCTTCACCAGGAGATACAAAATCCCACATATTGACCCTCCCCATATAAACGGTGTACCTCTTAAATTTTCAGACCACGCAAAGTATCTAGGTCTTGTTCTAGATAGGAAATTAAGTTGGAAACCTAACATTTGTTGAGAAATTTACAAACGCGAATTTAGGATGATAAGTATTACTAAAGGAATTACGGTGGCGGAACAACAATCCGCAAAACACAAAATTATATTATTATTGATAACGACCGAATTTAAACAAAGTAAGCGAATGCACGACGCGACTTGCAGAAAAAAAAAATATTGTAATGACAACTGTCAATTACTGGGTGCGTTTCACAATTCTCAACAGGTAGCACAAAAGGTGCTGCCACCTGGATAGCTCAGCGACGGGGTGGGTTCAGCGCCGTGGGGATCTTTTGATCGGATTTCGATCGATGGAAATTAATTAAAAAGTAATCAAAATTAAATGCCTGTATATAAAAAAAATAAGATCAGGGTGTTCCTGAAATGAAATGAAAATGGGCGCCAGCGATTTTTTTTTTGTTATAAAGGAAATCACAAACCTTTTGGAGCGGATGCGACGGTGATTGAATTTTCACAAGAAAAGACCAAAAAAATAAGATTTAAGATAAAGATTTTTTTTTTTTTATTGAATTAAACTTTTTGCTTGGGAAACCTTGCCAAAGCAGGATAAAAACCCAAGATCTTTTAGACGAACTTTGAACAAAAGATTTGAAAAAAAGAAGATGGACCGTTAACACTTTTGGCCCGAAAGAACAAAACGGTTTAACGGGTCGCGAGTTCCGCTTTATCGGAAAAATTTCACGGAACAAAAGTCAAACGATTAAACTATTTTCCAACCAACTTTAGAAACGAAATTTGAAATATAAATAAATATAATAAACTAAGAAAATCCACAACCAAAAAAAAACAAAATACTTAGCTTGCCAAATTCTCCTCAATTTTCCTCCTTTTTTTTTCAATGAACCTCCCACACTTCCTCCACTAATTTCCACTCTTTTCTTTTCAACTTGTCAAAAAAACTCAAACAAAAAAAGTAAAATTTTCTATTCACTAAAATTTCCTTTTTTTTTAAACTTTTCCAAAATTTCTTTTTTTTCGCTTCAAAAATATCAGAACCATCGGTTCACTCTCAAGAACGGGTAAAAAGTGCTCTTCCAGGCTTTCACCTTGCCTGGACGACCTCTTCTTTTTTCCAATGCCCAAGTGCTTTCGGCCAATCAGAAAGCGTGGATCTCGATCGCGTCATCATTCAGCTACACCCAGCATATTTGCGAGAGTGAGCGAACGCAGTTGAGACCCCACCGCCTATCCTACTCGCACTTTACACCCCAGCTTTCTGCATCGTCATTGCCACTGAATTCGCTGTCCTTTGGTAGGACTTCCAAAGGGCGGGAATTCAGTGGATGCATTCAGCCATCCTATTCACACCCACTCAAAATTTAAAAAGGAAGTTTTGAAAAGTTCAAAAGAAATTTAAGTTTTATGACCGTGTGCATTTTTCCCCCTCGGATAAAATGTAAAATTACTATACGTGAAAATTAGTGGGAAGCTTATTTCCATGTTCACAAATATCGGAGAGGAGAGTTTGGCAGTAATTTCCTACTTCGCGATTCTACTCTAAATCGTTGGACTTTTGCGCAGATTAGGGGAAAGGACTACGGTTAACGTTCCATCTTGTACATGAAATATTTCAAAAAGTTTACGTTGGGCATTCAGCCATTCTCATACCGAGTCACATCTGCAATCGGGGACCAAGTGTCGCCCGTGTCAATTCTTGGTTAGGGCATGACCAGACCACCTGTCTGTCACTTCGAACGATGTTTGTGTGGACCATCCATCACACACTCAATAATTTGCGGACCGCCCGTCACACAACTGATTTTTGATTGATATCAATTTTTACCAATCACGTAGACCTGCTTTGGTTGCTTTTCCAAAATACTTAAGAGCAGGCCACTGGTTGATGGATACCAGGATTCAACTGAACTCTTCAAGCATTTTGGAGCTGCCACGGAAGAAGGAAGGTTGAAAATGGATTGGGGAAGATTGAATAGGTGGATGAAACTTGTTGTGGTAAATTTTACCGCAACAAATCCCACCCTTACCTCCTAGGAAATGTGCTTACTTTTATGTAACACATTTCCAAAGAGTTACCAAAGTAAAGGATTAGTGAAAACGGGATTTTTCCACCAAAAAAAAAAAATCGAAAACGAAAAATAAAAATGTAAATGTAAATGTAGATGTAAATTATAAAAAAAAAAATAAAAAAAAATAAGCTGCTCTAAAATTGAAACAAATCAATCCTCGGATGCATCGGTATACGGTTTTAAATCCTTAACGTGCCAAGTTCCGCGTTCTTTACCACTACTATCTTGTAAGACATATGTCCAAGGTGACACACGCTTCTTTATCTCAAACGGACCGACAAACTTCGGTGCTAATTTGGCTGCATAATAATTCGCGGCATCCGACAACGAAAAGTTCCTACGCCAGACAATTTCACCGGGGTGATATTGGACATCACGCCGTCGAAGATTGTAGGCTTCAGCAGCTCTTTTTGATGCTGCTTGTAATTTTTTCCCAATATCGATTCTGAGTTCTTTGAATCGTTCTTCGATCTCACCAGGATCTTGAACGTTCTCAGAATTTTCTGTTAAGGGTGGTACTTCTCGACCCGAAGTCACCATATCCCTCCCAAAGTTCGCATAATTCAGTCAGGTTCAGAGTGTTGTGGGGTGCACATCTCATCTGAAAGAAACCTTCTTGTTAAAATCAAAAGAAAGAAAGAAAAAAAAAAGAGAAAAAAAAAATGAATTGTTCGGTGTGCAAAGAGAAAATTGATAGAGCTTTTAAACTCAAAGTGGCCTGTAGTGATTGCAAGTGTTTTTTTCACAATAACTGTGTGAACCTTAGACCTGAAGATATCAAATTTATGAAAGTAAACAAAAAAACTTATCAATGTGACAGGTGCACAGCCCTAAAACGTCGCAGTTTTCGCAATCCCGAGGCAGTGCCAATACAACCACTTCAAGCAATTGGAAACCCAGCAGCTAATACACCTACAAGCGATTTAAGCGCTCCCCAAACATCTCGCTCCACTGAAGCTGAACCAACTTTGCATATGGTTTATCAAAAACTTTTAAATATGGAAAGCCTACAGAAAGAATACCTCCAAACTGTGACTGATCTACGAAAAGAAAATGCTGATCTAAAATCCAAATTGAACACCTTAGAGAGTAAATTGAATTGGCAGAACCAGTATCAAAAAAAGAAATGCATCGAAATAACTGGAGTCCCCGAAGTCAATGACACCAATGCACAAAGTGTGGCGCTTCAAATTTTTCGCTCTGCTTTGTCGTTAAACGTAGACGACAAAGATATTGATAAATGCTTTGTCAAACAAGTGAAAAGCAACAACAACAATACTAATGATGAACCCACTTCCACCGCATGCAAGTCTATCATATGTATCAGCTTTGCGGACCTCGCAGTCAAGCAACGAATAATGAGGGAAAAGAAAACGAAAAAAGAAAACATCAACTCTTGCGTTCTTGGCGGCAGCAAAGGAAATGTTTACATCAACGATGCATTGACCAAATACACCCAGGCACTTCTTATGCGAGCGAAAGGGGCGAGGAAGGAAAAAAATTTTAAATTTGTTTGGTATTCAAATAACAAAATACTCATGAGAAAAGAGGAAGGTAGCAACATCATTGTGATAAGGTCGTTTGAAGACCTGTTAAAAATATAACACTCAATCTTTTTTAAATGAATTTTGATAATCTCATAGATATTGATAATGATGTTCCTACCTTCACTTTTAATAATTTTTCTAATGGTGATAATGTATTTTTAAATGAACTATATTGTGATAACAAACTTTTTTTTGTACACCAAAATGTAAGAAGCTTAAGGGAAAACTTTTCTGCTCTCATTACACATTTGGATTCTTTTCTTTGCATGCCTGATTTGATTCTGGTTTCTGAAATTTGGATTTATAATTTTGAAGATGGTGATTACTCTTTGCCTGGATATGATTTTGTAGCTAATACTAATGAAACTTATGCTGCTGGTGGTGTTGGGTGCTTTATAAGGAATGACATTTGTTATGTTTATTCAGCTATTCATTTGGTGAGTGCTGATGTTATTAAAATTTCTTTTAATATAAATCGCGAAGTTTTTGTCGTTATATGCGTTTATAGATTTCATAAATTTGCATTTTCGGTGTTCTATGAGGAATTTTCAAGGTTGTTGGAACGTGAAGACTCAAAAAATTTGTTGATCCTGGGTGATTTTAATATTGATATTTTGGAAAAAAACGATATAGTCTCCTCATATTTGGATTTAATAGCTTTATATGGGTTAGTTTCTTTGATTAATGAGCCAACTCGATTATTATCAGGGAAGTGCCTCGATCATATTTTTTGTCGCGTCACAAGTAAAGATTATACGTGCTTAGAAAAATGTGTTTTCGATTTTCAAATCACCGATCATTCAATGACCGGTGTACTTCTTGATACTTTAAATAAAATTAAATGTAAGAAGCATGATAAAGATAATATTACTGCTGATATACCTAAACTTGATCGAACTAAATTAAATAATTTGCTTTTATTTGAATCTTTGGAATTAGTTTATAGTGAAAATGATGTATCCAAATCGTACGATCTTTTTGTTGACATTATTAAACGAAACATGGAAAATTGTACTTATTTCTCAACTTATAAAAAGAAAAACAAAAGATTAAAACCCTGGATTACTACGAGCTTGCTAAAGAGGATTAAAACTAAGAACAAACTCAGGGTAAAATGTTCCAAGCATAAATTTAATAGAAAATTGAAAATGAGGTACAAAAAACTATCTTCTGAACTTAAAAAGGAAATTCCATTTTGTAGAGATGCTTACTATAATAATCAGTTTAACGACATCAAAGGTAATTCTAGGCGTGAATGGCAATTAGTAAATAGTATTTTTAACAAAGCTTCTACAGAAAAAAAAACCATTGAGCTGTGTATAAATAACATTATCTACAAGAATGAACATGAAGTAGCCAATGAGTTTAACAAGTATTTTGTAAATATAGCACAAGACACTCCTCTAAAAATAAGATCACAATCTTGCCTGAACTGCCATCGTAGCGAGCACTATTGTCATAGTTTTTTCTTTGAACCAATCACAGCACTAGAAGTTTCTAAAACTATAAATAATCTTAAAAATACTAATAGCTGTGGATATGATGACATTTCTAACCTTCTCTTAAAAGATATTAAATGGTCTGTTGCTGACATCCTAGCACATATATTCAATAATAGCGTAATATCTGGTGTATTTCCAGATGCGATGAAATGTGCCGATGTCGTACCACTTCATAAAAAAGGTGGTAAGGATAAGGTAAATAATTACCGACCAATTTCGCTGCTACCGTCAGTAAGTAAGGTTTTTGAAAAACTTATTAAGATAAGGACCGTGAAATTTCTTAATAGTAAAAATTTCTTTGCTCCATCGCAGTTTGGTTTTCGTGAAAAAAAATCAACGGAAGATGCACTTTTAGATTTTTGCTCAAACATTTTTCAAAGTTTAGATGATAAAAAGTACACAGGAGGTTTATTTGTTGACATAACAAAAGCATTTGATATGGTTAACCATAAAATTCTATTAAAAAAGCTAGAGTATGCAGGTTTTAGGGGTTCCATACTTTTGTGGTTTACGTCATATCTTAATAATCGATCTCAGAAGGTTAAAATTGATAAGATTAGAAGCAGTAAGGAATATACTTATATGGGTGTACCCCAAGGATCGGTAATTGGACCCTTACTGTTCCTAATCTATATTAATTCACTGTTTGAGTTGCCTTTCAAGGGTGTGTTGACAGCATTCGCTGATGATATCGGATTCGCGTATGGGACACAAAGTGTTTTAGACTTAACAGCCGATATAAACGAGGATTTAAGTATTCTGCGTGTCTGGTTTGCTAGACATGAACTTGTTATCAGCTCTAAAACAAAACTTATGTTGTTTAATTTATCGAATGTCCATAACCTTGATTTAGATGTTTTTTACCACTCGCCGGAATGTGAACGTTTTAAACTATGTTACTGCAAATGTGAATCTGAATTAGCAAGGAATACTTTTTACAATAATCTACCATGTAGTGAGAATTGTTTTCAGATTGAAAAGGTAGACGAGTTCCAATATTTAGGTATAACTTTGGATTCAAAAATGAGTTTCTCTGGACATACTGAAAAGTTGAGGCGATACTTTCGTTTTATTCTCAGGCACTTTTTTTATTTGCGCTCTGTTTGTAGTAATGACCTTTTAAAAACGATATATTACGGAATTTTTCACTCTAAAATGCAATACGGAATAACTTGCTGGGGAGGAACTAGTTTTAACAAAATTCAACCGCTTTTAATATTACAAAAACTTGTAATAAGAAAAATATTAAGAAAATCACGTATGGATCATAGTTTTCCATTATTTGCGAGTCTGAAAATTCTTCCTTTACGTCACCTGTATTGTTTTAAGGTATTAAAAACATTCTTTTTGAGATCTGGTCACAGAAATTTGAGAGTTCTTGAAAATTATAACATGCGTGGAATTCACTCATTTTTGGTTAACATTCCTCGCTCACGCACCACTGCTTTTCGTAGGTTTTATAGTATAATTTCTTGTAGACTTTTTAATAAACTACCGCTTAATCTCAGATCTGAATTATCACCATCTAAATTTTTGAAAGATTTAAAATTATGGTTTTTCAGCTTCGATCATGCTTGTATTGAATCATTTGTGTAATGTTATTTACTTAAATATCGCATATCGTTTGTATTTTTCTAATTTCAATTATTTGGATTCATTGTATGAACTTTCTTTTTTAACTTTATTTTTTTTTTTTTTTTGAAGGGTCACCCCACCCAATGTTTAATTAAATTGAATTTTGAATATGAAGGGGCATTTAAAACAATTTTTTTTTAAATTAAAAATGCTTCTACTATATTTCTCTTTTATTTTTATTCTTATTGCATTATATGAAATAAATTGTTATTGAAGAATTATTTGAGAAATAAAGAAATATCTATCTATCTATCTATCTATAATAAGGCGAAACACCTAACACCTCATGCTGTGACGTGCGAATGGCACACGCCACTTTGCTGAGCTGTAAATCCCACACTCTGTGGTTTTCAGCCACGTATGCCCTTAACGTGGTCTTAAGGATCTGATTGATCCTCTCCGCAGGATTCGCCTGCTGGTGGTAATGGGCTGTAAATTTTAATTGTGACCCGTACGCCTGGCAAAGCGTTTTCAGTTCCTTAGATCGAAACTGGGGACCGTTGTCACTCACGATCACCTTAGGTATGCCAAATAATAAAAAGACGTTATCCTCTAATTCCCTAACTATGGCCTTAGCAGTGGCCGACCTCAACGCAAACAGGAGTGGAAACTTTGTGAAGTAATCCACTACTGTTAAAATATAAATGAAACCCCTACTCGATTTTGGGAGTGGACCTACCAAATCAACACAAATCATTTCCCATGGCGACCTAATTCCTACCCTCTCAGTCATTAATCCAGCTGGTTTCTCATTCACTGGTTTTACTTGTTGGCAAACTTTACAACTCCTAACATATTTGGTTATATCGGCCCTAATCTTTGGCCAGTAAAACTTTGCCCCAATTCTGGCAAAAGTTTTCCTAACGCCCATGTGTCCCGCTAGAGGGCCATCATGGTATTCCTGTAAAATAGCTAACCTATCATTTTTCCCTATCACTCTCTTCCATTCTTGATTATTCTCATGCACAATAACGTAATTTGCCTTCACGAGTTTGAACAACTGACCTTGCTCAACTCGCCAGGCTGGGTATCTAAGGGGATTTGAATTTACTGCTGAAATCATTTTATTCACCCAAGGGTCTGAATCCTCGTCTGAGATACCATCCAACTGAGGCACTCCTCGAGAAAGCATATCTGGGACCACATGCTCTTTTCCCTTACGGTGAATGATTTCAAAATCAAACTGTTGTAACCTAATAGCCCAACGGGCTAACCTACCCTGTGGATCTTTCAAATTACTAAGCCATACTAAGGAATAGTGATCAGTTACGACAGTAAACCGAACACCTTCGAGATACGGTCGCAACTTCTCAATAGCCCACAGTACAGCCAAGCATTCCTTCTCTGTTGTGCTATAATTCCTTTCGTTCCTATTTAAACTCCTACTAAGGTAACAGACAACCTTTTCTCCCTCATCGAAGTTCTGCGATAATACTGCACCGATACCAAAATCTGAAGCGTCTGTTTGTACGACAAAAGGTCGTTTAAAATCTGGGCAAGTGAGTATAGGTGCTGTCACCAGACACTCTTTTGCCCGCCTAAAACTATCCTCACATTCTTTACTCCAACTAAACTTTTTGTTCTTTTTTAATAAATCTGATAAAGGCCGAAGTAATTCAGCAAAGTTTGGCACAAAACGACGGTACCAAGAAACTGTCCCTATAAAACTCCTAATTTCTTTTACATTCCTCGGTGCTGGAATCCTAACCATGCTTTCCACTTTCTCTGGATCTACGTGTAAACCATTTCGATCCACTATATACCCTAAAAATTTTAATGATGGCATGCAAAAATTGCATTTTTCCCTACTGACTTTCAAACCCGCTTCACTAAGCCTTTTCATCACCTCATTGAGAATTTCAAGGTGTTTTTCGAAATTATCCGCAATGATGATGATGTCGTCTAAATAGACGAAAACGAATGGCTCAAGATCGGCACCCAAAACTGTGTCGATAAATCTTTGCCAAGTCGCAGGCGAATTATGAAGGCCGAAAGGCATTCTTCTTAATTGGAAGAGACCCCTCCCTGGTACCGTAAAGGCAGTATAAGGCTTTGATTCCTCCTCCATCGGAATCTGCCAATATGCTGACTTTATGTCTAATGAGGACAAGAACTTTGCACCTCGAAGCCTATCTAAGATTGAATTTATATAAGGCAGTGGATAAGCATCCCTATCTGTATTTTTATTCAATTTCCTATAATCTACACAAAATCTAAAAGACCCATCCTTCTTTTTTACTAATAGTATTGGAGAAGACCAAGCACTTGTCGATCTCTCAATAACTCCTGCTTCTAACATTTCGTTTAATTCCCTATCTATATGTCCCTGCATTGCCGGAGAAACCGGATAATACCGCTGTTTAATCGGTTCCGCCGACGTCCTAATCTTGTGGTCAACCATCGTTGTACACCCTAAGCCCTCAGGCATTTTCCTAAAAGAATCCTCAATAACATTTTCTAACAACTTAATTTCCCTATCACTCAATTCAGAACGTTCTGTAATAGAACAAATCGAAACCGGCTGTTCCGAAAAATTCCACTCACGCGATCTTAAATCCGGGACAATACCCGACAAGGCCCAAAAATCGGCACCCAAAATCGACGTGAGTGGTAGGTTTGGTATAACAAGACAGTCAATCAATATTGCCTTGTCTTCTACGATAATTGGAAGAGAGAGAGTCCCTAAAACCTCAACGCCTTTTCCGTCAGCTAACCGTACGCTGCGGACCAAATCTGTCTTTACTGAAAGACCTAAATTCTGAAAAATTTTCCAAGAATCCCTACCTATTATGGTCCTAGAAGCTCCTGAATCTAATAAACCTAAAAATTTAGAACCATAAATGCTAACCGTTAAAAATGGTCTCCTATCACTACCGTTTGCCTCTAAAGTAAAACCTAAATGAACCTGATTCACCAACTGGTTACCAGCAGGTAACCTCTTCAATTTCTTCGAACTTCTTGCCCTGCTGGCGCAGAAGTCCGTTGCCCATTTCCCGAACAGCGACGACAATTTTGTCTATTGACACCTAACTGACCACAACCAAAACAACGCCTAGGAGCGGAACACCTGTTTGCAAAATGGCCTGATTCATTGCAATTAAAACACCTGATCGAAGAACGTTGATTTGACGAAGGGGCCTGACGAGCAGTTTGGTTTTCCCCAGCAACAACCGAAACTGTTGGAGTTTCCAAACCTATATAAGCTAGATCCGGTTCTAGCAGGTTCCTATTGTTCCTAAATTCCTACCTAAAGCAACCAAATCGGATACGCAACTTGGTTTCGCCAAACCAAGTTGAGTCTGGTAGAAAGGTGTCAAGTTCCTTTGAATCATTGACAACTTCCTACTTTCCGAAATCGGTTCAGTTAACCTACCAAATAAGTTCTGCATTGTCGCAACATAGACCCCGATGGATTCATCTTGGCCTTGTGTACGACGCCTAATTTCGTCCAATAAAGAATCGTCGTAATTCGGTGGCAAGAACTCCAGCTTCAACTCTCTGACGAGTTCTGGCCACGAATTAACCGACAACCTAATAGCCCTATACCAAATAAGAGCTTTTCCCACAAAAAGCTCAACCGCTGCCTTAAAAAGTTGGGTTTCCGAAACCCCCCTAGCCGAACGAATTTCCTCAACCCTTTCTAAAAATGAATTCACTGAAGCACCACAGCGCTCACCAGTGAACTTCACATCCCACTTTGAAATGTTTTGAAATTTGTCTCTACTAACAACTACTTGCTCTACCATTGAGTCATCTCTATTCCCACTATCCTTATTTTTCCCTACACTTTCATTTTGAACTAATCCCTTTGATGTATTTTCAGAAGTGACCGACTTTTCAACCTGTTCCCTTTCTTGCTTCTTTCGGTTTTTCAGTGCATCTATTTCATCTTCCTCTTCTTCGCTTCCCTCTTCCTCATCATCCCTTTCTAGCTCTGCCATAGCCATTATTAATTTATTTTTCAAAGCTAGCCTACTCTTTTCTTGAGTTTCATTTTCCGGTAAGGACCTTTCAACTCTTCTCAAACCCCATTCTACCTTCGTAAGAATTTTTAAATATTCCTTCGAAGTTTCCGACTTCGGAGGATTCTCTAAAAGTTTCCCTATTTCTAATAGTTTCTTTTCTACAGCCTGGACATCCTCTTCAAATTTGAAAGGGTACCCAGGAGGTATAAAAGAATTCCTACGCTCTAATTTCAAAGCTGCCCTAAGCGTCTTGCGCATTTCCTCTACCGTCCCTATTGTCAATCCACGGCACTGGATTTCATAGACTATTTCGTCTTGCGACAATCTATTCACCTGACTCGACTCCATTTAGAAAAAATAATGTTAAAAAAAAATAAAATCGTTAGTTAAACCGGAATAGAGAAATAGACTTGAGAAGAAAAAAAAATCACTTACAACTTTTCAAAATTGAATAAACAACCAATAAAAATAAAACCCACTGTTAAAAAAAACTAACTCTTTAATTTTTAACTTTATTTTTTTTTTTTTAAGTAGCGTCCCAAAACAACCAAACAGTATTTTAATAGTAATTAAGAATAATTAAATTATGTTAAAAAAGTTACTCAACAATACGAAAAAAAAATAAAATCGCAAAAAAAAAAACTATTAAAATTGTAACCCTAAAATATAGTACTTTATCGGTGTGGCAACACCAATCGATAATTCACCACACTGATTTTATCTCCTACACCTGTCAAAAAAAATTTCCCCACAAAATAAAATGGATGCCCCTCAAACTAAAATAGCACTAGCAAATAATAATAAAATATAAAATAATAACAACCAAAACAAATCAACAAAAACAATAAGAAAAAAGAAAATGTAAGAAAAAAAATTAAAAACCTTACTCAGTCCTCTTTCCTTAACAATTTCCTTAACTCCTTGTTTCTCTTTTTTTTTTTAGTAACGTATGTAGGTATGTATGTATGTAGCTAGGTTAGGTAGCTTACTCCATTTGAGCCACGCTATGCCCTTGAAATTTTTTTTCCACCAAAAAGACACTTTAACCTTGAAAAAGAAAAAAAGAAACACCAAGTAAATTTTCTTAATTTTCAATAAAAAAGAAACACAACACTTCCCTTAAACCACACAAAAGTAAAAACAAACAAGAACAAAAGTGGAATATGCACTTCTTGCAGTTTTTCCACCACCAAAAGACACAAGGAAGCCCCACGTTTGGACGCCAATTGTTGAGAAATTTACAAACGCGAATTAAGGATGATAAGTATTACTAAAGGAATTACGGTGGCGGAACAACAATCCGCAAAACACAAAATTATATTATTATTGATAACGACCGAATTTAAACAAAGTAAGCGAATGCACGACGCGACTTGCAGAAAAAAAAAATATTGTAATGACAACTGTCAATTACTGGGTGCGTTTCACAATTCCTCAACAGGTAGCACAAAAGGTGCTGCCACCTGGATAGCTCAGCGACGGGGTGGGTTCAGCGCCGTGGGGATCTTTTGATCGGATTTCGATCGATGGAAATTAATTAAAAAGTAATCAAAATTAAATGCCTGTATATAAAAAAAATAAGATCAGGGTGTTCCTGAAATGAAATGAAAATGGGCGCCAGCGATTTTTTTTTTGTTATAAAGGAAATCACAAACCTTTTGGAGCGGATGCGACGGTGATTGAATTTTCACAAGAAAAGACCAAAAAAATAAGATTTAAGATAAAGATTTTTTTTTTTTTATTGAATTAAACTTTTTGCTTGGGAAACCTTGCCAAAGCAGGATAAAAACCCAAGATCTTTTAGACGAACTTTGAACAAAAGATTCGAAAAAAAGAAGATGGACCGTTAACACTTTTGGCCCGAAAGAACAAAACGGTTTAACGGGTCGCGAGTTCCGCTTTATCGGAAAAATTTCACGGAACAAAAGTCAAACGATTAAACTATTTTCCAACCAACTTTAGAAACGAAATTTGAAATATAAATAAATATAATAAACTAAGAAAATCCACAACCAAAAAAAACAAAATACTTAGCTTGCCAAATTCTCCTCAATTTTCCTCCTTTTTTTTTTCAATGAACCTCCCACACTTCCTCCACTAATTTCCACTCTTTTCTTTTCAACTTGTCAAAAAAACTCAAACAAAAAAAAGTAAAATTTTCTATTCACTAAAATTTCCTTTTTTTTTAAACTTTTCCAAAATTTCTTTTTTTTCGCTTCAAAAATATCAGAACCATCGGTTCACTCTCAAGAACGGGTAAAAAGTGCTCTTCCAGGCTTTCACCTTGCCTGGACGACCTCTTCTTTTTTCCAATGCCCAAGTGCTTTCGGCCAATCAGAAAGCGTGGATCTCGATCGCGTCATCATTCAGCTACACCCAGCATATTTGCGAGAGTGAGCGAACGCAGTTGAGACCCCACCGCCTATCCTACTCGCACTTTACACCCCAGCTTTCTGCATCGTCATTGCCACTGAATTCGCTGTCCTTTGGTAGGACTTCCAAAGGGCGGGAATTCAGTGGATGCATTCAGCCATCCTATTCACACCCACTCAAAATTTAAAAAGGAAGTTTTGAAAAGTTCAAAAGAAATTTAAGTTTTATGACCGTGTGCATTTTTCCCCCTCGGATAAAATGTAAAATTACTATGCGTGAAAATTAGTGGGAAGCTTATTTCCATGTTCACAAATATCGGAGAGGAGAGTTTGGCAGTAATTTCCTACTTCGCGATTCTACTCTAAATCGTTGGACTTTTGCGCAGATTAGGGGAAAGGACTACGGTTAACGTTCCATCTTGTACATGAAATATTTCAAAAAGTTTACGTTGGGCATTCAGCCATTCTCATACCGAGTCACATCTGCAATCGGGGACCAAGTGTCGCCCGTGTCAATTCTTGGTTAGGGCATGACCAGACCACCTGTCTGTCACTTCGAACGATGTTTGTGTGGACCATCCATCACACACTCAATAATTTGCGGACCGCCCGTCACACAACTGATTTTTGATTGATATCAATTTTTACCAATCACGTAGACCTGCTTTGGTTGCTTTTCCAAAATACTTAAGAGCAGGCCACTGGTTGATGGATACCAGGATTCAACTGAACTCTTCAAGCATTTTGGAGCTGCCACGGAAGAAGGAAGGTTGAAAATGGATTGGGGAAGATTGAATAGGTGGATGAAACTTGTTGTGGTAAATTTTACCGCAACAAATCCCACCCTTACCTCCTAGGAAATGTGCTTACTTTTATGTAACACATTTCCAAAGAGTTACCAAAGTAAAGGATTAGTGAAAACGGGATTTTTCCACCAAAAAAAAAAAATCGAAAACGAAAAATAAAAATGTAAATGTAAATGTAGATGTAAATTATAAAAAAAAAAATAAAAAAAAATAAGCTGCTCTAAAATTGAAACAAATCAATCCTCGGATGCATCGGTATACGGTTTTAAATCCTTAACGTGCCAAGTTCCGCGTTCTTTACCACTACTATCTTGTAAGACATATGTCCAAGGTGACACACGCTTCTTTATCTCAAACGGACCGACAAACTTCGGTGCTAATTTGGCTGCATAATAATTCGCGGCATCCGACAACGAAAAGTTCCTACGCCAGACAATTTCACCGGGGTGATATTGGACATCACGCCGTCGAAGATTGTAGGCTTCAGCAGCTCTTTTTGATGCTGCTTGTAATTTTTTCCCAATATCGATTCTGAGTTCTTTGAATCGTTCTTCGATCTCACCAGGATCTTGAACGTTCTCAGAATTTTCTGTTAAGGGTGGTACTTCTCGACCCGAAGTCACCATATCCCTCCCAAAGTTCGCATAATAAGGCGAAACACCTAACACCTCATGCTGTGACGTGCGAATGGCACACGCCACTTTGCTGAGCTGTAAATCCCACACTCTGTGGTTTTCAGCCACGTATGCCCTTAACGTGGTCTTAAGGATCTGATTGATCCTCTCCGCAGGATTCGCCTGCTGGTGGTAATGGGCTGTAAATTTTAATTGTGACCCGTACGCCTGGCAAAGCGTTTTCAGTTCCTTAGATCGAAACTGGGGACCGTTGTCACTCACGATCACCTTAGGTATGCCAAATAATAAAAAGACGTTATCCTCTAATTCCCTAACTATGGCCTTAGCAGTGGCCGACCTCAACGCAAACAGGAGTGGAAACTTTGTGAAGTAATCCACTACTGTTAAAATATAAATGAAACCCCTACTCGATTTTGGGAGTGGACCTACCAAATCAACACAAATCATTTCCCATGGCGACCTAATTCCTACCCTCTCAGTCATTAATCCAGCTGGTTTCTCATTCACTGGTTTTACTTGTTGGCAAACTTTACAACTCCTAACATATTTGGTTATATCGGCCCTAATCTTTGGCCAGTAAAACTTTGCCCCAATTCTGGCAAAAGTTTTCCTAACGCCCATGTGTCCCGCTAGAGGGCCATCATGGTATTCCTGTAAAATAGCTAACCTATCATTTTTCCCTATCACTCTCTTCCATTCTTGATTATTCTCATGCACAATAACGTAATTTGCCTTCACGAGTTTGAACAACTGACCTTGCTCAACTCGCCAGGCTGGGTATCTAAGGGGATTTGAATTTACTGCTGAAATCATTTTATTCACCCAAGGGTCTGAATCCTCGTCTGAGATACCATCCAACTGAGGCACTCCTCGAGAAAGCATATCTGGGACCACATGCTCTTTTCCCTTACGGTGAATGATTTCAAAATCAAACTGTTGTAACCTAATAGCCCAACGGGCTAACCTACCCTGTGGATCTTTCAAATTACTAAGCCATACTAAGGAATAGTGATCAGTTACGACAGTAAACCGAACACCTTCGAGATACGGTCGCAACTTCTCAATAGCCCACAGTACAGCCAAGCATTCCTTCTCTGTTGTGCTATAATTCCTTTCGTTCCTATTTAAACTCCTACTAAGGTAACAGACAACCTTTTCTCCCTCATCGAAGTTCTGCGATAATACTGCACCGATACCAAAATCTGAAGCGTCTGTTTGTACGACAAAAGGTCGTTTAAAATCTGGGCAAGTGAGTATAGGTGCTGTCACCAGACACTCTTTTGCCCGCCTAAAACTATCCTCACATTCTTTACTCCAACTAAACTTTTTGTTCTTTTTTAATAAATCTGATAAAGGCCGAAGTAATTCAGCAAAGTTTGGCACAAAACGACGGTACCAAGAAACTGTCCCTATAAAACTCCTAATTTCTTTTACATTCCTCGGTGCTGGAATCCTAACCATGCTTTCCACTTTCTCTGGATCTACGTGTAAACCATTTCGATCCACTATATACCCTAAAAATTTTAATGATGGCATGCAAAAATTGCATTTTTCCCTACTGACTTTCAAACCCGCTTCACTAAGCCTTTTCATCACCTCATTGAGAATTTCAAGGTGTTTTTCGAAATTATCCGCAATGATGATGATGTCGTCTAAATAGACGAAAACGAATGGCTCAAGATCGGCACCCAAAACTGTGTCGATAAATCTTTGCCAAGTCGCAGGCGAATTATGAAGGCCGAAAGGCATTCTTCTTAATTGGAAGAGACCCCTCCCTGGTACCGTAAAGGCAGTATAAGGCTTTGATTCCTCCTCCATCGGAATCTGCCAATATGCTGACTTTATGTCTAATGAGGACAAGAACTTTGCACCTCGAAGCCTATCTAAGATTGAATTTATATAAGGCAGTGGATAAGCATCCCTATCTGTATTTTTATTCAATTTCCTATAATCTACACAAAATCTAAAAGACCCATCCTTCTTTTTTACTAATAGTATTGGAGAAGACCAAGCACTTGTCGATCTCTCAATAACTCCTGCTTCTAACATTTCGTTTAATTCCCTATCTATATGTCCCTGCATTGCCGGAGAAACCGGATAATACCGCTGTTTAATCGGTTCCGCCGACGTCCTAATCTTGTGGTCAACCATCGTTGTACACCCTAAGCCCTCAGGCATTTTCCTAAAAGAATCCTCAATAACATTTTCTAACAACTTAATTTCCCTATCACTCAATTCAGAACGTTCTGTAATAGAACAAATCGAAACCGGCTGTTCCGAAAAATTCCACTCACGCGATCTTAAATCCGGGACAATACCCGACAAGGCCCAAAAATCGGCACCCAAAATCGACGTGAGTGGTAGGTTTGGTATAACAAGACAGTCAATCAATATTGCCTTGTCTTCTACGATAATTGGAAGAGAGAGAGTCCCTAAAACCTCAACGCCTTTTCCGTCAGCTAACCGTACGCTGCGGACCAAATCTGTCTTTACTGAAAGACCTAAATTCTGAAAAATTTTCCAAGAATCCCTACCTATTATGGTCCTAGAAGCTCCTGAATCTAATAAACCTAAAAATTTAGAACCATAAATGCTAACCGTTAAAAATGGTCTCCTATCACTACCGTTTGCCTCTAAAGTAAAACCTAAATGAACCTGATTCACCAACTGGTTACCAGCAGGTAACCTCTTCAATTTCTTCGAACTTCTTGCCCTGCTGGCGCAGAAGTCCGTTGCCCATTTCCCGAACAGCGACGACAATTTTGTCTATTGACACCTAACTGACCACAACCAAAACAACGCCTAGGAGCGGAACACCTGTTTGCAAAATGGCCTGATTCATTGCAATTAAAACACCTGATCGAAGAACGTTGATTTGACGAAGGGGCCTGACGAGCAGTTTGGTTTTCCCCAGCAACAACCGAAACTGTTGGAGTTTCCAAACCTATATAAGCTAGATCCGGTTCTAGCAGGTTCCTATT
Organism: Syrphus vitripennis; assembly: GCA_958431115.1. Taxonomy (NCBI): domain Eukaryota; kingdom Metazoa; phylum Arthropoda; class Insecta; order Diptera; family Syrphidae; genus Syrphus; species Syrphus vitripennis. The sequence continues at coordinate 51,690,616 of OY288109.1, forward strand.
GTTCCTAAATTCCTACCTAAAGCAACCAAATCGGATACGCAACTTGGTTTCGCCAAACCAAGTTGAGTCTGGTAGAAAGGTGTCAAGTTCCTTTGAATCATTGACAACTTCCTACTTTCCGAAATCGGTTCAGTTAACCTACCAAATAAGTTCTGCATTGTCGCAACATAGACCCCGATGGATTCATCTTGGCCTTGTGTACGACGCCTAATTTCGTCCAATAAAGAATCGTCGTAATTCGGTGGCAAGAACTCCAGCTTCAACTCTCTGACGAGTTCTGGCCACGAATTAACCGACAACCTAATAGCCCTATACCAAATAAGAGCTTTTCCCACAAAAAGCTCAACCGCTGCCTTAAAAAGTTGGGTTTCCGAAACCCCCCTAGCCGAACGAATTTCCTCAACCCTTTCTAAAAATGAATTCACTGAAGCACCACAGCGCTCACCAGTGAACTTCACATCCCACTTTGAAATGTTTTGAAATTTGTCTCTACTAACAACTACTTGCTCTACCATTGAGTCATCTCTATTCCCACTATCCTTATTTTTCCCTACACTTTCATTTTGAACTAATCCCTTTGATGTATTTTCAGAAGTGACCGACTTTTCAACCTGTTCCCTTTCTTGCTTCTTTCGGTTTTTCAGTGCATCTATTTCATCTTCCTCTTCTTCGCTTCCCTCTTCCTCATCATCCCTTTCTAGCTCTGCCATAGCCATTATTAATTTATTTTTCAAAGCTAGCCTACTCTTTTCTTGAGTTTCATTTTCCGGTAAGGACCTTTCAACTCTTCTCAAACCCCATTCTACCTTCGTAAGAATTTTTAAATATTCCTTCGAAGTTTCCGACTTCGGAGGATTCTCTAAAAGTTTCCCTATTTCTAATAGTTTCTTTTCTACAGCCTGGACATCCTCTTCAAATTTGAAAGGGTACCCAGGAGGTATAAAAGAATTCCTACGCTCTAATTTCAAAGCTGCCCTAAGCGTCTTGCGCATTTCCTCTACCGTCCCTATTGTCAATCCACGGCACTGGATTTCATAGACTATTTCGTCTTGCGACAATCTATTCACCTGACTCGACTCCATTTAGAAAAAATAATGTTAAAAAAAAATAAAATCGTTAGTTAAACCGGAATAGAGAAATAGACTTGAGAAGAAAAAAAAATCACTTACAACTTTTCAAAATTGAATAAACAACCAATAAAAATAAAACCCACTGTTAAAAAAAAATAACTCTTTAATTTTTAACTTTATTTTTTTTTTTTTAAGTAGCGTCCCAAAACAACCAAACAGTATTTTAATAGTAATTAAGAATAATTAAATTATGTTAAAAAAGTTACTCAACAATACGAAAAAAAAATAAAATCGCAAAAAAAAAAACTATTAAAATTGTAACCCTAAAATATAGTACTTTATCGGTGTGGCAACACCAATCGATAATTCACCACACTGATTTTATCTCCTACACCTGTCAAAAAAAATTTCCCCACAAAATAAAATGGATGCCCCTCAAACTAAAATAGCACTAGCAAATAATAATAAAATATAAAATAATAACAACCAAAACAAATCAACAAAAACAATAAGAAAAAAGAAAATGTAAGAAAAAAAATTAAAAACCTTACTCAGTCCTCTTTCCTTAACAATTTCCTTAACTCCTTGTTTCTCTTTTTTTTTTTAGTAACGTATGTAGGTATGTATGTATGTAGCTAGGTTAGGTAGCTTACTCCATTTGAGCCACGCTATGCCCTTGAAATTTTTTTTCCACCAAAAAGACACTTTAACCTTGAAAAAGAAAAAAAGAAACACCAAGTAAATTTTCTTAATTTTCAATAAAAAAGAAACACAACACTTCCCTTAAACCACACAAAAGTAAAAACAAACAAGAACAAAAGTGGAATATGCACTTCTTGCAGTTTTTCCACCACCAAAAGACACAAGGAAGCCCCACGTTTGGACGCCAATTGTTGAGAAATTTACAAACGCGAATTAAGGATGATAAGTATTACTAAAGGAATTACGGTGGCGGAACAACAATCCGCAAAACACAAAATTATATTATTATTGATAACGACCGAATTTAAACAAAGTAAGCGAATGCACGACGCGACTTGCAGAAAAAAAAAATATTGTAATGACAACTGTCAATTACTGGGTGCGTTTCACAATTCCTCAACAGGTAGCACAAAAGGTGCTGCCACCTGGATAGCTCAGCGACGGGGTGGGTTCAGCGCCGTGGGGATCTTTTGATCGGATTTCGATCGATGGAAATTAATTAAAAAGTAATCAAAATTAAATGCCTGTATATAAAAAAAATAAGATCAGGGTGTTCCTGAAATGAAATGAAAATGGGCGCCAGCGATTTTTTTTTTGTTATAAAGGAAATCACAAACCTTTTGGAGCGGATGCGACGGTGATTGAATTTTCACAAGAAAAGACCAAAAAAATAAGATTTAAGATAAAGATTTTTTTTTTTTTATTGAATTAAACTTTTTGCTTGGGAAACCTTGCCAAAGCAGGATAAAAACCCAAGATCTTTTAGACGAACTTTGAACAAAAGATTCGAAAAAAAGAAGATGGACCGTTAACACTTTTGGCCCGAAAGAACAAAACGGTTTAACGGGTCGCGAGTTCCGCTTTATCGGAAAAATTTCACGGAACAAAAGTCAAACGATTAAACTATTTTCCAACCAACTTTAGAAACGAAATTTGAAATATAAATAAATATAATAAACTAAGAAAATCCACAACCAAAAAAAACAAAATACTTAGCTTGCCAAATTCTCCTCAATTTTCCTCCTTTTTTTTTTCAATGAACCTCCCACACTTCCTCCACTAATTTCCACTCTTTTCTTTTCAACTTGTCAAAAAAACTCAAACAAAAAAAAGTAAAATTTTCTATTCACTAAAATTTCCTTTTTTTTTAAACTTTTCCAAAATTTCTTTTTTTTCGCTTCAAAAATATCAGAACCATCGGTTCACTCTCAAGAACGGGTAAAAAGTGCTCTTCCAGGCTTTCACCTTGCCTGGACGACCTCTTCTTTTTTCCAATGCCCAAGTGCTTTCGGCCAATCAGAAAGCGTGGATCTCGATCGCGTCATCATTCAGCTACACCCAGCATATTTGCGAGAGTGAGCGAACGCAGTTGAGACCCCACCGCCTATCCTACTCGCACTTTACACCCCAGCTTTCTGCATCGTCATTGCCACTGAATTCGCTGTCCTTTGGTAGGACTTCCAAAGGGCGGGAATTCAGTGGATGCATTCAGCCATCCTATTCACACCCACTCAAAATTTAAAAAGGAAGTTTTGAAAAGTTCAAAAGAAATTTAAGTTTTATGACCGTGTGCATTTTTCCCCCTCGGATAAAATGTAAAATTACTATGCGTGAAAATTAGTGGGAAGCTTATTTCCATGTTCACAAATATCGGAGAGGAGAGTTTGGCAGTAATTTCCTACTTCGCGATTCTACTCTAAATCGTTGGACTTTTGCGCAGATTAGGGGAAAGGACTACGGTTAACGTTCCATCTTGTACATGAAATATTTCAAAAAGTTTACGTTGGGCATTCAGCCATTCTCATACCGAGTCACATCTGCAATCGGGGACCAAGTGTCGCCCGTGTCAATTCTTGGTTAGGGCATGACCAGACCACCTGTCTGTCACTTCGAACGATGTTTGTGTGGACCATCCATCACACACTCAATAATTTGCGGACCGCCCGTCACACAACTGATTTTTGATTGATATCAATTTTTACCAATCACGTAGACCTGCTTTGGTTGCTTTTCCAAAATACTTAAGAGCAGGCCACTGGTTGATGGATACCAGGATTCAACTGAACTCTTCAAGCATTTTGGAGCTGCCACGGAAGAAGGAAGGTTGAAAATGGATTGGGGAAGATTGAATAGGTGGATGAAACTTGTTGTGGTAAATTTTACCGCAACAAATCCCACCCTTACCTCCTAGGAAATGTGCTTACTTTTATGTAACACATTTCCAAAGAGTTACCAAAGTAAAGGATTAGTGAAAACGGGATTTTTCCACCAAAAAAAAAAAATCGAAAACGAAAAATAAAAATGTAAATGTAAATGTAGATGTAAATTATAAAAAAAAAAATAAAAAAAAATAAGCTGCTCTAAAATTGAAACAAATCAATCCTCGGATGCATCGGTATACGGTTTTAAATCCTTAACGTGCCAAGTTCCGCGTTCTTTACCACTACTATCTTGTAAGACATATGTCCAAGGTGACACACGCTTCTTTATCTCAAACGGACCGACAAACTTCGGTGCTAATTTGGCTGCATAATAATTCGCGGCATCCGACAACGAAAAGTTCCTACGCCAGACAATTTCACCGGGGTGATATTGGACATCACGCCGTCGAAGATTGTAGGCTTCAGCAGCTCTTTTTGATGCTGCTTGTAATTTTTTCCCAATATCGATTCTGAGTTCTTTGAATCGTTCTTCGATCTCACCAGGATCTTGAACGTTCTCAGAATTTTCTGTTAAGGGTGGTACTTCTCGACCCGAAGTCACCATATCCCTCCCAAAGTTCGCATAATAAGGCGAAACACCTAACACCTCATGCTGTGACGTGCGAATGGCACACGCCACTTTGCTGAGCTGTAAATCCCACACTCTGTGGTTTTCAGCCACGTATGCCCTTAACGTGGTCTTAAGGATCTGATTGATCCTCTCCGCAGGATTCGCCTGCTGGTGGTAATGGGCTGTAAATTTTAATTGTGACCCGTACGCCTGGCAAAGCGTTTTCAGTTCCTTAGATCGAAACTGGGGACCGTTGTCACTCACGATCACCTTAGGTATGCCAAATAATAAAAAGACGTTATCCTCTAATTCCCTAACTATGGCCTTAGCAGTGGCCGACCTCAACGCAAACAGGAGTGGAAACTTTGTGAAGTAATCCACTACTGTTAAAATATAAATGAAACCCCTACTCGATTTTGGGAGTGGACCTACCAAATCAACACAAATCATTTCCCATGGCGACCTAATTCCTACCCTCTCAGTCATTAATCCAGCTGGTTTCTCATTCACTGGTTTTACTTGTTGGCAAACTTTACAACTCCTAACATATTTGGTTATATCGGCCCTAATCTTTGGCCAGTAAAACTTTGCCCCAATTCTGGCAAAAGTTTTCCTAACGCCCATGTGTCCCGCTAGAGGGCCATCATGGTATTCCTGTAAAATAGCTAACCTATCATTTTTCCCTATCACTCTCTTCCATTCTTGATTATTCTCATGCACAATAACGTAATTTGCCTTCACGAGTTTGAACAACTGACCTTGCTCAACTCGCCAGGCTGGGTATCTAAGGGGATTTGAATTTACTGCTGAAATCATTTTATTCACCCAAGGGTCTGAATCCTCGTCTGAGATACCATCCAACTGAGGCACTCCTCGAGAAAGCATATCTGGGACCACATGCTCTTTTCCCTTACGGTGAATGATTTCAAAATCAAACTGTTGTAACCTAATAGCCCAACGGGCTAACCTACCCTGTGGATCTTTCAAATTACTAAGCCATACTAAGGAATAGTGATCAGTTACGACAGTAAACCGAACACCTTCGAGATACGGTCGCAACTTCTCAATAGCCCACAGTACAGCCAAGCATTCCTTCTCTGTTGTGCTATAATTCCTTTCGTTCCTATTTAAACTCCTACTAAGGTAACAGACAACCTTTTCTCCCTCATCGAAGTTCTGCGATAATACTGCACCGATACCAAAATCTGAAGCGTCTGTTTGTACGACAAAAGGTCGTTTAAAATCTGGGCAAGTGAGTATAGGTGCTGTCACCAGACACTCTTTTGCCCGCCTAAAACTATCCTCACATTCTTTACTCCAACTAAACTTTTTGTTCTTTTTTAATAAATCTGATAAAGGCCGAAGTAATTCAGCAAAGTTTGGCACAAAACGACGGTACCAAGAAACTGTCCCTATAAAACTCCTAATTTCTTTTACATTCCTCGGTGCTGGAATCCTAACCATGCTTTCCACTTTCTCTGGATCTACGTGTAAACCATTTCGATCCACTATATACCCTAAAAATTTTAATGATGGCATGCAAAAATTGCATTTTTCCCTACTGACTTTCAAACCCGCTTCACTAAGCCTTTTCATCACCTCATTGAGAATTTCAAGGTGTTTTTCGAAATTATCCGCAATGATGATGATGTCGTCTAAATAGACGAAAACGAATGGCTCAAGATCGGCACCCAAAACTGTGTCGATAAATCTTTGCCAAGTCGCAGGCGAATTATGAAGGCCGAAAGGCATTCTTCTTAATTGGAAGAGACCCCTCCCTGGTACCGTAAAGGCAGTATAAGGCTTTGATTCCTCCTCCATCGGAATCTGCCAATATGCTGACTTTATGTCTAATGAGGACAAGAACTTTGCACCTCGAAGCCTATCTAAGATTGAATTTATATAAGGCAGTGGATAAGCATCCCTATCTGTATTTTTATTCAATTTCCTATAATCTACACAAAATCTAAAAGACCCATCCTTCTTTTTTACTAATAGTATTGGAGAAGACCAAGCACTTGTCGATCTCTCAATAACTCCTGCTTCTAACATTTCGTTTAATTCCCTATCTATATGTCCCTGCATTGCCGGAGAAACCGGATAATACCGCTGTTTAATCGGTTCCGCCGACGTCCTAATCTTGTGGTCAACCATCGTTGTACACCCTAAGCCCTCAGGCATTTTCCTAAAAGAATCCTCAATAACATTTTCTAACAACTTAATTTCCCTATCACTCAATTCAGAACGTTCTGTAATAGAACAAATCGAAACCGGCTGTTCCGAAAAATTCCACTCACGCGATCTTAAATCCGGGACAATACCCGACAAGGCCCAAAAATCGGCACCCAAAATCGACGTGAGTGGTAGGTTTGGTATAACAAGACAGTCAATCAATATTGCCTTGTCTTCTACGATAATTGGAAGAGAGAGAGTCCCTAAAACCTCAACGCCTTTTCCGTCAGCTAACCGTACGCTGCGGACCAAATCTGTCTTTACTGAAAGACCTAAATTCTGAAAAATTTTCCAAGAATCCCTACCTATTATGGTCCTAGAAGCTCCTGAATCTAATAAACCTAAAAATTTAGAACCATAAATGCTAACCGTTAAAAATGGTCTCCTATCACTACCGTTTGCCTCTAAAGTAAAACCTAAATGAACCTGATTCACCAACTGGTTACCAGCAGGTAACCTCTTCAATTTCTTCGAACTTCTTGCCCTGCTGGCGCAGAAGTCCGTTGCCCATTTCCCGAACAGCGACGACAATTTTGTCTATTGACACCTAACTGACCACAACCAAAACAACGCCTAGGAGCGGAACACCTGTTTGCAAAATGGCCTGATTCATTGCAATTAAAACACCTGATCGAAGAACGTTGATTTGACGAAGGGGCCTGACGAGCAGTTTGGTTTTCCCCAGCAACAACCGAAACTGTTGGAGTTTCCAAACCTATATAAGCTAGATCCGGTTCTAGCAGGTTCCTATTGTTCCTAAATTCCTACCTAAAGCAACCAAATCGGATACGCAACTTGGTTTCGCCAAACCAAGTTGAGTCTGGTAGAAAGGTGTCAAGTTCCTTTGAATCATTGACAACTTCCTACTTTCCGAAATCGGTTCAGTTAACCTACCAAATAAGTTCTGCATTGTCGCAACATAGACCCCGATGGATTCATCTTGGCCTTGTGTACGACGCCTAATTTCGTCCAATAAAGAATCGTCGTAATTCGGTGGCAAGAACTCCAGCTTCAACTCTCTGACGAGTTCTGGCCACGAATTAACCGACAACCTAATAGCCCTATACCAAATAAGAGCTTTTCCCACAAAAAGCTCAACCGCTGCCTTAAAAAGTTGGGTTTCCGAAACCCCCCTAGCCGAACGAATTTCCTCAACCCTTTCTAAAAATGAATTCACTGAAGCACCACAGCGCTCACCAGTGAACTTCACATCCCACTTTGAAATGTTTTGAAATTTGTCTCTACTAACAACTACTTGCTCTACCATTGAGTCATCTCTATTCCCACTATCCTTATTTTTCCCTACACTTTCATTTTGAACTAATCCCTTTGATGTATTTTCAGAAGTGACCGACTTTTCAACCTGTTCCCTTTCTTGCTTCTTTCGGTTTTTCAGTGCATCTATTTCATCTTCCTCTTCTTCGCTTCCCTCTTCCTCATCATCCCTTTCTAGCTCTGCCATAGCCATTATTAATTTATTTTTCAAAGCTAGCCTACTCTTTTCTTGAGTTTCATTTTCCGGTAAGGACCTTTCAACTCTTCTCAAACCCCATTCTACCTTCGTAAGAATTTTTAAATATTCCTTCGAAGTTTCCGACTTCGGAGGATTCTCTAAAAGTTTCCCTATTTCTAATAGTTTCTTTTCTACAGCCTGGACATCCTCTTCAAATTTGAAAGGGTACCCAGGAGGTATAAAAGAATTCCTACGCTCTAATTTCAAAGCTGCCCTAAGCGTCTTGCGCATTTCCTCTACCGTCCCTATTGTCAATCCACGGCACTGGATTTCATAGACTATTTCGTCTTGCGACAATCTATTCACCTGACTCGACTCCATTTAGAAAAAATAATGTTAAAAAAAAATAAAATCGTTAGTTAAACCGGAATAGAGAAATAGACTTGAGAAGAAAAAAAAATCACTTACAACTTTTCAAAATTGAATAAACAACCAATAAAAATAAAACCCACTGTTAAAAAAAACTAACTCTTTAATTTTTAACTTTATTTTTTTTTTTTTAAGTAGCGTCCCAAAACAACCAAACAGTATTTTAATAGTAATTAAGAATAATTAAATTATGTTAAAAAAGTTACTCAACAATACGAAAAAAAAATAAAATCGCAAAAAAAAAAACTATTAAAATTGTAACCCTAAAATATAGTACTTTATCGGTGTGGCAACACCAATCGATAATTCACCACACTGATTTTATCTCCTACACCTGTCAAAAAAAATTTCCCCACAAAATAAAATGGATGCCCCTCAAACTAAAATAGCACTAGCAAATAATAATAAAATATAAAATAATAACAACCAAAACAAATCAACAAAAACAATAAGAAAAAAGAAAATGTAAGAAAAAAAATTAAAAACCTTACTCAGTCCTCTTTCCTTAACAATTTCCTTAACTCCTTGTTTCTCTTTTTTTTTTAGTAACGTATGTAGGTATGTATGTATGTAGCTAGGTTAGGTAGCTTACTCCATTTGAGCCACGCTATGCCCTTGAAATTTTTTTTCCACCAAAAAGACACTTTAACCTTGAAAAAGAAAAAAAGAAACACCAAGTAAATTTTCTTAATTTTCAATAAAAAAGAAACACAACACTTCCCTTAAACCACACAAAAGTAAAAACAAACAAGAACAAAAGTGGAATATGCACTTCTTGCAGTTTTTCCACCACCAAAAGACACAAGGAAGCCCCACGTTTGGACGCCAATTGTTGAGAAATTTACAAACGCGAATTAAGGATGATAAGTATTACTAAAGGAATTACGGTGGCGGAACAACAATCCGCAAAACACAAAATTATATTATTATTGATAACGACCGAATTTAAACAAAGTAAGCGAATGCACGACGCGACTTGCAGAAAAAAAAAATATTGTAATGACAACTGTCAATTACTGGGTGCGTTTCACAATTCCTCAACAGGTAGCACAAAAGGTGCTGCCACCTGGATAGCTCAGCGACGGGGTGGGTTCAGCGCCGTGGGGATCTTTTGATCGGATTTCGATCGATGGAAATTAATTAAAAAGTAATCAAAATTAAATGCCTGTATATAAAAAAAATAAGATCAGGGTGTTCCTGAAATGAAATGAAAATGGGCGCCAGCGATTTTTTTTTTGTTATAAAGGAAATCACAAACCTTTTGGAGCGGATGCGACGGTGATTGAATTTTCACAAGAAAAGACCAAAAAAATAAGATTTAAGATAAAGATTTTTTTTTTTTTATTGAATTAAACTTTTTGCTTGGGAAACCTTGCCAAAGCAGGATAAAAACCCAAGATCTTTTAGACGAACTTTGAACAAAAGATTCGAAAAAAAGAAGATGGACCGTTAACACTTTTGGCCCGAAAGAACAAAACGGTTTAACGGGTCGCGAGTTCCGCTTTATCGGAAAAATTTCACGGAACAAAAGTCAAACGATTAAACTATTTTCCAACCAACTTTAGAAACGAAATTTGAAATATAAATAAATATAATAAACTAAGAAAATCCACAACCAAAAAAAACAAAATACTTAGCTTGCCAAATTCTCCTCAATTTTCCTCCTTTTTTTTTCAATGAACCTCCCACACTTCCTCCACTAATTTCCACTCTTTTCTTTTCAACTTGTCAAAAAAACTCAAACAAAAAAAAGTAAAATTTTCTATTCACTAAAATTTCCTTTTTTTTTAAACTTTTCCAAAATTTCTTTTTTTTCGCTTCAAAAATATCAGAACCATCGGTTCACTCTCAAGAACGGGTAAAAAGTGCTCTTCCAGGCTTTCACCTTGCCTGGACGACCTCTTCTTTTTTCCAATGCCCAAGTGCTTTCGGCCAATCAGAAAGCGTGGATCTCGATCGCGTCATCATTCAGCTACACCCAGCATATTTGCGAGAGTGAGCGAACGCAGTTGAGACCCCACCGCCTATCCTACTCGCACTTTACACCCCAGCTTTCTGCATCGTCATTGCCACTGAATTCGCTGTCCTTTGGTAGGACTTCCAAAGGGCGGGAATTCAGTGGATGCATTCAGCCATCCTATTCACACCCACTCAAAATTTAAAAAGGAAGTTTTGAAAAGTTCAAAAGAAATTTAAGTTTTATGACCGTGTGCATTTTTCCCCCTCGGATAAAATGTAAAATTACTATACGTGAAAATTAGTGGGAAGCTTATTTCCATGTTCACAAATATCGGAGAGGAGAGTTTGGCAGTAATTTCATACTTCGCGATTCTACTCTAAATCGTTGGACTTTTGCGCAGATTAGGGGAAAGGACTACGGTTAACGTTCCATCTTGTACATGAAATATTTCAAAAAGTTTACGTTGGGCATTCAGCCATTCTCATACCGAGTCACATCTGCAATCGGGGACCAAGTGTCGCCCGTGTCAATTCTTGGTTAGGGCATGACCAGACCACCTGTCTGTCACTTCGAACGATGTTTGTGTGGACCATCCATCACACACTCAATAATTTGCGGACCGCCCGTCACACAACTGATTTTTGATTGATATCAATTTTTACCAATCACGTAGACCTGCTTTGGTTGCTTTTCCAAAATACTTAAGAGCAGGCCACTGGTTGATGGATACCAGGATTCAACTGAACTCTTCAAGCATTTTGGAGCTGCCACGGAAGAAGGAAGGTTGAAAATGGATTGGGGAAGATTGAATAGGTGGATGAAACTTGTTGTGGTAAATTTTACCGCAACACATTCAAGAAAGAATAAACAAGGCCACAGTAGCCCTGTTTTCTTGTAAGAAAGCCATTGGTAATAAATGGGGATTAAAACCCTTCATTACACATTGGCTATTTATCTCGGTTATAAGACCGATTCTTACTTACGGAGTAACGGTCTGGTGGACTGCGCTCGATATAGCGACAAATCGTGACAAACTCAGCAAAGTCCAACGAACAGCCTGCCTGTGTATGGGTGGAGCACTCCACTCTACCCCCTCCGCCGCACTTGATGTTCTGTTCCATCTAATACCGCTGGACATTTTCGGCAAACAAATGGCTGCAAACACTGCCATAAGGCTTCAAGCCTCCTCACAGTGGATCAATAATGAGATTGGCCACTCCGCTATTCTGAATTCGTTCAGATCGATAGATAGTAATATCGACTACACCGTTCCCCATCCTCAATTCAACCAAAATAGCTTCAAGGTGACTATCCCTTCCAGATCTACTTGGGAGGATACATCATTTTTGAACGATGATCCTATCAACTTCTTCACTGACGGATCAAAAACGGATGATGGGGTTGGTGGAGGCGTATACTCTGATAGACTAAACCTAAGTCTCTCATTTCGTCTACCTGATCATTGTAGCGTGTTCCAAGCTGAAATCCTGGCTATTAAGGAAGTCCTCTCCTGGCTGAGAGAAAACGTTATATCAACAAAAGATATACGTATCTTCTCAGACAGCCAGGCCGCGTTAAAATCGTTGGACTCTGTCTCTACGAACTCACTTACAGCCCTAAACTGTCGATCATCTCTTATGGAGATGGCCACACAGTTCAATATTCACCTCTACTGGGTGCCGGGCCATAGAGACATTCCAGGAAATTGCAAAGCCGATGAACTTGCAAAAAAAGGAACAAGTTTACCTCTACTGGCTCACAAAGCTAGTGTGGGTATGCCTCTGGCTACATGCAAACTTATGCTAAAGCAAGAAACTATAGAGAGAACTAACCTCAGATGGAATAACACCACCACCTGTTTAGCGACAAAATTAATTTGGCCTAAACTTAGTGCTAAACGCTCTAAACAGTTGATCTCTCTGAATAGATTGCATATAAGCTATGTTATAGGTGTCCTGACTGGACATTGCTTAATAGGCAGACATGCACTTCGACTTGGAGCTCCTGCAAATGATTTCTGCAGGAGTTGCAGGGACGAAGAGGAAGAGGAGACAATCTCTCATCTTCTATGTACCTGTCCCGCCTTATCACAAAGACGTAAACTCCATCTAGGAGAATTCTTCTTCGATGATCCTAGCGATCTGGCAAACTGCGACATCACCTGTCTCCTGCGCTTCATTCGGAGCTCAAAATGGTTCAACGATGGAGGTTGATCAACTGATCCATGTGGTATCACAACGGACCTAATTTTGGTCTAAGTGTGTTGGACTTTCAGACCAACAGCCACCTTAACCTAACCTAACGATCTCTTTTTTATTAATTGGTGGCTGCTGCTGTTGACTCTCCCTCTGCTGGTTCTGCTGCTGCTGGTGCTTTTTTTTATATAATTTGCGTGCGCTCAAGGGGATGGTGTACCTTTTATATGTTGTTCAACACAGCGCAGGCGTGAAGGATAGGGATGGGAAGGGAAAGGTGTATGGAAAGGTATGTGGCGCGAGGTACTGAGACTGAAGGTGGTTGTTGTCTCAGATTTTATCTCCAGGTTTGGCGGTTGGGCTAAAGCGGAGAAATGCCGTGTCTTATATCAATGTCCCTTTATAATTCGCATTATTTTTGTTCATTGTCATATTTGTTGGGCATACTAGTATTTACTCAATCACATGTTGTTAGTGTTATGCCTGAACAACATGTAGTGAGTAAACCAGCGGCCCAACAATGATCAATGATAATGGAATGAAAACATGACATAGAACTACGGCAGAGATCGAACCTGTGAACAGTCGGGGTCCTTACTTAAAACTTATACATAAAGCTCAAGTAAGTCGAGCAGCGCTTTACCAAGTAAGGTTTGACCTTTAATTTTCACCGCCTTTTCATTATCGCATCGGCTGATGTGGCTGTTACTCATTTAGATGATGCATCATTAGATGATGTTTTGCTACCGTTGCTGGCTTCATAGTTGTTGTTGCTGATGAGACACTTTTCGATGTCACCACCTTCTTAGTTACACTTCTAAAACTTCTTAATGCTCCCGAGTTGAGACATTCTTGTAGTTGATTTGTAAATCAACTACAAAGATTAATCAAATATATAGGTGAGTCATCTGCTGATAGTTTGTCCATTACAGTTGCAATCATTAAGTATGTCTGCTGTATGCTGTATTTTTTGTTGTTTACGAACTGTTTCTTGCAATTCCAACTTTTGGTAGTGCCTCAGAGGATGATTTAGTCGTCTTGACAGGATATAACCACACGAATTTCGCGAACGCGTCTACTGCAAAAAAAATTTACGAATACTTCTTCTCATGCTTGTGATTGGAAGGGAACCAAAATGGTTAACGTGATATGTGTCTAAGAGCTCCTCTTAAGCCGCTTTTACGTTCACTGACAATACAGCGGATGCAATTTCTCCGATACGTTCCCCACTTTCGTCATAGACTTGGAATGAAGTAGTCACGTCCAATGACTTCTTCCGGGTACCAACATGCCCTTCAGCGTGGAGAGATTTGCAATTTTTTGGGTATGCTAAGTAGTTCGTTACCTTCATTAATATTTTTGTAATGAATATCTTGCTCAGTAAAATAGTTATTATATAATTCAACAGCCAAAAGGTATTCAATTATTTATCTTTATGCTGGGCGCTTCGCAGTCTAGCTCGGAATTCTGAATTTATAACCATAGCAAAAATATTCAGTACCAAAAAACTCTGGATCTTTTCAATAAATCGGTCTCTGTCTTATAATGTGTTTGTATGAGCTGAAAATAAACAAAACAATGACTCATGCTGAGGTGAATTATTGGCAGGTAGTGATGACGAATAACAACATAAGGTCATCATTTAATATTAAGTTATGTTAAGTAGGTTAAGAAATATATCAGTGAGAAAAAAATGTAATGTAGAAATTAAGTAATAATGAATAAATATGTAGGTTAATAAATTAAATGTATTTTCATAGGAAATAAATAGTATAAATAGAATAAAAAATGTGATTAAATTGCTAGTATTGTATCGAACGTTTTGGTGTTTATTTAATTATTTAATTTTTCAGCACAGAATCATCTCAAGGATTTTTCTGTCCAATAAACAACTTTTACTTTGATGATTATCCTAAGGATTTTTATCTGTGGACAAAACATTGGTCCTTCGAGCCGGATACAGCCAAGCCGCTACAACAGCCAATTCGCTTCATCAAAGAGCAAAGCCGATGCATTTTTCAATCAAAGAGCTAAGCCGCTACACAAGCCAAATTGCAACAAAGAGCCAAGTCGCCACAAAGCCAAATCGCTTCATCGAAGAGCCAAGCCGCTACTTAATCAAAGTCGCTTCTTCAAAGAACCAAGTCGCTACAATAGCCAAATTGCATCAGCAAAATTTTCAAATCCACACCCAATAATCATCATCATCATCATCGGCTCGACAACCGGGGTCCGGTCCTGGCCTCCTTCAACAAGTCTCTCCACCTATCCCGGTCCCGGCTTCGGGCGTCCTGGTCTACGCCATCTCTCCAGCGCAAGCATGGTCTACCACGCTGCCGTCTACCATAGAATGTACCACAAAGGACTTTCCGAGCAGGTTCCTCTTCACTCATGCGAGCTAGGTGCCCTGCCCACCGGAGTCTACCGAGCTTAATTTTTGTCACTATGTCTGCTTCAAGGTAGATTGCGTACAATTCATGATTGTACCGTCTCCGGAATCGCCCTTTCTCACATATGGGGCCAACAATTCTCCTTAAGACTTTTCTCTCGAACGCGGCTAAGAGGTCGGAGTGTCTTTTGCTAAGCACCCAAGTCTCGGATCCATACGTGAGTACTGGCAGGACCATGGTCCTGTACAGCAGCAGTTTTGAAGTTATGGTGAGATTTCTGGATTTGAAGAGCTTTGACAGACTATAGTAGGCTTTGCTGGAATTGAGCAGCCGCCCGCGTATTTCTTCTTCTATATTATTATCGGCTGCTACTATTGACCCAAGGTATTTAAAGGATTGCACCACTTCAAATTCGTGCTCCGCTACCTTGATTGTTTGACCAACTGTTCTTCTCGCATTCGACGCCACCATGTACTTTGTTTTACCTTCACTAATGTGCAGCCCCAGATTTTGTGCCACCTGCTCGATCTGGATGAAGGAATCGTGTACAGCTTGTTCGGTTCTTCCGATGATGTCAATGTCGTCTGCGTAAGCCAGTATCTGGCTGGACCTGTTGACGATGGTCCCTCTTGTTGCCGTGCCAGAGTCACGGATTGCTTTCTCTAACGCCAGGTTGAAGAGGAGGCAGGCCAAACCATCCCCTTGTCGGAGTCCATTAAAGATGTTGATTGGTCTGGATAGCAATCCGGCTATTTTTACTTGGCTTGTTACGTTGGTCATGGTCAACCTACAAAGTCGTGTCAACTTATTTGGGATGCCGAATTCTCTCATGGCTTTGTAAAGTTCTACCCTGGCTATGCTATCATAGGCGGCCTTAAAGTCTATAAACAGATGGTATGTTGGGATGTTAAATTCTTGACATTTTTCCATCGCCTGCCTAAGGGTAAAGATCTGATCAGTTGTTGATTTGCCTGGAATGAAACCACACTGATATTGGCCGATTATGGTTTTAGCGTATGGGGCTATCCGTTCTTGTAGGATAGAGGAGAGTATCTCATAGGCGGTACTCAACAACGTGATACCTCTATAATTGCTGCACGTTGTGACATCTCCCTTCTTATGTATGGGGCAAATTATACCTTTTCGCCAGTCTTCTGGCATTTCTTCCTGCTCCCATACGTGCACTATAATATCATGAATTGCTTGGCGTAAGGCTGGCCCGCCGTGGTGGAATAGTTCGGCTGGTATGCCATCGGCTCCCGGGGCTTTGTTTTTCTTAAGCCGGGCTATAGCCTTCTCAACCTCTTCTATGCTTGGTGGCGGTAACATAGGGTAATCTTCTTGAAGTAGTGGAGCCTCTACTTCTGCAGTGAGCTGACCATTTAGCAATTCATTAAAGTACACTTCCCATCGCTCCAGTATGCTTTGGGGATCGGTGATCAGATTTCCCTCTCCGTCCTTGCAGTAAGTGCAGCGTGGTGTGTACTGCGTCATGTTTCGGACGGATTGGTAGAACTTCCGCGCCTGGTGCGGACCTCGCTCTCGGCTTCTTTCTAAATCACAGATGATGTTCTTCTCCCAGGCTGGTTTTTTCTGTCTGTGAAGCCGTTTTTCTATTCTTCTGAGCTCTTTATATTCATCTTCGCGTGCCCGCGTTCTATGAGATTGTTGCATTGCTCGGTACGCAACATTCTTACGTTCAGTCGCTAGCTTGCATTCATCATCAAACCAGTCGTTCCGACTTCTACGACTGCTGCCTAAGATGGAATTGGCAGTACTAATGACGGTGTTTTTAAGGCGTGTCCACTTTTCATCTACGCCCAGCATACTGGCTCCAGGACTTACTCTCCCTGGATCGAGTGGTTCTAGGGCGAGTCCTAACGCAAGTCCAAAGGTGTTACTGGTGTTTTCATTGCGTAGTGCAGCCGTGTTGATTCGAACCTGATCGGCGGATGCAATACGTCTTCGCAAGGCAATCCGCCCTCGGAAAACCATACCAACAAGATAGTGATCCGAGTCGATATTGGCACCTCGGTACGTTCGTACCGTCATCAAGTTCGAGTAGTGGCGACGGTCTATCAACACGTGGTCAATTTGGTTACGAGTGGCTCCATCAGGTGATACCCAGGTGGCTTTGTAGATATCTTTACGCGGGTACCTGGTACTCGCAACGACCATGTTTTCGATGCTGCCAATTCTAGGACTCAAAGTCCATTGTCATTAGTGTTCTCATGCAAACTATGGGTGCCTGCGTAATGCCTGAATACGGGCTCCCGACCTATTTTAGCGTTCAAATCCCCAAGGATGATTTTAACATCATACCTTGGACAGGCATGGAGGGCCCTCTCGACTTGTTCATAGTAAGTCTCTTTATCTTCGTCTGAGGACTCCTCCGTAGGTCCGTGAACGTTAATGAGGCTGATGTTCTTGAATTTGCCTCGCACGCGAAGGGTGCATAGCCTTTCGCTTATAGCGTTAAGACCGATGACAGTAGACTTCATTTTTTCGCTGACCAGGAAGCCTACCCCGAGCACATGGTGTTTTGTATGACAGCTGTAATATAAGTCATATTCTTTCTTTTGCAAAACACCATTCCCTGCCCATCTTATTTCTTGCAGTGCTGTTATGTCAGCTTTATATTTTGACAGGGTATCGGCTAGCTGCTGAGCAGCTCGAGCTCTATAGAGCGATCGTACGTTCCATAAGAAAATTCGTAAATCGTTGTTCCGTTTTCGTTGCAAGGGTTGTCGTCGTGAGATCAGTCCGTTTCCGAGACTTGTTGACGGTCTCGTAATTCTTATAGTTTTACGGAACAGGGAATTAACCTGTTGCCAACCTGTGGAAATAGCCTGATCATATTAGCCAAACCTTTTTGGGGTTTGTTTCTAGCGGCCGCCGCGAAGAGGCTATGATCACACTTCCACCAGTCCCGAATAGTTACGGCACGTGCTACATGTTATTCCCCCTATTCGGCTGATGGCTGACCGCCAATAATCAATACAATAAAAAAAAATTACGGAACCATCAGTAGAAACAATTGAAAAACTGAATTTCGACCATATCGAGCGCATGAAAATAAACTTTTCTAAAGATTTCAAGGATAGGTATTTGTTACAGTATTTTGAAATCCGAGCGGAGAAGTTAGCAACAGTATGGAAGACGTGTGAGGAATTTCATGCTAAGGTGTATAATATAAAAATGCATAATGAGTCTTTAGTCAAAGATTATATGACAGAATATGGCAAAATGGAAGAGCTGGGCCCCATTGCACCAACCACTTATCACTAATCACTTATCAATTTAAAGAAATTCTGATAAGTGTAAGTATGCGTTGCAGAAAACTATATTACATTTCACTCAATTAAAATTATCAACTTATCATATCTTTGCTAAGAGAAAATGATAAGTGTTTCTCCAACTAAAAACAAAATGTATCAA
Source organism: Syrphus vitripennis (assembly GCA_958431115.1). NCBI lineage: Eukaryota > Metazoa > Arthropoda > Insecta > Diptera > Syrphidae > Syrphus > Syrphus vitripennis. Next base: position 51,709,257 of record OY288109.1, read on the forward strand.
ATTACTTCTTCGCTAAGCACTTATCACACAATTGATAAGTTTTTTTTCTCTGCTTGTTCGTTCGCTTCGATCGTCTCTCAGTGAGGAATTTACCGTTTTGCACATTTTGTGAAGAAAAAAAGTTGAAAAAATTGAATAAATTAAAAACTATTATCCATAACTTTTTAAAAATAGTCCAATCTTCAAGGCTGAGGTCTTAAAATAGTCGGAAGACTTACGGCTACTTGGTGTAATTAAGGGGGTCCTCACCCACGCCTTCAATACGAAACATAATATACATACATGGTGTGGTTGTCTCCGGTTGTGGTGTATTTACATTAATATAAAAATAAAAATAAAAATTAAAACAAAATAATTAAATTTTAAATTTAAATTCATTATTTTAAAAACAATTATTTTCACAACTTTTTATTTCTTTGTTATTGCGCGACGCATTTCCTTCATCCATCTTCGGGCGTACGTTTGACTGACTGCATTTTTTGGGATTTGGTGTTAATGTTGGTTGATGTTTGATGTTAAATTAAATTTAAAATTTAATTATTTTGTTTTAATTTTAATTTTTATTTTTATATTAATGTAAATACACCACAACCGGAGACAACCACACTATGTATTTAATTGCTGAACAAGCAAAAATTGTCTTTAAGTACAAAAATACTGTAATGGTACTTTGGAGTTTCCAGCCGGGGTAAATACTTAGTGGTGTTTCCAGGCTTCAAAGCCAAAGAAAGTACTAGAAACTTTAGCTTATAATAGTAAATTTCCTTTATTATTAAAAACGAATTATTATATTATTAATATTATATAAATATTATATCTATATTTAAATATTCTCTAGTTGCTGTTTTGTATAGATTGTATTGTGTTGTATCGTGGTTTTTTCTCTCTAACTAAGAGGGAAGTTTTAGGTTGATGTCGTGTTGCTGTCGTCTACAGTTGTCTCCTGCTATGCGTCTGCTTCCTTCTGTAAGTTAAATCACGAGCTCATGCCCGGTAGATCACAGATTTGGTAGATCGCGGACTTTTTAAATGCCCGGTAATCGCAAGCTTAGTCTGGTTAAATCGCAGATTTAAACTGGTAAAATCGTAGATTTTAACAAATCTAGTACATCACAGTCTATTGGTCTGGTAGAATACGGATTTATTAGACTGGTTAATCGTAGGTATAGCTTAATAAAATCGCAGTTTTTTTTATACAACTGGTAGATCGCAGATTTATTTAATAGATCTGGTATTTTACCTTTTTGGGTTACCTTTTTTTTTACCTGTAGTCGCAACCTTAACCGCCAGACTATGTTGAGCTGATGACTCCGTGTGTTTTTCGAATCTTTTAATCATCTGGCATAGCCCTCTTTATGCTATGTTGTTGAGAAGAGGTAGTGTCAACTATATCAAATAAAATATCAAAAATAAGAGAATATTTTTATGCTTGATATACATAGTTAGACACTATGTATGATAGGCCCTATAGGCTTGGTGGGGGTCGTTGTGTGGTACGTCATAGTCACGTCGTCGGTGACGGCAGCGGCTTGCTACTTTTATTTTCTTTATTGCTTATCAGATTTTCTCCTTAAGTAAGTAATACTGGGTTCTTATTAGTAGGTAATACTGGTTTGGTTAGGTGTGGTGAGTTTTTATGTTGTCGCTTGTATACGATGTTTGACTTGCTGTTGCCAGTGCTACTTGTATTAATTTTAGTTAGTTAGTTATTTTAGTTTGTTTTTTTGGTTAGAACTAGGTAGGTCACGATGGTTGTGAGGGTCTAGGTTATGAAATTTTATACATTTATACGCTTGTATGAAAATGGCCAGTGGCGTCGGTCAGGGGTTTATATTATTTGTAATGCTTCATTACACTCCCCCCTTTCTTTCTAGACGAGAGCGATCTCGGCTTCTTATCCGTAACTTTCTACATTTTTTTTGTAGATTTGTTGGTAATTATGTAATTTTTTTTTTCTATTTTTTTTTTATTTTTTGTGTTTTTTTTTTGTTTTTAGTTTTCCATATGTTTATTTCATTTCATTTCTGTTTCTCTTTTTTTTTTCTTTCTTTTGTATTCTTTTTTTGTAACCTAAAGTTTATATTCTGTTTATTTCATTTTTTTTTTTGTAGTCTTATTATTTTTTTTTTTTGGTATTTTTTTTGCACAATTCATTTTTTTTTTCTTTTATTCAATAAGTATTTTTAATTCAAAAATAAATAGTAGGAATAATTCAAAATAAATAGATATAATTCAATCAAAAAAAAAAGGAAATTCTTCTGTTTTAGTACAGTTTTTAAATTGAAACAGTTTTGGTTTTGTCACCGCATCTTAATAAAGCGCAGCGCCCTTTCACGTTGACAATTATCTGCCCCCATGGGCGTTTAACAAAGAAACGTTGTCGTCGGTATTTAGGATTATATTGGCGGCATTTGGTGACATCAAAATCCCCAAAAGGGTCATCTGGCATCGGTGATCGTCCTTGTGTTCGCGGCTTGTAGCTGTTGTTTGATGTAGTGGGTTGAGTGCATCGTGGTTTCTGGTCCGTTATTGATGGGATTATTCGGCTTATCCTTGACCTATTATTTACCAGTGGCTTGGGTCTTCGCTTTGCTGCTGGGTCGTGTTCTGGTGTCTCGGTTATCTGCACTATGCGTGACCCTTTAGCCTTTAACTGGATGACCCTGTTTGTTGTGGCTACGGCGGCTATGAGTTTTTCGGGGTGAGGATTGACTCGTATTACAGCGGATCGAAGTGTTTTTGGTGCTGTTGACGGTGGTGTTGACGGTGGTGTTGCTGGCGGTGGTAGAATCGGGCTTCGTGGTCGTACTGGGGCGCAAGGGCGTTTAGGCAGGGTTGGAGCGCGAACCCATGGGTCAATGGACAAAATGCGTCGCACTTCCTTCTCGTAGGTAAGTTGTTTAGCTGTGTACTCGGCCATGGTTATACAAAAACTAACCTCTTGAATTTCTTCTGATGATGAAAAACCCTTCAAGTCTTTCACGTGGGAGCGAATGAGAGTTTGTTTCTTGTTTTTGTCTCCTTTTCTCTTCAAAAGAACAATAACGGGTGAACAAATTTTTACGACTTCATACGGTCCATCATATCTGGGCGCTAATTTTTGGGTGAAGTGGTCAACGGCAGATGAAAGTACTCTGGTTTTTTTATAAACTTGCTCTCCTATGGAGGGTCTCCAGGCTCTTCGTCGAAGGTTGTAATGCTTAGCTTGATTTTGTGATGCCCTCTGTAAATTGGTAGCTACCAACCTATACAAATCTTTCTGTCTCTCTTGTCGTATGGAAACAGGTTCGGTGCATTCTTCGTCGTTTTGAAGGAGAGGACAAGGTTGTCGGGGTGTTCTTAACTCTCTTCCGAAGTTGAGAAAAGCGGGAGTAAATCCAGTGGAGTCGTGTTTACTAGTGTTTATAGCGAATGATAGTTCCGGGAGGTGTTCGTCCCATTCACGTTGATTTTCATTAATGTATTGAGAGATTATAGTTTTAACTACCCGATTAACCCTTTCCGTTGGGTTTTCTTGTGGGGAGTATGGTGCAGTTAAACGCTGAGACATTTGTTGACTTACAAATTGTGTCCCGTTATCTGTCAGTAATACTTCCGGCGCTCCAAAACGTGTAATCACTCGTTCACGTAATGCTTTGATTACACTCACTGTCGTGGCAGCACGTAAGGGTACAACCTCTACCCACTTAGTAAACTTGTCCATAAGTACTAGCATACTTGTGTTTCCTTTCATTGATCGAGGTAATGGCCCCACAAAATCGGCACAAACTACTTCCCATGGTTTTTGAACTATAGAAGAGTGCATTAAACCGCTAGGCTTTAATTGGGATGCCTTGTGCTGTAGGCAACTGGCACACTTACCAACGTATTTGGCAACGTCACGAAACATTCCGGGCCAATAATATAGTTTCATTAACCTTGATGCTGTTTTGGATACCCCTAAGTGTCCTGCAGTCACTGCATCATGATTTTCTTGGAGTACATTACTACGTTCCATTTTAGGTACGCATATCTTCCAGTGATTTTGCACGTTAGAAAGTGGGTGGGCGTCGAATTTTCGGTATAACCGGCCTTCGCTAATGCGGAAATCTGGAAACCTTTCAGGAGTTTCAATGACTTGCTTCATACGACGCTGAACCCAGTCTTCTGTGTCATCGATGATGGCAGCTAGATCACTTTCGGTTGATGGTAAGGGATCCCTGGATAATGCGTCAGCTACTACATTCATGGCTCCTTTGCGGTATTGTATCTCGAAGTTGTACTGCTGTAACTCTATTGCCCACCGTGCGAGTCTTCCGGATGGGTTTTCCATTGAATGAAGCCATTTCAAAGAGTGATGATATGTTATTACCGTAAAACGGTAACCTTCAAGGTATGGTCTCATTTTTCTGATGCCCCATAAAATGGCTAAACATTCTTTTTCTGTTACTGAGTATTTTTGTTCTAATTCATTGAGTGTTCTACTTGCATATGCTATGACCCTTTCTTTCCCCTTGGTGTTCTGTGATAAAACTACTCCTAGCCCGTGCTGGCTAGCGTCAGTTTGAAGCGTAAACGGGAGTGTAAAATCAGGACACATCAATACCGGTGCTTCTGTAAGTTTGGTTTTTAGTTCGGTAAAGGCGGTTTCTTGTCTAAGACCCCATTCCCAAACTTGTTTTTTTTTTAGAAGCTTTGTAAGTGGGGTGAACAAATTTTTACGACTTCATACGGTCCATCATATCTGGGCGCTAATTTTTGGGTGAAGTGGTCAACGGCAGATGAAAGTACTCTGGTTTTTTTATAAACTTGCTCTCCTATGGAGGGTCTCCAGGCTCTTCGTCGAAGGTTGTAATGCTTAGCTTGATTTTGTGATGCCCTCTGTAAATTGGTAGCTACCAACCTATACAAATCTTTCTGTCTCTCTTGTCGTATGGAAACAGGTTCGGTGCATTCTTCGTCGTTTTGAAGGAGAGGACAAGGTTGTCGGGGTGTTCTTAACTCTCTTCCGAAGTTGAGAAAAGCGGGAGTAAATCCAGTGGAGTCGTGTTTACTAGTGTTTATAGCGAATGATAGTTCCGGGAGGTGTTCGTCCCATTCACGTTGATTTTCATTAATGTATTGAGAGATTATAGTTTTAACTACCCGATTAACCCTTTCCGTTGGGTTTTCTTGTGGGGAGTATGGTGCAGTTAAACGCTGAGACATTTGTTGACTTACAAATTGTGTCCCGTTATCTGTCAGTAATACTTCCGGCGCTCCAAAACGTGTAATCACTCGTTCACGTAATGCTTTGATTACACTCACTGTCGTGGCAGCACGTAAGGGTACAACCTCTACCCACTTAGTAAACTTGTCCATAAGTACTAGCATACTTGTGTTTCCTTTCATTGATCGAGGTAATGGCCCCACAAAATCGGCACAAACTACTTCCCATGGTTTTTGAACTATAGAAGAGTGCATTAAACCGCTAGGCTTTAATTGGGATGCCTTGTGCTGTAGGCAACTGGCACACTTACCAACGTATTTGGCAACGTCACGAAACATTCCGGGCCAATAATATAGTTTCATTAACCTTGATGCTGTTTTGGATACCCCTAAGTGTCCTGCAGTCACTGCATCATGATTTTCTTGGAGTACATTACTACGTTCCATTTTAGGTACGCATATCTTCCAGTGATTTTGCACGTTAGAAAGTGGGTGGGCGTCGAATTTTCGGTATAACCGGCCTTCGCTAATGCGGAAATCTGGAAACCTTTCAGGAGTTTCAATGACTTGCTTCATACGACGCTGAACCCAGTCTTCTGTGTCATCGATGATGGCAGCTAGATCACTTTCGGTTGATGGTAAGGGATCCCTGGATAATGCGTCAGCTACTACATTCATGGCTCCTTTGCGGTATTGTATCTCGAAGTTGTACTGCTGTAACTCTATTGCCCACCGTGCGAGTCTTCCGGATGGGTTTTCCATTGAATGAAGCCATTTCAAAGAGTGATGATATGTTATTACCGTAAAACGGTAACCTTCAAGGTATGGTCTCATTTTTCTGATGCCCCATAAAATGGCTAAACATTCTTTTTCTGTTACTGAGTATTTTTGTTCTAATTCATTGAGTGTTCTACTTGCATATGCTATGACCCTTTCTTTCCCCTTGGTGTTCTGTGATAAAACTACTCCTAGCCCGTGCTGGCTAGCGTCAGTTTGAAGCGTAAACGGGAGTGTAAAATCAGGACACATCAATACCGGTGCTTCTGTAAGTTTGGTTTTTAGTTCGGTAAAGGCGGTTTCTTGTCTAAGACCCCATTCCCAAACTTGTTTTTTTTTTAGAAGCTTTGTAAGTGGGGTAACAATGATTGAAAAACCTTTAATGAACCTACGGTACCAAGATGCGATGCCCAGGAGTCGTCGAAGTTCTTTTACGTTCTTAGGGACCTTTAGTTCTTGTACCGCGGTGATTTTATCAGGATCGGTACTGATACCACGGTCACTCACAACGTGCCCTAAGTATTTAAGTTCGCGTTTACAGAAAACACATTTTTCCTTATTTATTTTAAGTTGTGCCATTTGTAGACGTTTAAAAACTTCTTTTAGATGGGTCATGTGGTCTTCGAAAGTTTCGCTAACTATGATAATATCATCAAGATAAGCAAAAGCATAGTTGTCCATCTCCGGTCCTATGATCGTGTCTAACATTCGTTGGAATGTGGCTGCTGCTGAATTTAAACCACATGGCATTACTGTCCACTGAAAGAGGCCACGCCCCGGGACCGTAAAGGCTGTTGCTGGTCTAGAGCTTGGTTCTAAAGGTACTTGCCAATATCCCTGTTTTAAATCGATTGTGGATATAAAATTTGCTTGCTTGAGTTTATCGAGTATAGCAAAGATTTGAGGCAGAGGATACGCATCCATAATGGATACTTCGTTAAGTTGTCGATAGTCGACACATACCCTCCAAGAACCCGTTTTCTTTTTGACCAATACGATCGGGGAACTGTATGGGCTATTAGAAGGCTCTATTCTCCCTGCTTTTATTAGTTCATCTATCTCTTCGTCTATAACTTTTTGCATGGCTGGATTTCTAGGGTAGTATCTCTGTTTAAATGGCTGTTCGGTTTTAAGACGTATCCGATGGACTGCAGCATTCGTTGTGTTCGGTAACTTATCGAATTTAGGGAGTTCGATATCTAATAGTGAGGTAAGTTGGTTCTCTTGGGCGATGGAGAGTGGTTTGCCTCCAAGTAGGCATAGAGAGTCTCTTTGCCCTGATGGAAAAGTTTCGATAGACGTTAGATCTTTGTCTGCTACAAACATTGAGAAACCGAGCTGCGAAAGTAGATCCATACCTAGGACTACCTCTTCGGTTAACTGTTGTAAGTAAGTCATCTTTCCCATCATTATCTTATCACCTAGCCCGAAAGTGACCGTGAAAGACTCTCTAGTGTTGACAGGACTGCCATTCGCTAGGTGTACCGTATGCTTCTGGTAAACCATTGGGATTTTAAGGCGGCGGAAAAGCTGTCGGGTTCCTGTATTAATATAAGATTTTGTTGCACCCGTATCTATAAGGGCTGTCAAACGATTACCATAAACGATGATATATATAAAAGGTCGTGGGTCTGTCCAATCGCTCGAAACCTTTTCCTTGTATTGAGAAAATAACTCATTTTCTTTCTCCTCTGCTATTGATGTCGCAGGTTCACGGTACATTGAATTATTTGACTCGGTCGACTCTGAAAGTGTTGAAGTGATTGGAAGTGCATACTCTGGAATTTCTTCTATGACATTAGTATCAGTGGGTATGGCTGACGGGTCTGATAAATCATAGATTACTAAGGCTTGATGGGTATGACAGGGACAATCTTTGGCTAAACGCCCATCTTCCCCACAATATGAACAAAATAATTGAAATGGCCGGTTACAGTTGCTCTTGGTATGTCCCCTTTGCTTGCAATTCCAGCAATGCGTAAAACGGTCGTACGAAGATGCTGGTCTATTGAAAGGATTACCCTGTCTTTGTGTCTGTGATTGGGCTTGTGTCTGATGACCACCGAATGTTGGTCTTACTGGCTGCGATAACCTATTGGATGATGAACTCGAAGCCTGCTGGTTTCGTTCTTCACGCTTAATATTTTCATATTCGTCGGTAAGTTGTATTAACTCGGCGAGAGTCTGGAAATCTTTTCTTCTAATATACATGTGGTATCCAGGAAGTAGACCATCATAGATTCGATCTATGTTATCGTCAACTTTCATTTGGGGATGCTTATGGATTAGGTATTGGGTTGCTTGTATAAAGTCTCTGGCCTTTTCCTTTGGCCCCTGTTTCTTTCTTGCGATTTCATCTTCTAGCTTGGGTATATACCTGGTCGGTAGAAAATTTTGTAGGTAGGCTTCTTCGAAGTCTTTCCAAGTATGGAAAAGATTGCGGTTGATCCTATACCACTCTAGAGTAGTACCAACTAATACTTCCGGAAGTGTTCTAACTATCTCGTCCGGATGAAGATTGAAACCGGAGGTAAGCTCTTCACAACGCTTTAGGAATTCAATGGGGTCACTAGTGGATCTAAACTTTACACCCCAATTCCTTATTATGTTCATTACCTCTGCCTCTCTGCTAACTGAAACTCTTTCTCTGGACCTTGGTTGAAAATTTTCAACGGGAGTAGTGGATAATGTATTTTCTCTGGATACACTGGCAGTGTTGCAGGTGAGTTGGTTACTCTGAGTTGTGACTTGGCCTAAAGTGGGTACTGGGAAACACAACTCAGTGAAATGCGTTTGTTTGCTGGTCTTTACGGTGTCGGTTGGTGAGTCTTCAAAAGATTTAATTCCTGTTTGAATGGTTTCTTTTGGGAATTCACGCTCTAAACCTAATTTTTCCATTTCCGCACAAATGTCTTGGGTTGAAGCACGCAAACGCGCTTCCTTTATATGTTTACTGAGGCGCTTGCGCAATACATCTAAAGTGCCTTCTGTATCCAGGTGTAATCGTGTCATTCGTTCGATTATCTCTTCTTTGCGGAGGAGGTATATAGCCCCTATGCTGCTAAAAATATTGTCCTCGTCGTCGGACATATTTAAACTTTTTTTTTTCCTATTTGAATTTGAATTTTCTGTTTGAATTTCAACGCTTGTTAAGCTAGTCGTCTTTGAATTTTTCGGAAAATGGACTACTGTCCCTGCTCGGGCGCCAATTTGTAATGGTACTTTGGAGTTTCCAGCCGGGGTAAATACTTAGTGGTGTTTCCAGGCTTCAAAGCCAAAGAAAGTACTAGAAACTTTAGCTTATAATAGTAAATTTCCTTTATTATTAAAAACGAATTATTATATTATTAATATTATATAAATACTAGCAAACCCGGCGAACTCCGTTTCGCCACCAGATGGCTTCGTTTTTTTGTAACATGTTTGGGGATTAAAAGATGAAAATGAGTTATCCGTTTCATTGAAGTGCTCCTTGGTAAACCACATTTTTTGTTTTTTTTTTGGTCTAACGTTATGACTTTAACACAAACAAAGCGGACGGTTTTGCCATGTATATTATTTGTAGGAAACATTTTTTTAGTTCAATGAAAAAAATTAATTATCTACTATAAGTGAACTCATACCGAAATGACTGATTGGTAAATTCGCAATAGCAATGCAAAGATCCTCGATAGCAATCAATGATTCATTGACATGCAGTCAATACTATAGCAAATAGTAGACGAATTTGTGTTCCTGTGCAGCTTGCTGCTTCAGCAAGCATACTGTCCCATTGATTATCATCTTCTAGCAAGCCTAGTGCAAGGCATGCATCTTTATACGTTGGATACTTTTGCCCATCTACCTTTTGTATATCTTGAAATGACAATGGTCCGGTGACATTAACCAACAGCAGTCGCAGATAAAAACACTCAGTCTGCCTTGGATTCACTGTATATACACGTCCCAAATTATTTGATTTAAATAAACCATGACACGCATCAACTGGTGTGGTGTCCCTTTCTTGCGGGGCATCCATTTTTTCGATTGAGCCCATGTAAAATATCGCGGAACTTCAGAATAGAGCAGAGCTGTATCGTCCGTGAAATATATGCGCTGGCCGTTTTCAAGATGGACAGCTAAATGGGTAACTGCTGGATCTCTTTCATGAATTTGGAAACCAAAAATACGCCAGACAGCTTCATTGGAACTGATATATCGGCCAATTTGGTAATTCGTAATTTCATCTTTTTTATTCAACGGAGGAGCATTGACATTAGTATTTTTAATTCTAAATATGTACAGCCATATCACTTCCTTTATTAAAATATTTGCAAATATATTTGATACTCTTCACCGAACTGCATGACTCAACATTAATATGAGCATTGAATGTTTTGCTGAGAAGAGGTGAATATGGTACCACCCAACGATTGTCAATGTCGATGTCTGCGTTGCTGATAGTTTTAGTTTTTTATTTAACTAAAAAAATGTTTCCTACAAATAATATACATGACAAAACAACGTTCGCTGGGTCAGCTAGTTATTATTTGGCTTACCTTTCACAATAATGAAACAAACTCGTACACGATTTCGTTTTGATTTAAAACTATTTATTTTGCACAGAAAAATTAAAATAATACGTATACGTCACTGCTACGATGATGAGAGGTGACCCAGGTAGACATCTAGTGGGGATAACTGATTTATCCAGTGGTGGATTACCCTTAACATTTAGGGGGATAAAAAATAGATGTTGTCCGATTCTCAGACCTACCCAATATGCACACAAAATTTCATGAGAATCGGTAAAGCCGTTTCGGAGGAGTTTAACCACAAACACCGCGACATGAGAATTTTATATATTAGATTATATCTATATTTAAATATTCTCTAGTTGCTGTTTTGTATAGATTGTATTGTGTTGTATCGTGGTTTTTTCTCTCTAACTAAGAGGGAAGTTTTAGGTTGATGTCGTGTTGCTGTCGTCTACAGTTGTCTCCTGCTATGCGTCTGCTTCCTTCTGTAAGTTAAATCACGAGCTCATGCCCGGTAGATCACAGATTTGGTAGATCGCGGACTTTTTAAATGCCCGGTAATCGCAAGCTTAGTCTGGTTAAATCGCAGATTTAAACTGGTAAAATCGTAGATTTTAACAAATCTAGTACATCACAGTCTATTGGTCTGGTAGAATACGGATTTATTAGACTGGTTAATCGTAGGTATAGCTTAATAAAATCGCAGTTTTTTTCATACAACTGGTAGATCGCAGATTTATTTAATAGATCTGGTATTTTACCTTTTTGGGTTACCTTTTTTTTTACCTGCAGTCGCAACCTTAACCGCCAGACTATGTTGAGCTGATGACTCCGTGTGTTTTTCGAATCTTTTAATCATCTGGCATAGCCCTCTTTATGCTATGTTGTTGAGAAGAGGTAGTGTCAACTATATCAAATAAAATATCAAAAATAAGAGAATATTTTTATGCTTGATATAGTTAGACACTATGTATGATAGGCCCTATAGGCTTGGTGGGGGTCGTTGTGTGGTACGTCATAGTCACGTCGTCGGTGACGGCAGCGGCTTGCTACTTTTATTTTCTTTATTGCTTATCAGATTTTCTCCTTAAGTAAGTAATACTGGGTTCTTATTAGTAGGTAATACTGGTTTGGTTAGGTGTGGTGAGTTTTTATGTTGTCGCTTGTATACGATGTTTGACTTGCTGTTGCCAGTGCTACTTGTATTAATTTTAGTTAGTTAGTTATTTTAGTTTGTTTTTTTGGTTAGAACTAGGTAGGTCACGATGGTTGTGAGGGTCTAGGTTATGAAATTTTATACATTTATACGCTTGTATGAAAATGGCCAGTGGCGTCGGTCAGGGGTTTATATTATTTGTAATGCTTCATTACAATACAAAGCTCAAAAACTATCCTTAACATAAAATTTAAATATAACATACCAATAACCAACAACAACAACATAAGCAAAGAAGTTATCAACGCGGAAGCGGCAATAAAAACAATGCCCACAAACGAAACACAAAATGAAACAAGAACAACCATAAATAAAAAACTTAAAAACTTAATCAAATACAATAGCATCAATAAAAAACTACACACGAAGCACAAAATAGATAAACAAAATTTTAAACAAATAATAAAAAAGCTAATAGACAACAATGTAATTATAACAAAAGCAGACGAAGGTAACACAATAGTTATCATCAACCAACAAGAATACATAACTAAAACCCAAGCCTTTTTTGACAACAACAACATACAAAAACTAAACAACGATCCAACTCTTAAATACACCAAAAATATTAACAACGCCATCAACAATAGTAAACAATTATTTCCCAACCAAAACATAAATAAATTCAAACAACCAAATGCAATAGCCCCACAATTCACATGATTGCCAAAAATACACAAACAAGGAACACCAATAAGACCGCTCATTAACTATACAACAGCACCAGGATACAAAATAGCAAAAACACTCCAAAAAATCATAAAAAACAATATCAATTTAATTAATAATCACAGCATCTTAAACAATAAAAACCTAATAGAAAAATTACAAATCGTAAACATATCACCAAACTACAAACTTATATCATTTGATGTCACCAACATGTACAAAAACATACCCATAAACGAAACAATACAAATATGTACTCAAAGAAAATCTCACTATCACCGCAACTATCAACACTCAACAAACAAACGAACTAATATATCTATTACAAACAATACTTAATGTGAAGTAATTTCACCTTTAACAACGAATACTATACACAAACTGAAGGACTTGCTATGGGATCACCTCTAAGTGGATTATTGGCCGACATCTATCTCAACCACTACGAAAATAAATACATTTTATCCACACTCAACCCACAAAAACAAAAAATCATTTCATATTCCCGATACGTCGATGACACCTTCGTCATATTTGATGGAACCACTAGACAAATAGACATTTTAACTAAATACATTAATAACTTAAATAAAAAGTTACAACAGAAATAGAAAATAATAATAACATAAATTTCCTAGACTTAAACATAGCTAAACACAACAACAAATTAAAATATAAAATACATATACAGAAAGCCCACAACCACAGATATAATTATCCATAAAGATTCACACCACCCACATTCCCAAAAAGTGGCAGCTTTCAATGCATTTATAAATCGACTCCTAAATATTCCAATGGACAAATACGACTACAATACTGAACTACATAAATACTATAAAACAAATCGGACACGCAAATGGATACAATACATCAATAATAGACAAATTACTCACAAAAAAGAAAAGGAAAAGAAATTTTAACAACAATAACACAGCAAAGACTTCTTCTTCAACTTCTTCACTGACGGATCAAAAACGGATGATGGGGTTGGTGGAGGCGTATACTCTGATAGACTAAACCTAAGTCTCTCATTTCGTCTACCTGATCATTGTAGCGTGTTCCAAGCTGAAATCCTGGCTATTAAAGAAGTCCTCTCCTGGCTGAGAGAAAACGTTATATCAACAAAAGATATACGTATCTTCTCAGACAGCCAGGCCGCGTTAAAATCGTTGGACTCTGTCTCTACGAACTCACTAACAGCCCTAAACTGTCGATCATCTCTTATGGAGATGGCCACACAGTTCAATATTCACCTCTGCTGGGTGCCGGGCCATAGAGACATTCCAGGAAATTGCAAAGCCGATGAACTTGCAAAAGAAGGAACAAGTTTACCTCTACTAGCTCACAAAGCTAGTGTGGGTATGCCTCTGGCTACATGCAAACTTATGCTAAAGCAAGAAACTATAGAGAGAACTAACCTCAGATGGAATAACACCACCACCTGTTTAGCGACAAAATTAATTTGGCCTAAACTTAGTGCTAAACGCTCTAAACAGTTGATCTCTCTGAATAGATTGCATATAAGCTATGTCATAGGTGTCCTGACTGGACATTGCTTAATAGGCAGACATGCACTTCGACTTGGAGCTCCTGCAAATGATTTCTGCAGGAGTTGCAGGGACGAAGAGGAAGAGGAGACAATCTCTCATCTTCTATGTACCTGTCCCGCCTTATCACAAAGACGTAAACTCCATCTAGGAGAATTCTTCTTCGATGATCCTAGCGATCTGGCAAACTGCGACATCACCTGTCTCCTGCGCTTCATTCGGAGCTCAAAATGGTTCAACGATGGAGGTTGATCAACTGATCCATGTGGTATCACAACGGACCTAATTTTGGTCTAAGTGTGTTGGACTTTCAGGCCAACAGCCACCTTAACCTAACCTAACCTAACCTAACACAGCAAAGAGACCTTACGAAAGGTTTAAAGAACATAAGCCGAAAGCCAACACAAGATCGAATTTTGCCCTGCACCTCATCGACGAGAACCACAACTACACAAACTTTGACAAAAACTGCACCGCCCTTCACCTTTGTAAGAAAGGGCGCATACTCGACGCCACTGAAGAATACGAAATTTACAAAGCATACAAAGTGCCTGGTTACACGAGCGGAAAAAAAAGTTAATTCTCGAAAGAGAACGCATGGTTTTTAGAAAGAAGGAAAGAGATGGCATTTTTTCCATCTCTTTCCTTCTTTCTAAAAATCATGCGTTCTCTTTCGAGAATTAACTTTTTTATCCGCTCGTGTAACCAGGCACAAACAAGAACAAAATAACTTACTAAACGATAAACTTACACTAAAAACGAATCCCCTTTACGACCGACACTGCCATCAAATAAAGCAACAACAACAACAATAGACAGCATTCGATGTCAAACACATAACCCATTAAACATTAAAAACAACAATATAATAGAAGAGCCTTCAACTATAACAAACTTCAAACACATAACTTATTTAAACAATTAAAACAACAATGCAATAGAAGAGCTTTATACCTGCATAAGAGCCAGGTGTTGTGACCCGCAGTCCCAACCAACCTCAATCCCATACAAAACCTTTTTTGTATACTTTCCATATAATCCATACGCGCATGAAACCACCCAGAAACCAGAAACACCTTGACCATGAATAATAATCCATACTCGTCATAATTATGTAAACAAAACAAATACTAATTATAGAACATTGGTTTGCCTACACAACGTAAACAAAACAATGCGCTTCTTCAAAGTGCATTGTGTAATGTGACACCTTCCAACTGCGATCGATTATGACACACACCGAAGTACTTGAGTGGGTCACCATACGATCAGCAGAATTAATGCATTGAAGTATATGACACATTGTTTATGTTGATATGACCAGTGCAATTTGGTATATTATGATTATTATGAAATATAGATCATGATGTGTGGCCTGGTTATGGTAAACAAAACGCATTGTTAGGTAACATAGTTCTTACTATGTCAAATAACATATGGATTGTAGGGCATGGTATTGGGATGGAAGATAGATTCCAAAATGTATAAAAGAGGAACCAAATGCGAGGAAGGGCAGAGTTGATCAAATTAAGCATAGAGTAAAGGTCGCAGCCAACGCATCGAGACAGCGGGCCTTTTTACTCAAACTAAAATATTTTTTTTTTTTTTTTATAAGAAATACTTTGTTTTATTTCCCAAGACAACTCTCCGTCGTCTGCTCTTCCATCTTGAAGCACGGCAGAAACGTTACATTGGTGGCAGCGGTGGGATATGTAAAAATCTCTCTACCAATTATACAGGGATTTCAAAAATCTCTCTACCAATCATACAAAAGCTATCTGACTCTTGAGGCGTATCTGGGGCTATACACCAGATAGAAAAAAAAAAATTTATAGAAAATTATAACAAAAAGTGCAAGTGAAAAAAAAAAAGTTAAAATAAAGAATTTTTTTTTTGTGTGAAAAAAAATAAGTGTTAGAAGACCTGCAACCGTAAGACCTTGCTAGCGTTAGAGCGAAAGCATTTGGCCAACGGCAGGCAGTGATATTAAGACCCAGAGAATACATCTTTAGGGCGCGAAGCCTACTGGGCAGTATCCAACCACAACGGGAATAACAACAACAATTGGAACAACAATATCAACAAAAGCAGCAACAATATCAACAACAATATCAACAACAATATCAACAACAATATCAACAATAACATCAACAACAATGTCAACAACAAAACCAACAGAAGTAAGCTTTATTTAAACTTATATATATACTAGCGAGCCAACCCCGGCTTCGCTCGGGCAATCTACTTTAGGCTTCCTAAGAAATTGATAAAAAATCATCTTAAATACCTTAAACTAAGACACTTCGTTTGTGCACAGTTGCTGTAAGACCTTAAAATTTTAAAGTTCTAGAATTTACTTAAATTTGATATATTAGAAATTTATTTATACCTCAAAATTGAAAAGCGATATCCCAGAATAGACTACCCTGGCATCCTCCTACAACCCCGGTGGATATTCCAGTACGCTCATAAAAAAGAAGAATGGAAGTTCTAAATTTTGACTGTCTAACGCCTCTATCAGTTTACTTGCTGACCTGGCCCGGGTGTAAATGCACAAAACGCTGTTCTTGGCTTTGTTAATTTTTTATATTGTTTGGAGGCTTCGGACGCATTCTGAAATCATACTCGGTTTCATCGCAATTAAAATACGACTTCTTTTGCTTTAATCGTTCACAATCATCTTCGTTTTTTTTTCTTCGTCTGGAACCAGTTTCGTCGAAGATTTCTTTGATTGTTCGTATGTAGAATGGAGTTTTTAAGATCTGGACAGGATCGACCTTTGCCCCATGTTGAGTGTCAGTCATGAATCTAGCGATGCCCATGTCTTCATCTTCAGAAGATTGTTTTTATTTTCTCTTCAGGAGATTCTGGAGCTCCGATTTTGATTTGATTTTGGTCGCTTTTTAATAAATTTATTTTTATTGTATATTTACGAAACTTTTATCAATTTTTTTTTTTCGATTCAGTACCTATAGTGCTAAGTTTTTAAATCCTGGTAAGCGATGGATGGCACTGTCACCTTTCAAGTTTTATCTGTCACCTTTCACCTTATATGTATCATGTCATTGTACGTAACGAAATTTTTTCTTCCAAATCTTGGAAAAAACCAAAATTGTATATACCTGGGAAATAAGAAATAATAAAACGTTTAAACGACTATGTTTGGTCTTCAAATTTCCAAAATTGATTATTTCGCTCTTCAAATTTTTTAAGTCTTGAAAAACCCAAAATTTACATGAATGAATGTAATGTAACGAAGTAAGCAGTAATAAACCGTACCTACCTTTCAACAATGTGGTACACAATTTTTTCTTTTTTTTTGTTGTATCTTGTGTATCTTTCCTTAAAGAATTGAATTTGAATGAATTTTTTAATTTAATTTTTTGTGGCCACCGAACTGAATTTTTTTTGAGCCGTTGATTTTAAATAATTTTTTTCCCATTTTAAGTCAGTTTTTTCGAAAATTGCCCCTCCCGGCTATTTTTGATAAATATAGTTCTTAGTGAGTGTTGTTTTTTCATGCCCAACGTACACCATAGTTTATTTTGTTTTAAGTATATATAAACATTACCGTATTCGAATGCAATGTTGTGTCAAAATTTCAAAGCAATTGGTGAAGAACTTTCGGAGATTAGCGGTTAGGAACAAACGAACATTTACATTTTTATTTATATAGACATAAAACAAAACAACAAAAAAAAAACACAAAAATTTATTTTTCTTATATACATATACAATACATACACAAAATTTTTTTATTTATACAAATATTAATATATATATATCACTTGGACAATTTAAAAAATTATTTTTTGCTCTTACCATTCCCTTGCTTTTTGAGTAGGAACGTCTACATTCGATTGTTTTTTATTTTCAATTTTCTGTTTAATTATTTGCCAAAATTACTACGCGTAATCAAACTGAAAAGGTTTCGTTATTAAGGGAATTACCTTTTCATTCGCATATAAAAGTAAAAATGACTACCACAGAGTATAAAATTAGTTTAAACGATATAATCGCGATAGTACCGGTATTTAACGGGAAACCGGGAGATTTACCCAAGTTTTTAGCATGCGGAGACATTTTGTTCAAATCCGTTAAAACGGACGCTGAGCATACAATGTTCTTGAGTATAGTCAAGACTAGGCTCGAAGGTCCCGCTTTTGAACTTATCCAATTTAAAACTATAAAAAAGTGGGACGATTTACAGTCAATTCTTAAGAAGGAATATACGGTAGTTAAGTCAAGATCTTCTGCACAGAATGAGCTTCTGGCTGCTCGCCAACGAGTGAAAGAATCCGTAAAAGAGTTTGGCGACCGCATAAGCCAACTCCTAAATTCGTTAAACTCCGCAACTTATTCCAGCTCCACGGAAGAACCCGTCGGGATTTTCTTTTTAAAGAAAATGACAAACTGGCTATCCAAACTTTCGATGATGGCATAAGAAACCAAAACTTAAGGTTTATGGTTCAAGCGCATGGCGAAACAGATTTGAAAAAATCCATTGCTTATGCAGAGGAGCACTCTAATCGTTTAGAGCGAGTAGGACCTTCTACCAGTTCCAACCACACTCATCAATATTCAAATTATACACCTTCGACACGCCCCACTTGCCAATTCTGTAAAAAGATTGGTCACTCTAGTGAAAATTGTTTCACTAATCCAAATAGGAAAAACAGTTCACCAAACCCTATTCACATAAAGAAAGAGGTGCAGCGTCTCACCTGTGGTTATTGTAAAAAACCCAACCATCGAGAAGTTGACTGCAGACTTAAACGGTCACAGGCTAACCCAAATCCACAAAACCCATTTAGGGATAACTCCCACAATAGATCTAATCAAAATCCAACGAATGTCCGGCAATACAATGTTAGGCCAGGACATACGAATTGGAGTTCTGGTGAAGATTTTTACCCCCAAAATTCGGGAAACGCATATGTTCGGGAGGAAGAGATGGGTCATCCGTCCCGGATAGATCAGAATGCCGACCCGCAACTATAAAAACAAAAAGCATAACAGCTACGCTTTGCCCAGAATTCGACGAACCTGTCGTACGAATTCAGTTTTAGCCCTCTGACAAGAAATATTCCACATTCCTAGTCGACACAGGAGCTGAAATCAGTTTGTATAAATACAAACCAAAGGCAAACGCGAACCTGAACAATACCTGTTCTCTACCTTTATCAACAATTTCAGGTGATTCAATCTTCACCCTTGGAGAGATAACTGGTAAAATAATAATTAACGAGATAGAAAATCTCTCACTTAAACACCCTTTCCATGTCCTAACGGAAAGAATCAACCTATCTTATGATGGTATATTAGGAAATGATTTCCTTAAGAAATATAAATGTAAGGTGAACTACAAACAAATCAACGAGATGAGTTTAAGTGACGACTCTGTAGCCGAAAAAAGTATCCAAAAAGCTACCCCTCTCGAGGTGGTGTCTACGGGCTATGATTTGGTTTCAAAAGGGGATGTAAAAGCAGAGGAGAACAATTTTGTTTCGCACTCCAAAGCTTCCATCAACCTATATTCCAATAAGCAAAAATTGGATGCTGATAGTAGCAACAGAGAAGCATCATCATCTCCGAATAGAGAAACAAATTTAAGTAAGAATTTAGCAAACGACAGCCAAAAGAGCAAGGAAACTAAAGCAGTTAAGAATAGAAATAAGACTTTAGCAAACGACAGCCAAAAGAGCAAGGAAACTAAAGCATCTAAGAATAAAAATGAGACTTTAGAAAACGACAGCCAAAAGAGCAAAGAAACTAAAGCAATTATTCATAAAGAAGTAGCAATCCATAAGACTACATCAAAAACTTATTCTAATCTCTATATAACTCTTAAACCTAGAAGTCATCAAATGGTTGAAATTCCATTTAACGTAGGTAATAACGAAATTAAAGATATCGTAATTGAAAAAAAAGAAATCTGTCCAGGAGTATATGTAGGCGAGTCAATAGTAAGACCTACAAAGAATAAAATCAAGGTTCTTACAATAAATACTCTGGAAACGAAAAAAATTATAAAAGTCAACGACCTAAATCTAAATTATGAAAACCTAGATCGATACGATGAGTCGGATACAAGAGATTTTAATAATAAAATCGAAAAACGACTGGAAAAGTTAGAATCCATGTTAGTATTAGACCATTGTAATCAAGAAGAAAAAGAATCTATTTTAAAAATTTGTAGAGAATATAACGATCTTTTCTACCTTGAGGGAGATCACCTCACGCATACGGATTCAATGACACGCAAGATTGTCACTGATGAATACAAACCTCCTCTCTATACCAAACCTTATAGACTTCCAGAAAGCCAAAAGGAAGAAATTCATAAACAGGTACAAGAAATGTTGGATGACGACATTGTTCGCCCAAGCTCGAGTCCCTGGAATTCACCCTTGCTACTCGTTCCAAAAAAGGCTGGAAGTGATGGAAGCAAACGTTGGAGAGTGGTTGTAGATTTCAGGAAACTGAATGAACTAACCGTGGGTGATGCTTATCCATTGCCAAATATAAGCGACATCTTCGATCAATTAGGAAGATCAAAATATTTCAGCACTCTAGATTTGGCTAAAGGATTTCATCAAATTCTAATGGACGAGAAAGATCGAGGCAAGACCGCATTTAGTACTCCCTTTGGTCATTACGAGTATAATCGAATGCCATTTGGTTTGAAAAATGCTCCTGCTACCTTTCAACGTCTCATGCATAATGTTTTAACTGGGTTGCAAGGTTTTGATTGTTTTGTCTACATGGATGACATAGTTCTTTATGGATATGATCTTAAAGATCATAACTCCAAGCTTAGAAAAGTGCTTAACCAAATAAGTATGCACAAACTTAAACTTCAGCCAGAAAAGTGCCATTTTCTGAAGCATGAACTGTTGTATCTAGGACATCTTATTTCTGAATAGGGACTAAAACCTGATCCAAAAAAAATTAAAGCAGTCATACCCCACACCTAAAAATGTTAAAGGCATAAAATCATTTCTTGGTTTTGTAGGATACTATAGGAAATTCATCGAAAACTTTTCCACTATAGCAAAACCTCTTACTAAGTTGTTAAAGAAAAACTGTCTTTTTAAATAGGATGCCTTCTGCGATGAAGCCTTCAGAATTCTAAAAAATAAACTGATAAATCCTCTAGTTTTAATTTACCCTAACTTTAAAGAGAAATTCATTGTTACCACAGATGCTAGCGATGTTGAGCCATTTTGTCGCAAGGTGAGATCGGACAAGACAAACCGATTTGTTTTGCAAGTAGGACGTTGAATGGCATAACACAATTTCGCCCCTACCTTTACGGTAATCTTTTTATAATTTGTACTGACCACAAACCCTTACAATGGTTATTTGCTCGAACAGATCCTATGTCCAGGCTAGCAAGATGGAAAATTCTGTTATCTGAATACGAGTATCTCATTAAACACAAACCGGGTAAAATAAATTTAAACACAGATGCCTTAAGCAGAAACATAGGTTCACAAGAAAATGGAGAAAATACAATAATGGTTGTAACTCGAGGTCAAAAGCAAAAACTGAACGAAGACAATATTCTAAGTAATACAGTCGCTATTAATGACTCAAGACCCAAATACAACGTTATTGAAAAATTTAAATCCATTTACACAAACAAAAATTCAAACCTGAAAATTATAATTTTACCACTGATTGACTCAACAGATGAGCAAATTTTAATTAAGAAAATAGAAAATTTTTCAAAACCCGCCATAGGTAAAATTCAAATTTACGATTCTATAATTGTTATAACATTACCTATACCATTCCGAACGGAAAAAGATGAAGAAACTACTGAAAAAAGTCTTCAATTAATTAAAAAACAAGTTAATATGGGAAACGTGATTTCTGTGTCATTGCCTATCCCAGATTATCAAGTCAAACATATATTCAAAAATATATTGAGTAAAGTTTTCGGGGATATGACATTAGATGTGTATTTACACATCGATGAAAGAATAACACTAGACGATTCAGAAACTATAGCTAAAATTTTATCCGAGTACCATGATTCCCCTTTCGGAGGACATCAAGGTGTTGGAAGAATGTACAACCGGCTTAAGTCAAAATATTTCTGGCCCAATATGAGAGCAGATGTACAAAATTATGTTAACAAATGCACATCATGTCAAAGGAATAAATGTAGGAAAAATCCACCAGTTCCAATGAAAATAACTACTACTAGTGTTAGACCATTTGAAAGAGTCGCTCTAGACATAGTAGGACCTCTTCCTGTGAGCTACAATGGAAACAAATACAAATACAAACAAATGTAGACAGCACTGGTGTAGTCTTATTAGTTGTGTCGGCATATTGCTTGTTGTTTTATTTATTTTTTTATACCTATTTCGTTAATTTTAATTAGTTTATTTGACATTATCCACTGAATAAGTGGATATTTTAAATTTGTTTAATTACAGATGTGCTTATTTGTGTATATCTATGCAAAAAACATAATTTTTATCCAGTAGTGCTTGTGCTTGGTGAGACTTTTTGTCTTTTGTTTGTTTTTTCCTCTATTTGAGTGATTTTATCATTTTTTTTATTTATTTATTTAAATCCTTCTATGTGTTTGTGTACACTTGTGCTTTCCCTTTCTTTCTAGCCCTACAATTAGAAATATTTGAAATTCTATTTTACTCATGTTGCAATTCATAATTGTGACTTGTATTTTATTTTATAATAATTAGCCCTCTGGCGCAGTTTGTACGCACGCGGATATCAGATCTTCGCTAAATGGGTTCGAATCCTAGCAAAATCAAATTTTTTTTTATTTTTTCCTTTTCTTCAATTGTTTTTTTTTTCTTCTCTCGTATTTTCATCGCATTTTTTCTTGAAAAATGTCTTGTTCTGTAAAAAACTGTTGCGAAAGCTCTAAAACTGCACAACTTTTTGCTTGTTTCGGACCTTGTGGTAATCTTTAAAATGCTAAATGTATCGGGTCAACCACTGCCTTTATTGAGAAAATAAAAAATTCTCAATTTGCATATTGGTATTGTCTCGATTGCCGTAAATACTCCTTGTCCCAACTTGCTTTCAAAATGTCAAATTTCAAAACGGATATGAAAATACTCTCAAAAGGATTTGAAGAACTTTTTAATAATTTTAATATTCTAGTTTCTAGTTTTAATTCTGTTAATGTCCCAAACATTTCAGTAGATATCGGAACTTCAACTGATGATCTTCTCCAGGAACCTCTTCCTCCTTCTAGTTTGCATACTAATGTTGACCACTCTGCTCAATCCACCTCAAAAGCATGTAATAATCATGTGTCAGCTGCCAAAAAGAGCAATAAAAGGAGAAGAGATGCAACATTAGCTGCTAAAAACTCAAGCCCTCCACCTAAACAAACAATCCAAAGCCCCAAAAATACTATAGAATCACTGGAAGATAATACCTATTCGCTCCAGATTGATAATCAAAATTTAGTGACAGTTCAACAACCGAATCCCGTTGTAGAAATTGTTACTTTATCTGATAATAATTTTAACCCTAGGCCTATAAGAGCAGTTTCTAGACCAAAATCTATTTTTATTTCTCGTCTAGAAACTGATATTGGTCCAGAAGATATTGTTTCCCATCTGTTAGCCAACAATTGTATTCCTACCAGTAACTCTATTAAATGTACAAAAATTAGTAAAGTGAACAGTTTTGTGTCATCTTTTAAAATAGTCACACATTCTTCTTTCTTTGACTCAATATGCAATGTAGATATTTGGCCTCCTGAAGCTCTTATTAAAGAATTCTCTAATACACGTAAAAATAGAATTACACGAAATTTATCCAACAGTACATCTGCAAAAAACTAAACAGGATCACCCTCTTATACCAAAATGTAAGAGGTCTACGTACTAAAACTTCTGATATTTTTATGAACTCTCAAGCATTATCTCATGATGTCTTTGTTTTGACTGAAACTTGGCTTAATCCAAGTTTTTTGGACACAGAACTTTTTAGTCAAGAGTTCTTAGTTTATAGAAATGATCGTCATGAAGACAAACCTAAAGAATTAGGAGGTGGAGTTTTGATTGCCATTCGCAATAAATTTTTGTCTTGTCTTGTTGTATTTCCAATTAGGTTCTCTATCGAACTGATTTGTATAAAGTTGACCGTTGAGTCCAAAGTTGTGTATATATTAAATGCTTATATTCCTCCAAAAAGTCCGGCGTCAGTTTTTGATGAACTCTCTATTGCAATTGATTTTATAATTGACGTGTCTTGCTCCAATAGTGAAATCTTACTGCTGGGAGATTTTAATTTACCGCATATTGACTGGGTTCCCTCTGAAGATGAAACCTTCTATGAACCTTCATTAACTTCTTCCCAATCTGAACTGCTTTTGCTAGATAAATTTAGTTGCACTGACTTACAGCAAGTAAGCTGTATCAAAAACTCAAAAAATCGAATTCTCGATTTAGTATTTTCTTCTGACGCTATTAGTACACTTGTTCTAGAATCTAGTTCCGGTATTACTAATATAGATAACTATCATCCTCCCCTGGATATTTTTCTTGACTTGAGCAGTCCTCTAACTGAAAATAGCAACTCTTACGATTGCTCGTATATTTTTGACTTCAAAAAGGCAGATTTTCGTTTGCTCTCTGAAAATTTAACTAGGTCTGATATTGTTGGTCAGATATCCGTTTCTTCTAATATTGACGATGCCGTTTCTATTTTCTATAATATTTTTAACGCTTGTGTGGAAAATACTGTTCCATTAAAATTATCGAAAAACTTGAATTTTCGTCATGCTTGGTACACGAAAGAGCTTAGATTACTTCGTAACAAAAGAAATAAAGCATTTAAATTATACTTAAAAACTCTTTCACCAGTTGACCACTTTTCTTATATTGCTTTTTTCGAGGAATTTAAAGCCCTTTCAAAAACTTTGTATACAAATTATGTAAATGAAACGGGAAATTCTTTAAAACAGGACCCTAAATCATTTTGGAGCCTCGTTAACTCAAAGAAAAATTCAGATGGCTATCCGTCGAATTTTATTTATGAAAACTGCTCGTTACGTGAGACCGCCGATATTTGCAACGCTTTTGCGAATAATTTTCATAACTCCTTCGTTGAGGCACCTGTTGTTGTTGATGAAGAATATTTTAAAAACTTCCATATCTATGCCCAAACAAATTGTAATAGTATTTCTCTGCGTGAAAACACTATTCTAGAATATCTTTCTTCATTGAAAGATGACTATTCTTCTGGCCCTGATGGTGTTCCCCCAATAGTAATAAAAAATTGTAGACATATTCTAGTTCAACAATTAAAGACAAACATGACAACCATCTTCTTCAGGCAGATATTGATAGTTTTACTGTTTGGTGTAGTAAAAATGGTCTTACTTTAAACCCTGCTAAATGCCAAACAATTACTTTCTCAAGAAAACGTTTTCCAAATTCTTTTGATTATTATATTTCGCAGCATAAACTAGGTCGTATCTCAAGCTTTAAGGACTTGGGTGTTCATTTTAGTTCTAATTTAGAGTTCACGGAACATATAAATTTCATTGTTAAGAAAGCCAGCTCTATGCTTGGTTTTATTAAACGTTGGGCAAAGGAATTTAACGATCCATACGTTACTCTCTCTTTGTACAATTGTTATGTACGTCCTCATCTTGAATATGCCTCACAAGTATGGTCCCCTTTCTACGAAACACATAAAAGTCGGATTGAATCAATTCAGCATAAATTCATTCGCTTTGCTCTGAAGGGCCTTCCTTGGACTGACCCGTTCAATCTACCACCATATGAACATAGAATCCAACTTCTGCAAATCCAAACTTTATATCGAAGACGTGTCAATAATGACCTTATATTTATTCATCAACTCATTAATGGTCAAATCGATGCTTCCGATTTGTTAGCTTGCATCGGCATTAACTACCGCGGAGGATCTCACCACTTGCGAAGATGTGAACTTTTACACGTTGATTTCCATAGAACCAACTATGGCTTGCATGAACTTTTGAACCGTATGTGCAGGTTTTTTAATTTAAACAATTTGTCTATCGACTTCAACATGAGTAAATTAAGACTAAAAATTTCGTTTCGAACCAGTGCTCCTCTGTCGTGATATTGTTTTATTTTTAACAATAGATATCGTGAATGTCTAGTATTTTGTATATTTTTGTTTAATTTTGTTTTATTTTTATACTTTTTAATTTTCGTAATTATGTAGATATTTTTATGTGTTGCATGTGTTAGTTTTCATTACATTTACTAACCACTAACATATGCACTTATGATGAGCCTCTTACTGTAGTTGAAGCTTGCTCTAAGCTCACTACAGCAAAGAATCTGAAGTGTAAAAAAAAAAAAAAAAAAAAAAAAATACCTACTTACATTCCAGGACGATTTGACAAAATTCTCAGAAGCGATGCCAATACAAAATGCCGAAGCCTCAACTGTAGCTAGAACGTTTGTAGAAATCATAATTTGTCGCCACGGTATCCCCCACTCTCTCCTAACAGATCAAGGAACAAATTTCCTGAGTGATCTTTTCAAAGAAATGTGTAGTGTGATGAAAATTAAAAAGTTAAATACAAAGCCTTACCATCCTCAAACAAATGGAGCGTTGGAGCGAAGTCATAGAACATTAGCAGAATACTTAAGGCACTATGTAAACAAAGATCCTTTATCAAGGGATACTTGGATCCCTTACTCCATGTTTGTATATAATACAACACCACATAGTAGAACTGGATTCTCGCCTTATGAACTCCTGTATGGATTTCCTGCTAACATCCCAAGTGTTTTATCTCAAAAACCTAAGATATCTTATAACTACGACAACTACGTTAATGAACTTAAAGCTAGATTGCAATGCGGTTATGAAACAGCAAACTCTATCCTAATAAAGAAAAAGGAAAAATCAAAAACCCTTTACGATAGAAATGCAAAATCTAAAACATTCAACGTAGGTGATAAGGTTCTAGTTAAAAATCAAACTAGATAAAACAAGCTTTCGACCCTATGGGATGGACCATATGAAGTCATAAGAATCCATTCGGATGAAAACACGATAGTCAGGATCGGGAAAAAATCTAAGCTCATTCATAATAACAATTTGCAACATTTTAACGAATAATCCATATTCTACTTCAACACACACAAGAATAAAGTATGAATATTAAAAAAAAATACACATAAAATGTTTCAATAAATAAATACAGAAACACTCACGTACACACGCTAACAACCACAGAAATAAAATAAAAACATAAACATTACTATAGGAAAACATCCATTCTCTTTGGTATTATAAGTCATGGGTCTCCTTTTACTCATTTTTCTACCAGTTTTAACCAGCGCCGCTTTAAAGATAAGCCAAATAGGAAATCACCCAGGCATCTACTTTGAAGAAATAGGTAAGGTCGAACTCTATACGACACAATGGAAACTAGTCGCATACTACGACTTAACATTGTTTAATGGAGCGCTAACACACGCAGAATTTTATGTTCACGAGATAAATATGCTGTGTAAGCAATTGGAAGGTAAACCAAATTTTGATCTTCTATGTAGTAGTGCAATAGCAGAAGTATCACACTTAATGGAAGACATAAAATTAAAGTTTAGCCTTATACAGTCCAAACCTAAACCTAAATCTAGAAGTAAAAGGGCATTGGTTAATGTTGTCGGAACAATCAGCAAAACTTTATTCGGAACATTGGATGAAGATGATGCTAAGTTTTACGATAAACAAATAGAAAAATTGAGGTACAATGAGAATTATCTTTTAGACCTAGTGAAAAACCAAACAATAATAATAGAGACAACAACTAATATGTTTAACAAATTAGAAATCACTATTGAGTCTCAATTTAAAGCAATAAACACAAAGATAGGAGACGTGAAAGAAGCAGTTGATAGACTTGCCAATCAAACGTCTAAACCAATCTACTTTGTTAAAAATAGAATCTCTCACCTCACTTCTTACTCTTCTGGTTATAAGGTATCAAAATACCATTTCCGACATCTTAGACGTGCTAATAAATGCAAAAAACGGCACACCCCATCCGACAATCATCACACCGGAACAACTTAAAAATGTTCTATCAAAAATAAAACAAGAACTACCTGGTGACCTGCAGTTACCGTACTTGGGCAATACAAATGATATTTTACCTCTCTACGAAATAAGCAGCATGAGTGCAACAATTCGAAAAGAAAAAGTTATTTACGAATTTAAAATCCCTCTACCGTTCAGAGAACATTTCCAACTATACAAAATCATACCTTTACCAACTCGTTTAAATAACAAACTTGTATTCGTACAACCAACTTCCAAATTTGTTATAATTGATTTCAAAAAAGAAAATTTCTATAATATAGAAAGTGAAGAAATGAACCATTGTAAAAATTTGGATAACAATTTTTTGTGCGAAATGACACATCCATTATTCAACACAAATAACAATAACCCTCAATGTGAAATTCAACTTTTGCAAAGAGTCCAATCTTTTCCGGATTCTTGTGAAATAAAAGAATCTAACATTTCAACTGTTTTCATACAAGTATCACAGCCCAATACATGGTTATTTTCTTCTTTAGGAAAATATATCATAGACGAAATATGCCAAGACAGAATCATAACTCACTCTTTAGAAGGAACAGCTATCCTAGAACTTACAGGAGATTGTTTCCTAAAGTCAAAAGATCTGACTATACGATCTAAAAACGAGAAATTAACTTTTGTCTATAATTCATTTATTCCTGCCTTGAATATTTCCGAAGTAAAGGTTAATTACTTGAAAAACGAAACTAGCCCAGAAGTTACATTGATTAAATACCCTAGCCGAGATGAACTAAAACTCCTTTCCAAAAACATCCAATTTCAAAAAACAAAAGAACTAACTCCCTATTTAACAATAGACAAGCATGATCTTCATCATTATATTATAGTCATATACAGGGTGAGTCATGAGCAATGCGACAAAATGCTAGGGCGTGTAGGTTGCGTTGAGACAAGAAAAAAATCGTCGGTCTATTCCCCTCCGTTTAGCCGGGAGGGGCAATTTTCGAAAAAACTGACTTAAAATGGAAAAAAAATTATTTAAAATCAACGGCTTCATTCACAATGCTGTGCGATACGTTTTTGAAAAGCCAATAACTTTTTCTTTCATTCTGTGTTTAAATAAATCTATTCTAAGAAATAGTTTTTGAAATATTAATTTTCAAAATCAAAATTTTGAAAAAAAAAATTGAAAAAAAAATTTCAAATTCATTTTTTTTCAAAATTTTACGTAATTAAGTGCTAATTTTAATTTCAAAATTCAATGCTGTTATTAATTTTAAGTCTAAATAAGAAAACCGGATGCAAAAATTTTATGTCGTTCTCAAGAAATTAAAAAAAAACCAAAACCACCTTTTTCTAAGAAAAACATTTATTTTTATTGTAACGAAGCAATTTATTTATTTATTTAGTATTAATCTTAGTTTTTTTTTACTTTTTTTTTAATTGGAGTTTTATGAGAACGTAATAAAATTAAATAGTATTGGAATAACCCTGGATTAATATTATTTTCATTGATAACTTCTGAAAACTGACCTGTCAATATTTTTGCCTTGGCCTGCCCGCAGCCCATGGGTTCTACCTGTTATGGGGACAATAAAACCGCATTTTTTTTAGTAAAAAAAAAAAAAAAGTGGAATGCAAGATAAATAAAAGGCATTGCAGTTTTGCTTAGTAATTATTTCCAATTTGAATATTAACTCATTAACACGTAACGATGTCAAGCTCATACACCCGAGAAGAATTAACGGACATGCATTTCTGCTACGGTTTAGCTAATGGTCGAAGTCGTGAAGCCGAAAGACTGTACGCTGAAAGATATCCCGATAGGAGGTGTCCCCATCATAGCACGTTTCCAAGAATCCACCGACGTCTAAGAGATCATGGAGTGCTGGAGTATCGAAGAAGCGAAAGGCCAGTTTCTGATGAGTCAAGAATCTTAGATGAAAGAATTCTGGATTTAGTCCGAAATAATCCCTCCGTCAGTACAAGAAGGGTATCCACTATGCTTGGAGTGTCCCAATCTAGAGCATGTCGAGTACTTCGGGCGGAAAATTTACACCCGTATCACTTTACGCCTGTTCAGAAACTCACCTCAAACGACAAGTTATTGAGAACCGAATTTTGTAGAACATTACTACTTAGAAATGAAACCGAACAAAACTATTTTAGAAGAATATTCTGGACGGATGAAGCACAGTTTACTAGGGATGGGGTTACTAACTTCCACAATCCACAAAAAAAAAAAAAAAAAAAAACAAATCACAACACCGCTTTAGTTGTAATGTTTGGCTTGGTATAGTTGGACACACTGCGATCGGGCCCTGGTTTTTGAACTCCATTATTAATGGAGAATCATACCTGCAATTCCTACGAGACCTTTTACCCGATTTATTAGACAGCGTTCCATTGGTTATAGCAGATACTTTAATCTACCAACAAGATGGTGCTCCAGCACACTACAGCTTACAGGTGAGAAACTGGCTGGATGATCATTTTAGTGACCGTTGGATCGGAAGAAGGGGCCCCACGGAATGGCCGCCTAGGTCACCAGATTTAACTCCCCTAGATTTCTATGCATGGGGATTTATGAAGAATTATGTTTACGAAGTGGAAATAGTATCATTGGAACAACTGAAGGAACGAATTGAAGTCGCTGGAGTCAAATTGCAGGAAAATTTGTCAAGCATAAACTTATGTGAAGCCATTACAAGGAGATATAATCTATGCCTTCTAAACAATGGAGATCATATCGAGAATTTTTTTATAAGTACTTCCAATAAAAAACATAGTAAAAATAAAAGGAATAAAAAAAACTAAAAAAACTAAGATTAATGCTAAATAAATAAATAAATTGCTTCGTTACAATAAAAATAAATGTTTTTCTTAGAAAAAGGTGGTTTTGGTTTTTTTTTAATTTCTTGAGAACGACATAAAATTTTTGCATCCGGTTTTCTTATTTAGACTTAAAATTAATAACAGCATTGAATTTTGAAATTAAAATTAGCACTTAATTACGTAAAATTTTGAAAAAAATGAATTTGAAATTTTTTTTTTCAATTTTTTTTTTTCAAAATTTTGACTTTGAAAATTAATATTTCAAAAACTATTTCTTAGAATAGATGTATCGTACAGCATTGTGAATGAAGCCGTTGATTTTAAATAATTTTTTTCCCATTTTAAGTCAGTTTTTTCGAAAATTGCCCCTCCCGGCTAAACGGAGGGGAATAGACCCCCCTCCTAAACGAGGCATAAAATTGTTCACACTACATATTTAAAAATAAGTATCACACATAGAAACATACAAAATACAAATGTTAATTAATTTTTCTTACAGCTCTAACCTCTTCGAACTTGGTTCAACTTTACGCGTTTCTTTTTACGAAAATTCCTAACCTTTTTCGTTAGGCCATGAATTTTCTTTTTTCAAGAGGGGATGGATGTTGTGACCCGCAGTCCCAACCAACCTCAATCCCATACAAAACGTTTTTTGCATACTTTCCATATAATGCATACGCGCATGAAACCACCCAGAAACACCTTGACCATGAATAATAATCCATACTCGTCATAATTATGTAAACAAAACAAATACTAATTATAGAACATTGGTTTGCCTACACAACGTAAACAAAACAATGCGCTTCTTCAAAGTGCATTGTGTAATGTGACACCTTCCAACTGCGATCGATTATGACACACACCGAAGTACTTGAGTGGGTCACCATACGATCAGCAGAATTAATGCATTGAAGTATATGACACATTGTTTATGTTGATATGACCAGTGCAATTTGGTATATTATGATTATTATGAAATATAGATCATGATGTGTGGCCTGGTTATGGTAAACAAAACGCATTGTTAGGTAACATAGTTCTTACTATGTCAAATAACATATGGATTGTAGGGCATGGTATTGGGATGGAAGATAGATTCCAAAATGTATAAAAGAGGAAGCAAATGCGAGGAAGGGCAGAGTTGATCAAATTAAGCATAGAATAAAGGTCGCAGCCAACGCATCGAGACAGCGGGCCTTTTTACTCAAATAAAAATATAATTTTTTATAAGAAATACTTTGTTTTATTTCCCAAGACAACTCTCCGTCGTCTGCTCTTCCATCTTGAAGCACGGCAGAAACATTAGACAGGCAACAACATCAAACATCAACCATCAACCAACATTCACACCAAAGCCCAAAAAATGCAGTCAGGCAAACGTACTCGGTACGCCCGAAGATGGATATTCGAATATGGAATATCCGAAACGCGTCGCGCAATAATAAAGAAATAAAAAGTTGTGAAAATAATTGTTTTTCAAATAATAAATATAAATTTAAAATTTAATTATTTTGTTTTTATTTTTATATTAATGTAAATAATATACATAGTCATTTTTCAATTGATTTTTATTTTTGTTGAACCAACATACATAAAAATACCAAAAAATTTGTGTAATAATTATTTAATAATAAAAAAACTGAGTTAAAAAGAAATGATTTACAATATCTACACTATTGAATCTTATATATATGATTATATAATCAATGCTACTTATTGTACATATACATATCTTAATTATAAATTCAGGAACTCCAGTCAGCCCAATCAGTCCATAAACATGAAATGGAAAAAGATGTTTATAAATAAATGCATCAATTTTAAATATGCATGCAACTTACCCTGTAATGTAAGAAATGGATCCAAGTTGAGTACAAACAAAAAAAAACTTATATCTCCAACTCGGTAGGTACTCCGGTGGACAAGGAATAATTCCTTAAGCCATTTGGTACTGCAAGATCTGCAAATAGGGAAGAATGAAAACAGAAAAAGTAGGTATTAGTCCCGCAAAATTATAATTTAATTAAATTAACACAAATTACAACAAGACAAATTTGACTCACTGCAGGAACAATATAAACTTTGTCGAATGTGGTTTTTATACATTCCCGGTTCTTTTACTACTAAATTTATATTGTTTGTAACAATTTAATACACAAAACAGACAATTTAGACATATATAATTACAAAATACACAATTTAAACACAAAAAAGGTTATTTTATATAACCTCAAAGGAACACTATAATTTGTTAATAAAACGTACACTTTAACTTCACAAACCCGCACAAGTAGATATTATAATCTAATAGATTATAAAACAAAAATTAATTTAAAGGGCACAAAAAAAACTTTAACAAATTACGAACAATAAATAATAAATTTCTTTCGTCACCGACGTCACTTCTTGACATGCGCGAAACTTCCAAGTCAAATTAACATGTCAACTTCATTGACAGAACCAGCGAGATACTTTCAATATGGAGATGTCTTTGTGGGGAAAAAGAACTTATCAATAAATTATTAATAAATTTATTATTTTATTAATTATTTCAAAATATTTAAATTTATTATAAAGCCAATGAGTAAGAAAGAAAGGGAAGATGAGAGGGATAGAAGATATGCTACTCTCAAAAGGTGCACGAAAATACAAAATGGTAGGACAAAAGGTGCTGCCAAAAAATTGTTTCTAAGGATAAATTTGGTGAATTTTATTCACCACGAAAATTTCTTTAATGATTTTATTGCAAGGAAATTAATAAAATGATAAGAAAGAGCGATAAAGTAAGTAATACTTTAATGTAGATTACCCTACATATATTATTTATCATGTATGATTCAGCATTATTAAATTAATATTTTCTTTCATGTGGTGAATATAATACAAAATTTTGAGCAGCAAATTGGCATCATTAAACTGCACGAAAACGTGTGCGAGGACACCTGTAATAGGCGAGCCAAATGCTCAGAAGGTCTCTTAAGATTTCCGGAATTCAGCAAGCAACATTGGTAAAATAAAAAGGGTAAATCAATTTGAAAATCGATAGATGATCTATACGTCAATCGAATATATTTTGATAAAATCATCCTTGTCAATTAAAAAAAATTTATATTTATAATTAAGTTTAAGAGGAAATTGCCAAACGAATATATACGTAAAGCAACTCTCCTTTAAATTTATATTAACAATTATTAAGAAAATTGAACGGACATTAAAAAGACAAATTTATTGACCAAGATATCACTTGTTCTTTCTTTTTATTTTTTTTTACAAATTTTGAACAATCGTTGACAGATTTAATTATCATCATCGTTGGTCAAAAAACAATTCTTTTAATTGCAAAACATGATGAAAAATTTTACAATATCAAAAAACAATATTTTACCCTCTTCTACAAAAAAGTCAGTGATAGAGATAGTGTATCGATAAATTCAACAGGAAAGACACCAGAAACACTTTAATTGAAATAATACGAAAAAATTGATGCAATGAAAAAGAATAATAAATCCATTCAATTAATAAACCAATTAGTTTCATTTGGTATAAAAAAATTCAAAATATACAAAAATTAATATTTTTATAGTTATTATTGCTAAATATAATCTTTAAATATTTGATTTTTAATTTTCCAATTTAATATTTTTTTGACTTAAATTTTTCCATACAAAGCTTGGTTCAGATTATCATTAATAACTCTTGACAACACTAACGGATTTAGATAAAATGTGTTCCATTCGCTTAAAGACAAAAAACGCTTATTTTCATAAATATAAGAAATAGGTGTACATGTGCATGACCTAAAAACATACTTAAATGTTCATAAAAAAAATTGAAAAAAAAGTCATCACATATTTTTTTATTTTTAAGGTACTCGTAGAGGCAAAAAAATGTTTAAATTATTAATTTTACTGCACAGAATTCACTATGGGTTACCCTTTACATTTTTCAAAGTACATGATGACGGTGATAACGGGATAGAGATCTTACTTCGAATTACTTTTAGCTCTGTTTATTTTAAAAACATAAGGGAGTACATTACATATACCTAGTCTAGCCATAAGTTCTGTTACATGATTTTAAGAGCACATTGCTCATAACTTCCACTAGGAATAGAACCGTTAACAATTTTTTCGAAACACGTGATCTTATTAGTTAAGAATGGAAGCTAGTTTGATTTCAGCTATCGATCGGTAATCATGGAGTGGGGCGTTCAAGAAAATCGAGTCGCGATAATCGCATTACATAAGTGTGGACAAAATTCGAACCAAATTTTTAAACTTTTAAAACCACTTGGTTTATCGCGAATGTTTGTGTATCGTGCCATAAAACGTTTTGATGAACTGTCAAGAGTAGAGGACAGACCAAGAAGTGGTCGTCCACGCGTCGCTCGAACGAGCGCAAAAGTTAAAGCTGTGCGAGAACGAATTCGTAGGAATCCTCTCCGGAAGCAGAAGATCATGTCCAGAGAATTGGATATATCCGCCAGATCCATGTCAAGGCTGATTCGAGATGATCTTCATATGAAAGCCTATCGTCGAGCAACAGGACATCTTCTAACTCCAAGTCTTAAAAAAATTAGACTTGAAAGAAGCAAAAAGCTTTTGCAGTGGCACGCGGTAAATGGGCATCAAAACATTTTGTTTACGGATGAAAAAATTTTCACGATAGAAGAAGTTTATAATAAACAAAACGATAAGATCTATGCAACGTCTTCCAAAGAAGCTAAAAAAGTTGTTCCAAGGGTTCAGCGCGGACACCACTCTGCTTCTGTAATGGTTTGGTGGGGGGTATCCCATAAAGGTGTCACATCACTGCATTTTTGTGAAAAAGGTGTAAAAACCGGTGCAAAAGTGTATCAGGAGAATGTTCTCGAGGGTGTTGTTAAGACATTAACAAATACTCTCTTCAACGGGGAAAGATGGGTCTTCCAACAAGACTCTGCTCCAGCCCACAAGGCCAAAACCACACAAGAGTGGCTTAGAACTCACATACCGGACTTTATTGCAGCTGCAGATTGGCCTTCGGGGAGTCCAGATTTAAATCCTTTGGATTACAGTTTGTGGTCCGAACTGGTGAACATGGCCTGTAAGACTCCCCATCGAAATTTGGATAGCCTAAAAGCTTCTTTGGTAACAGCAGCGTCATCGATACCCATCGACACAGTGCGTGCCGCTATAGACTAATGGCCACTACGTTTGAAAGCCTGCATTAAAGCTAAAGGCTGCCATTTTGAATAAAACTTTTTCTGGAAACAAGAAGAAATCGAAAAGAAACCCTTTTTGTCTCAAGTACAAGAGATAGCCGAAGAGTAATACATTACAAATGTACAAAGGATGAAAGATGGACGGTATCAAGTCAAAATGCCTTGGAAAGATGATCCTAGGACCAAATTTGGCCTCTCGAAAGAGTCAGCTATTGCCAGATATGTGTCGAACGAAAAGAAGCTATTAAGAAATCAGAGTCTTTTTGCGGAATACAACAAGTGCATTGAAGAGTATCTAACACTTGGACATATGGAAGAGATTCCCAGCAATGAAGTAAACAAACCTTGTTATTACTTGCCTCACCACGCAGTGATTAAAGAAGAAAGTACAACAACCAAGGTCCGGGTTGTATTTAACGCCTCAGCTAAATCGTCTTCCGGAATGTCACTAAACGACTCCCTCATGGTAGGTCCGACAATTCAAGATGCACTCACAACTCTAATTCTGCGATGCAGAACATATCCAGTACTCATAACAGCGGATATTGAAAAAATGCATCGGCAGATAACAGTTAAAACCACTGACTCAGATTTCCAACGCATCCTGTCGCGTCCAAACAAAACAGAAGTCATAAGAAAATACCGTTTGAAGACGCTAACTTTTGGAACTGCTAACGCTCCATTCCAGGCCATTCGTACGCTATGACAACTAGCAGAAGATGAAACCAAGACTTAGCCTTCCGCAGCACATCACTTGAAAACCAGCTTCTATGAAGACGATCTTCTGACTGGTGTAGATACAATTGCAGAGGCAAAAGTTTTATACCTGGAGCTGTCGCAACTCCTAGACAAAGGAGGCTTCAACTTACGTAAATGGAATAGTAACCATCAAGAAGTCCTTAATGCGTTCCTGAAAACTATAGAGGAAAGGGTTACGTATACGATGCAAAAGAAGACGTTACAAAAACACTGGGACCTCAGGGCTCCTACGAGATGATCAATTCATCTTCAAAGCTGACGGGTGTGAAAAAACCCAACAAGAAGTTACAAAACGTACCATAGCTTACTTTATAGCAAAGCTTTTTGACCCATTGGGATGGTTGCAACCCATTGTTATTCGCAACGGCTGTGGCTAAGCAACCTTACCTTTGATGAGGAGCTACCAGATCTGAAATATGAGTGGATGGGATACGCAATGGAATTAAAAGACGTCCATCAGATTAAACTACCACCACCATGGTGGATTGGAACAACGTCCAAAGATATCTATGAATTACACGGTTTCTGCGATGCATCCCAGTTTGCCATGGCTGCTGTCGTCTACATGGTCATCCGTATACCAAAAAGAACGCCATTAGCTACACTCCTGACCTCCAAAACGAAAGTTGCACTCATAGCTGTTCAAACGATTCCAAGATTACAACTGACGAGTGCTGTTCTATTAATCAAACTCATGGAACAAATCAAATCAGCCCTAAGAACTCCAGACAGCAGCCAAGTATATTATTGGACTGACTCAACAGTTGTCATTTCATGGCTTAATGATCACCCATCACTTTGGAACACGTATGTAGCCAACAGAGTAAGCCAAATACATGAAAGTAGCATCTGTACCCAGTGGTATCACATATCCACACATGAAAACCCTGCAGATTGCGCTACCAGAGGGCTATCTCCACAAGCTCCTAAGAATCACAGCCTATGGTGGAGTGGTCCACAAATTATTTTGCGACAGTCCGAGGAATACACGAAACAACCCCGAATAATGTGTACAGATTTAGAAAGAAAAATAAGGGTCCATTTGGTTACAACAGATGAAAACACCGAGAGCGAGGTCCGCACCAGGCGCGGAAGTTCTACCAATCCGTCCGAAACATGACGCAGTACACACCACGCTGCACTTACTGCAAGGACGGAGAGGGAAATCTGATCACCGATCCACAAAGCATACTGGAGCGATGGGAAGTGTACTTTAAGGCCGCCTATGATAGCATAGCCAGGGTAGAACTTTACAATGCCATGAGAGAATTCGGCATCCCAAATAAATTGACACGACTTTGTAGGTTGACCATTACCAACGTAACAAGCCAAGTAAAAATAGCCGGATTGCTATCCAGACCAATCAACATCTTTAATGGACTCCAACAAGGGGATGGTTTGGCCTGCCTTCTCTTCAACCTGGCACGGCAACAAGGGGGACCATCGTCAACAGGTCCAGCCAGATACTTGCTTACGCAGACGACATTGACATCATCGGAAGGACCGAACAAGCTGTACGCGATTCCTTCATCCAGATCGAGCAGGTGCCACAAAATCTGGGGCTGCACATTAGTGAAGGTAAAACAAGGTACATGGTGGCGTCGAATGCGAGAAGAACAGTTGGTCAAACTATCAAGGTAGCGGAGCACGAATTTGAAGTGGTGCAATCCTTCAAATACCTTGGGTCAATAGTAGCAGCCGATAATAATATAGAAGAAGAAATACGCGGACAGCTGCACAATTCCAACAGAGCCTACTATAGTTTGTCAAAGCTCTTCAAATCCAGAAATCTCACCATAACTTCAAAACTGCTGCTGTACAGGACCATGGTCCTGCCAGTACTCACGTATGGATCCGAGACTTGGGTGCTTAGCAAAAGACACTCCGACCTCTTAGACGCGTTCGAGAGAAAAGTCTTAGGGAGAATTGTTGGCCCCATATGTGAGGAAGGACGATTCCGGAGACGGTACAATCATGAATTGTACGCAATCTACCTTGAAGCAGACATCGTGACAAAAATTAGGCTCGGTAGACTCCGGTTGGCAGGAATAATTTGAACGATCTTTGGGAAACCAATTAATAAAAAATCAAGAGTCTTGCAACTTTGCCCATATCTAGACACTGACAAAATCCTCATTGTGGGCGGGAGACTGCAAAAGGCCAATTTAAGCCAAGCTGAAACACATCCCATTATATTAAGTAACGAGTGTTCACTATCGAAATTAATAGTATCTCATTTTCGTGATAAAACTCTCCACGGATCCCAATGACTCACACTTAACACAATGCGTAAAGAATTTTGGATATTTAATGCAAACAAGCTAGTGACAACATGCATTCATAAGGGTATTACTTGCTTCAAACTAAACGCAAAGGTTAATCAACAACAGTTAATGGGAAATCTTCCAACAGATCGTGTAACGGTATAAACCGTCCCTTTTGGAAAACCGGATTAGACTTTGCGGGCCCAATTACAATAAAATGATCAAATGAACGAGGAACTAAAACAGAGAAATCATATATAGCGGTCTTCATATGTTTATCAACAAAAGCAATACATCTTGAACCTGCGAGTTCCTTGACTTCGCAAGCTTGTATAGCAGCAATTAAGCGATTTGTCTCAAAAAGAGGCAAATGTAAAGACATTTACAGTGACTGTGGCACAAATTTTGTTGGAGTGAGCAAAGAACTTCAGCGTACATTCGAAAAGATGACATACGAAATGCAGGCATGGATAGTGAATGACAACATTACGTGGCACCATATACCTCCAAGCAGTCCGCGCTTTGGAGGACTATGGGAAGCGGGTGTAAAATCTACTAAACGACACCTAGTAAAAATATTAGAAAAAGTCTTGTGAACATAAAAGAAATGTATACAGGTCAGCCCAAATTAAAGCTTGTTTAAACAGCCGATCATTAGCTCCAATCAGTAATGAGTGTATAATATCCTGCCGTTGACACCAGGTAACTTTCTCATTGGAAACTCCATGTTTGCAGTACCTGATGCAGTTCCAGATAACTTAAAGCTCTTAAAGAGATTGTATGGGCTAACCCTAATGTGATATCATATTCCCTAGATCTGTTTTTTTTTTTGTTTTGTAACGGGGTAGTGGATGCTGTCATTGACAATGTCTTTTTCCGTTTCGATACACTTAAAAAGTTATCGATTCGATTCCCTCGTTTCAAATTAACCAAAGTGTGAACGCTATGGCAAATGGCGGATATAACCTGAAAAAATGAACGCTATGGCAAATGGCGGATATAACCTGAAAAAATGCTTTCACTGCTCTTTTCTAAATCGACATCCACTCTGAAAGGAACATCTCCAAAATCATCGAATATTCATTTATATAACCAATATTAAAATTTTGTTAAGTTCTAAGATAATCAAATGCTAACATTTGGATTGAATAAACATTGCTTTTCTCATAATTTTTTTCTTCGGAATTAATATAGGTAAACTAAATGAAAGTTTTTGATCTTCTCGGAAATTTAACTAAATACTTTTGAGGTTTCTTAGTCGTATTGCCTTTCAAACAGACACAACCGACGTGATATAAATTTGAAAACGTGATATATCCTGTATAAGACAACGAAATATCTTCAGCCTACCACGGTTATCCAAAAAAAAAATAAATGAATAAGAACGAAGGTTCAATTTGACCGAATCCGACAGAAAGTAACCACAATCGACCGATCAGTCAAAATTAATCAGATAAGTTCGAAGAAGAAAGAATCACGTCACAAAAAAAAAACAGGTCAGACGACTGTGGCCGTGTGTTCGGACTGTGAGGTGCGCGCCTCTCGTTGCACGTCGCGGAACACGTGGGGTGCTTCGAAATGACTAGAAGGGTTCCTCCTAGGTGCAGTCGAAGGGAAGTACGTAGCACCGTCACCAGGATATTGGTCGTAGATTTTTCCTTACTAAGGTCCTATCTTCGAATCTAATTTTGGTCCAGCATCAGGGCGATCCCTCACAGGCAATTTGTTCCGCAAAGAAAGTGCGGCTTTTCGTCTAACCAGCCGGTTTCCTCAAGAGAATACTCGCTAATGACAGTCTCGGTCGCCAAGACGATTAAAATCTAAGCATTTTGACATACAACTCCGAATCTTAATTTTAATACTCCTTATGTAACGAATACACTCAAAGCTAAGTATCCAACTTATTGCATATAAGTTAATCAAAACACCAATTTTTTGTTATAAAAAAA
This sequence comes from Syrphus vitripennis, assembly GCA_958431115.1. Classification (NCBI taxonomy): domain Eukaryota; kingdom Metazoa; phylum Arthropoda; class Insecta; order Diptera; family Syrphidae; genus Syrphus; species Syrphus vitripennis. Next base: position 51,750,241 of record OY288109.1, read on the forward strand.
TATTTTTTTTCAGAGCAGGTTGCTCTGACCTTTATTGAATCGATATCAATTAACTACTAACTTAAAAATAATTTTACTTCAATTTGTTTCTTAACATGCTAGGTACCTAAATGCAACCTTGCATTATTTCTTTATGCTACCTTACATTCCCACGATTGTTGCTTTTCTTCGTAAACAGCCAGACGCATCGTCAGCATTTCCGTAGAGTCAAACTTCGTGTTAACTCTTCCCCTCTTAGAAACGATCGTCATCGGTCGTCAGAAGTATGGCAGGTTATTGAACTTAGGGTTGTTTAGATTTTGGATAGAGTTCATCTCGAGCATAGGAAATTTATCCACAATTGCTACTGGTTCATTGGCTTCTGGTGTTGTCTGTTTTATTACTATTTTTGTATTGTGACGTTTTGGTAAGATTTTCCATAGGAACAATATTATGGAAAGAAATCCAAGGACGGAAATGAAGGAATATGTGGTTATTTGATTATGATTATTCTCTTTTTGCAGGAGATGAATTTTGTTAGTGTTGTTAATATGAAGTTCCTTCATCATTTCTAGAGAGAGTAATTCACGGTATTCTTTTTCCTTAGGATTTGTTTGGAATATTGCTGGGAGGGGTTTTATTATAGAACCTTCTTTCGAGATATGTGGGATTCCATTCAAGTTGATGGTCATGTTCCGGAATTTGACTAAAAATGTTCCGTTTAGTTTGTGAGTCATATTTTTGAATTCAAGAGTTCCGATAAACTGATTTAGCAATATTACATCTGGTGTTATTTCCTCTATGGTTGGAATGTAGTGATTATTAACTGTATTGCAGGTAGCTGGTAGACTTTTTAACAAATTGGGAATGCAAGAGTCGTTTGTAATATTAACAATATTTTTAGAGTTACAAATTGATATATTATTGAATGTCTTACATTTTTTTGTTGTTCCATACAATTGCTCATTATTTCTTTAAACTACATCGTATAAAATTTCAGTTACAATATTTTTCTTTTTTATTGGTTTGATTAGAAGATTTTCGTATATTTCTTTGTTTGTTAAGGGAATATTTATTATATAAAGGATTGATAAACTATTACTTATAATTTTGATTTCTGCGAAATCTAAGGCTTCTTCTATTGTTGTGTAAGGTAATTGTTGTTCATTAAATATTTTAGTGGCTAAATCTATTTCGTTTTTTGACAATATGAAAGGGTTAATTGTTCCTTGTTTAGCCCAATGAATGGCATAGATTATGTTCTCTAATTCTTCTTTTACAATTTTAATTCTGTATTTAAGATTTGTAATGATTTCAAAATTGATTTTATTATTGTCTTTAAGTAAATTTTGGATTTCATTTTGAATTTTGTAATGTTATTAATTCGTTCATTGTATAACTCGTTAATGATAACTTGTTTATTATTATTTTTCAAAACATCTGTAATTTTTTCTTTTATTGTTACAAAATCATCATGATCTGGATTGCCAGCAATCCATTTCCAACCTTTACCTATGAAATCTAAAGAGCGTTTACTTTTGGTTTTAAGATTATGTAAAAAATTGCGGATTTGTTGAATTTCATGTGATAGTAAGGGAAAAATGGTTTGGTTTTGGGTTGTTTCTAGGTTAAGGATTGGTGATATGTCGGAAAGGAATTGATCGTACTGGTCAAGATTAATAACATGGATTAACTTAAAATGTCCGTTCTGTATCTTCGTCAGTCCTGTATGTAAAGAAACGATTTGTGAATTTGAAAAGTCCATGATTTGAATTTCAGCTTGGCAAATGTAAAAAGTACATCTGAAAAAAAAATAATTAATTTCTTATGTTACTTTTGTGGACTATTTTTCCAGATTCAGTTAATATTGTAGAGTTCTTATTTTCTTTCACAATTTCTTGTCTATATCTACTAGTCAGTTTAGAGCCTATACGTTTGTTATTTTTAACATAAATAACTTGGCCTATTTCATAATCTTTAATAGGTTCTTTCTTTTTGTTGTGGTATGTAGTGTCTTTTTCTTGTTTAGTTTTTAGTTTGTCTAGGTTGATTTGTCGTGTTTTTTCGAATTCGTCGGGGTTTAGCCTAGGTATTCGTCCATAGAATAGTTCTATAGGTTTTTTGTTTGTGGTTGAGTGAATGGTAAAATTGTATTCGTTTACGGCTCGTTCTAAAAGTTCTTCAAAAGGCCGTGAAGGTCCATCCGATTTAAGGCATCTCATCATTTCTGATAGAGTAGAGTGAAAACGTTCAACTTGTCCGTTCACCTCACTTTTGTATGGTGGAGTTTTGAAAATTTTGATCTGGAAGTCATCTTCTAACATTGAAGTTATTGAAGCTGAATTTAGAGCTTTTTCGTTGTCTATTACAACTACTTCGGGTACGCAAAAGTAAAATAGTATGTCTCGTAAAGGGCGTCTTATATCTTCGATTGATCTTGAAGAGATTATTTTTGCCTGGGCAAATTTAGTGAATTTGTCTACTGCAGTAAGGACGAGACGTTTTTCCGTGGAAAAAATGTCGATATGCAGTGTATGTCCGGGGTAGTTAGGAATTGGTGTCGGATTTAGGTGTGGTTTGTTAGGACGCCTATCATATTTATTTTCCTTGCAAGTTATACAGCGGTTAACTAGGGCTTTGATTTTTGAAGCCATTTTAGGAAAATAGAAGTTCTCTAACATTTGAATTCGGTTTTAATCAGCATTGCGGTGAGCACGCCGGTGTATCTTTAGGATCTTCTCTTCTTGTTCGCTTTGGTTAGGTATGTCTTCGACAATTTTTTGTGTGAATCTGATGCGATAGTCTCTAAAATGTAAAGGGTAAATTTCTTGTACACGTCCCATTGTCATTTCGTCTGTAAAAAGTCCGTTTATAGTCTTTGGGTTAAGGTATCTTTTAAAGATATCAATGATGTCAATTTTTGAGTAGTCGGGTCGAATTATGATATGTCGAGTGTAATTGTCAAATGGGTTCTTAATTTGATAGCTATTTTCGTTTCCTATTTTTAGTAGAAGTTGGTTTCGGAAGATATTTATAGGGATTTCAACGGAGGGAATTAAATTTTGCGCTGAGCTGTCAGCACTGTGTTCTGTTGGAGTCATTGAATTGATTTCTATTTTCGGAGGTCTAGAGAGGGAGTCTGCGACAACATTTTCCTTCCCGGGTTTTTATTTTAGCTCATAGTTGTATTCTTCCAAAATGGCTTTCCATCTCTTCATTTTGGAGTTCGTATTTTTGTTACTAAGCGCATAAGTAAGGGGTTGGTGGTCCGTAAAAATGTTAACCTTGCGCGATCCGTATAGGAAATTTCTAAGAGAGTTAAGCGACCAAATTATTGCCAACATTTCCTTTTCATTGGTGGCATAATCTTCTTCTGATTTGCTCAACGTTCTAAAAAGAAAAGTTATTGGCTTGTCGTCTTGGGAAAGGACTGCGCCGATGGCGTAGTCGGAGGCATCAGTTGTAAGTTGGAAACTTTTTTCAAAGTCTGGGTATTGAAGAATGACTTCTGCAGAAACAAGAGATTTTTTTAATTTATTAAATGCTTCGATGGCTTCTCGATCTAGTTGAATAATTTTTTTCTTTGACATATTCTTGGACACATGTCCGTCTTCCCCTCTTAGAAGGGATGTCAGGGGTTTCGCTAATTTGGCGTAGTCTTTAATGAACCGGCGGTAGTATCCCGACATTCCAAGGAAGGATCGAAGCTCTTTTAGGTTTTTGGGAATAGGTCGATCGACTATTGCTTGTACTTTTTTTGGATTAGTTTTTATACCATCCCTGCCGATAACAAAACCCAAAAATTCAACCTCTTCTTGGAAAAATTCACATTTGTCTAATTGGATTTTCATATTTGCTTTCTCTAATGTGTTGAAGACTTTTTGGAGATTTGTGAAGTGTTCGTCTTCGTCTTTTCCGAAGATCACAATGTCGTCAATGTAGACATAACAACATTTTCCGATAAGATCTCTTAGGATGTCATCTAAAGCTCTCTGAAAAATGGATGGAGCGTTTTTGAGACCAAATGGAAGGCGTGTAAATTCAAACTTGCCGTTGTTTACCGAAAAGGCAGTTTTTTCTATATCAGATTCTTTTAGTTGGATCTGATGAAAGCCACTTTTCAAGTCTACTATGGAAAACCATTGGTTCTTACTTAGATTTGCAAGAATTTCATAAATTTCTGGGATCGGGTATTTGTCGGCTATGGTTAAAGCGTTCAGCTTACGATAATCAATTACCATCCGGAATTTCTTTTCTCCTGAGGCGTCCATTTTTTTGGGGACTACCCAAACCGGAGAATTGTAGGGTGATTTTGATGGTCTGATAATACCGTCTCCTAATAGTTTTTGAATCTCTTTTTCAACTTCATTCTTTAGTGCCATGGGATAAGGATACGATTTAGAGTATACGGGATCCCGAGTTGTAGTTCGGATTTCTCCTTTTACAGTTGTAGTATAGGTCAATTTTTCATTTGGTTCGGAAAAAAGATTTGGGCATTTACGAATAATGTCTTTAAGCTTGGTGCGTTGATTTTTAGTCATGTGATCGGTTCTTATATTGTTGACAAATTCTGACAGATGCTGTTTAAGAGGAATTGAAATTCTTGGGTGAGTGGAACTAGGCTGAATGGACATATGATTCTTCTTTGCATGGATGATGGCATTAAGTTGTTTTAGAGTATCATGTCCTATAATGCCGTCGAATGAAATAAGGCTGGGGAGGATGAAGAATTTAATTTTGTCAGTTTGAGGTCCAAAAATTTGAATGAGTGAGTGGTGCGTTATCCTAATGCTACCTCCAACAGAGTTAGCATAGAAATGATTTTCATTAAGAATGGGATTTTTTATGTGACGAGGCTGAATATAATTTTTATTCGACCCAGTGTCAACAAGGAATTTCAGGATCTCTCCGCTTCTGGAAATGTGTTCGAAAAAAGGAAGCGAAGAGGACTTTAATCTAAAAAATAAATGTCGTCTAGTTCTTCTGGTTGTTCTAAGTTGTTGTTCTCTTCTTGGTCAACGTATTCTTCTAGGGATTCATCGTATTCTTGGTCTTCCTTTGCAATTTCTGCTTCATATTCTTCCATAGATTTTTCGTCATCACCTGGTTGAGTATGATAGATGCGCTGCATCTTTTGTGGTGGGTGCATTTGTTGTGAATGTTGACGTTTTTGAGTAAATTGTTGATTCCTTGGTTTATTTTGGTAGTTCACCTTTTGAGTTTTTAGAGAGTAATCAATGGACATCGGTTTCGGTGGAAGAGGTCGTTGATTTGGTGGGATTCTTGGCTGCTGATGCTGTTGATATCTAGGTTGGTAGTTCACGTCCTTATTAAACTGCGGGGATTGAGAAGTACGTGGGTCATGCAGTAAGTGAGGATAAAACTCACGTCTGGGAGCTGGTATTGGCCGAGGGTTTTGAAAGTTTTCTCTTCTAGGAGGAACTGGAGGTGCTTGTTGATGCGTTTTTCTGCTGAAACTTTGTGAATTATTAGCATGTTGTGCTCTAAAGTCTACATTTTGCAGCTTTAGGCATAAATGCAAAGCCTGGGGAAGATCTGCTGGTTCTCTGATACTGAGTAACCGAGGAAGATCTCCTTTAAGGCCCCTGACAAAGGTGTCTAAGGCTTTGTCACGGTAGCACTGAGTCATATTATTCATAGAATCCTGACTCATTTCAATTGATCCTAATTTATTGAGGATCAAAGACAAATGGTGATACACGGCTTGATAGAATTCAGGAACCGTGTTATTACCTTGAACCAGAGTAGCCATCTGGTATTCGAGGGTGCCTAAGTCCCTCTTATCTGCATAATGCAATGTAAGGCATTTGGATATTTTTTCCCAATTAAGGGGTGTATTATAGGACTCAAGTACCACATCAGCATGTCCTGTTATCTTATTTCTTATGACAGATAAGATACCGTAGTATCTTGGAGTACCCTTAAGGTGCTCATAAATTTTAAGAATTCTGTCAATGCTTTTTTTCCATGAATTAAATTCATGTGTTTGTCCGGAAAATTCCCTCAAACTTTTTACCACGTCGGGTATTTTATCTAAATCATTCAGATTATTATCTGCTATATTAATGGGTTGATCTATACCATTGTTTATGTCGGCTGCAGGGTTCATAATAGAATTGAAAATCTGTCTTCCCTGGATATGTAGAGTTTCGCTTACTAGTCTAGTAATAAGTTGAACCAAATCATTTTGGTTAAGAACCGGTTGAATCGGTGGAGCGGGTGGAGGAGGTTGATTGATAACAGGTGGTCGGATTAAATTATTTGGATTCGCCATATTTTAAAGAAGGGTAAAAATGAAGGTAACAAAATAAGAATTAGCAAAATATTGAGGAAAAAGGGTGGAAACAAACAAAGGCAGCAATATGTTTACACTTTAAAAATACAGATGAAATGAAAATTTTCCCAAAACTTTTCTTAACATACGATTTAAAAATTTTTATGAACTTAAAAAAATATTTTTGCTAAAATTTTGGTTTTATTCTAATTCTTTAAACAGAAGGAAATCACTTTTTTATTATTTTGTGCTTTGTTTCTTTTTTTTTTCACAATAAAAATTTCTTTTAGTGATTTTAATTTTGTTTTTTAATGAACTTAAAAAGATATTTTCGCTAAAATTTTAGTTTTATTCTAATTCTTCAAAAGGAATGAAATCATTTTTTATTATTTTGTGCTTTGTTTTTTTTTTCACAATAAAAAATTTCTTTTAATAATTTTAATTTGGTTTTCCTGATAACTTTAACTTTTTTTTGAATTATTGAATAAACTTACAATAATATGATGAATTGTTGATTCATAGTTGCTGATTAACAAATTTTTATTATTTCCGGTGGTTCTATTCCTGATCCAAGCGGCTGCAGTTGACTGCTCCTTTTTGTCCTTGGTTATCGGCTTACTGGGGGGCCTCTTTTCTTGGATTTGCTTTTGTCACTCACTTACGAAGTTGCGATTTTTTTTTTCACAAATTATGAGTAATACGCGGTAAGACGGCAATGGTTAGCACAATTCAAACACGTATTTTTCTGCACAGGATTAAAATGTCACGTAAATTAATGGCAATGGTTAGCACAAATTAAACGCGTATAGTTCGAAGCCACACAGGTTGGGCGCCAGTTAATCAAAACACCAATTTTTTGTTATAAAAAAATATTTTTTTCAGAGCAGGTTGCTCTGACCTTTATTGAATCGATATCAATTAACTACTAACTTAAAAATAATTTTACTTCAATTTGTTTCTTAACATGCTAGGTACCTAAATGCAACCTTGCATTATTTCTTTATGCTACCTTACATTCCCACGATTGTTGCTTTTCTTCGTAAACAGCCAGACGCATCGTCAGCATTTCCGTAGAGTCAAACTTCGTGTTAACTTATATGTATGTATTATGCTCGTAACTCGTTCAATTTCACATTTTTACCTTTTTCCCAATTAATAATAGCACAAAGATCGTCAAAAGAGGCCAGAGTAATAAGACTCAACAAAAAAAAACAAGCTCCAGGTCCAGCCAAGGAGGTAGTGCGCAGCACCGCTTCATTGGAGGAGAGTTCGCGGTGAGTCCAAAGATTTTGTCAATCATATATGTATGTATATACACAAAAAAGGTGCAACGTTGAACGATAGTTTGCGTATTTAGGCAAACTATTGCACTCATGTCATATTAGTTTTTGTCTTAGGTTCTGATAAGTACCTACCTACCTATTTAAATTTTTTTTTTAACATAATTTTTTCTGTTTACTTATTGTGATTTAACAGAATTATTTTTTTTGTTTGCTTTAATATGAAGATTCAAAATGCAAACCCGAGAAATCCATAAATTTTAAAAATATTGTTTTGCTATATTGAATAAAAATGCAAGATCCCACCCCACCGACGAGTTAGCACCAGGCTAAAGCGAGCATGCCTTCACCAGCACTTAGCCGATTGGAACAACCTCTTTGTATTTCCTTGCTCACCCTGATTATCCTGTGGTTTAGGATGATAATTGGAAAGACAGAACATCGCCAGTTTACAAAGAGGGAACATCAAATCCGTTACACAGGTGGCGCCCAACTTGGGGCATGAATCTTTTTAAAATTATTAGCGTTTCATAAAAGCCGAAACGACCCTTTTTTTTGTTAGTTATACGATAAGCTAAATTTTTGATAAATGTTTAAACAAACCTCAGGATTAAGTAGATATTTTTTTTCTACTTATATAACCCATGGCTTAAAAAAAAAACAAATTCAGAACGACCAACCAAGTATAGTTTATTATGACATAACTTATTGTAGCGTTTCATATTTTCATTTTTCTATATAAAATTATCAATGAGCTTTTAGTTATCAATGTCCTGGAATTCGTGTTACTTAAGAATTTTTTCAGTAATGTATTGGTATCTGAGGATCAGGGTCATAAGTTTAAACTTTTGTCTGGAGGAGTTCGTCCGACGACCGGGGGATACCAGTCCTGAGAAACCACGTCTCCGTCTGCCGCGCCTGAGTTCTGTTCCAGCAAAATTTTTGTCCTTGAGCAAACTGACTAAAATCATACCTTTTATATTTTCACAAAAAGAAAATATTTATTTTTTTTATCTATCGGTAGCTTAAGAGAATATTTAAGAGTACTATACGTCGGTATTAACGTCTGTTAGATTCCAGTTGTTAGAACTATTTCTTTCAATAGCGCTCTGTGCACTATGGTTCTATTAATATTTCTTGTTAGCTACTAGTTAAAATATATTAACAAGCAAACATTTTTTTGCGCCGTTGAGTTACTCACAAAACCTTCTCTACTCTCCGAAGCACAACATGTTCATATAAAATACATTTTTTTTACTTTGACAGATTTAGATAATTATTTTTGAGGTTATATATGTATTTTAGATTGAAACTTTATTTTTTCATTCTCAGCTTTTAGAGTTATTTTCCTTTTTTTTGACACCATAACATTTGATACAAGTACCCACTCCTTCTTTACAAGTGCTTTTACATACCTTGAGCAGTTATTATATAGACAATTATTATGTATTCCTTTCGTGATTTTGAGACTCAAATATTCTATCGTTTTTATTTTGACAACGTCATTGTCTGGTAAGTTTTTTTTTATAAGTGATTCTAAGGTTAAGGGACATTCTTACAAACACAGAGGAGTCTCTTTTGTTTCAGATGTGGCACTGAAAACACCACGTCTCCAAAATGTCCTAAGTGTTCGGGAAACCACAACCAGGGCAATTCAACCGGGGAGTCTTGCCCTCAAAAAGTGACTCCGGAATCAAAGTCTATGTGGACGAACCTATAGCAAAACCATCTGCCTTTTCTTCACTAGATTTACCTTTTTCACCTGACGTATCTCTCCCACCTGACTTGACCACACAAAATATAGAACTCAAACTACCTGACAATCCTAAACTCACCCGTTTAAAAAGATCGACAGATAATTCTTTCAAAGCTAATCCAGAATCACCTATACAAAATTTTCGAAATCAAAAATTTCTACACGAGAGGCTAAAAGACCACTATGAAACCCGAGCTCAAATCTTCAAAGAACCTCCAAAACCTATTATTAAGCTGAGAGAAAGATTTAAAAGGAATCGCGAAAAGCATAAAGCTATTTGTGCAACGAAACTTTGCGACACCGATGACGCAAGGCCATATGCTAGTGTTTTCATCTTTGGTGAAAAAATGCATGTGCTTCTAGATAGTGGCGCCTTTGTATATGAAAACTATAGTACTCTCATGGCGAGTTTTTTTTAGGGTTGCCCGGATCCTGGTGGTGGCGCTGCAAAATGTGAGGTGTAAAATTCGATTTGGTGAGTCTTTAAGCGTCGAAAATTGGTGGTAGGAGCAAGAGGAGACTATTTTTTGGATAATTGCATCCATAAAATATCAATAAATATCATTTAAAACCTCCATAAGCTCTCCGCAAAAAAAAAGAGTAAGGGTTGGAGGCATACATTAAATGTCGCCCCATTCGACTTCCACCATGAGAGTACTATAGTTTTCATATACAAAGGTGGCGCCAGCATTAGCTGTTTGGGTTCAGGTTGTTTGGACTTAATTAAAAAGGCAGGCGTTCCATTTAAATGCTTTCCAGTCAAAAGTAAGAACAGCGAGTGGAGACTCATAATCTATTGTAGGCGAATTCTGTACAACAATTACGTACAAAGGTATATCTAAGGATATTAATTTCTTCTTAGTGCCTTCGTTAGAGCAGCCGTTATATTTGGTGGTGAATTTTTGGAAAATTTTCGTTATCGCACCCCATATTCACCCTTATTCCGATAGTCGTTTTTCTCAAACGCCAATTGTCGTTTTGGTTTTCGTGTCGTTTTTTTATTGGTATTCCCTAACTAAAACGCCAGCGTTTCTCTCGCTCTTACATTCCACAATGCATTCCACCAAACAGCTGACATTTGACATATCAAATTACTTACAAATTGAATAATTTTGTTTTTGAAAATTGAATTTGTGTTAAATAATTATATTTGTGTTAAGTTTTTTTAAACATTAAAAAGAAAAGTAAAAAATGTATAGTGTTGCGAGTTATTTTTCTTGGAGCAGCAGTGACGACGAAGAAGAACAAAAAAAAAAAGATTTGATACTGCAGAGGAAGTGCAAAGTGCAAATCCTTTCGATTTGCCTGACACAAAGTATGGAATTAAATAAAACATATATATACAGTAGATAGCAATGGTTCTGAATCTTTATTTTATTTAACAGATTCAAAATGTTCTTTCGTTTGGAAAAAGAGGCCTTTAAATATGTTTTAAGTTTAATGGAAAACAGTTTTCCTCAGCAGCGTTCTGTGGCGATTCCAATGGTTTTGAAACTTGCTGCTACCCTTAGATTTTTTGCCGAAGGAAGCTACCAAAAAGGGGTTGGGAATGACTTCAATTTGGGACTAGCCCAGCCTACTCTAAGCAAAATTATTAAGGAAATGCTTAACATTCTTGAGGAAAAACTTTGCCCGGTATGAATCAAAATGGATTTCTCCGATCAAGAAAAAAGTGAAGCTAAAATGCATTTTTTTCAACGAGCTGGAATTCCAGGTGTTATTGGATGCGTGGATGGAACCCATGTTAAAATTTTTGCGCCTTAGAAAACAGATCAGGTTTATGATAATGGAATGCGTATAAGATACGTTGTTGACAGACACGCTGGAGCTAGCCATGATTCACTTGTTTGGAATGCTAGCGTTTTTCGAGGATTTTTGAAAAGGAACTTTGATGCGGGAGAAAAAAATACTTGGCTTTTGGGTATGTGATCGTTATTGATAATACAGTTAAAATAAAAATGCATTTTTGCAGGAGATGCTGGATACCCACTAGAGCCATTTCTTATAACTCCCTATAGAGCCGCAGAAGAAGGCAGGAGGGAAAGTATTTTTAACAGCAAACACTCCAGAACAAGAAACATCATTGAAAGAACAATAGGAGTATAAAAGAATAGGTTCCGATGTCTCCTTGGTGCAAGGCAATTACACTATACGCCGGAAAAGGCTACGCAAATTGTAAATATATGCGCAGCGTTGCACAATATTTGTGTATATTACAACTTGGACCCACCTGAAAATATAGTTCAAGTTTCCAGTGAAGACACACCAAATTTGAAAAACCAGCCACACACCAATGATGACCAAACAGCCGTACAAATACGAAATGAAATTTTAAACAACATGCAATGAAATATCTGTTTTTTTTTTTAAATGTTCACAAAGACAACTTAAGTTTTTTTTTTATTTAAATAAAAATATAAAGTAGATAAAAGGTAACTTAAAGTTTATTGAATTCAGTCTTGTATTTGGACATATTTGTATAAGGAACTATATTATAAAAGTATAAAAAAAGGAAACAGAAAACAAATTATTTGTTATGCGCGTCAAGAAGTTCTAACTCGCGCTCCTAGATGTCAAGCTGCCTCCTTCTTATTTTCAGTTCCGTTAATTTTAAATCATTGGATTTAAAATTTTGCTGGACTTTACGTTCCATTTGCAGCTTAAGCATCTTAAGCTGCTCTTCTTGAATGTAATGATTTTTTCATTAAAATCTTGCACATTCACTAAGATGCTTTTCGATGGCTATATTTAAACTGACATTTTTTTGCAAATTAATTTTTATTTCTTTAAGTGATTCATCTATGTTGGTGAATAATTTTTCTTGCACTTCAGTTTGCTTCTGCAGCGTTTTTTGGAAAACATTTTCCTTTTGTATTTTGTTTATTTTGGGTCTTACATCCTCGGGTAAGAAATGGTCAAGATTTTCCCCCGCTGGCATTTGTGGCTCTGCATCATAACTTGAACTCTGTGGTACACCAATTCCATTACTTGTTGCAGCAGACACTGGGAACAATAATGAAGTTGTGGTTGTTGTTGTTTTGCTGATGGCAATGTTGCAGGCTTTATGGAAGTAGAAGAAGCTATTCGTGCTGGTTCCCGAGACGCAAAATGGAATGAGCCGCCCGCGGCGTATCCGGTTGGATTGATCACCTGGTCCAACGACAGAAGCCTTATTATGGCTTCTTCTAATTCATTAAGAAATTTTTTTTTTGAAAGGTCCTCCTCCTGTTGCTTCATTTTCTTTTTTATTAAATAAAATTTTTTGTTTCACCTTAAACTTTGCGTCAAACCAGACCTAAAGGAAAACATTTCCAATTTCCTGATTTAAAATTGCAATTTTACTCACTTTCTGCCATTCTTTGCCATTTCTCATCGGTGCGGTGGCCCAAAACCATTTAAACATGCAGCAACATCCTCCCATCCATAATTGTATGCGGAACCTTTTTTAAAATTTTTTGCGATGTGCTCATTCTCCTCCATCAGCTCGATCAGTCGTCGCATTTGCGAATGAGTTGTTATTTTTATCCTACACAATGAATTTCAAATTATAAGGACTTAAAAAAAATTTAAAAAAACTTACATTTTTACTCCTGTCGTCAACAAATTTCTTCACGACAGATTTCGGCGTTTTTGCAGGCGTTTTGTTTTATGGAAACGACTAACAGAATACCAAAGTATTCAGTGGGGCTTCTAAAGATTGAAGTCGACCCCCTAGTCGCACAAGATCATCTTCGTCCAGAAAGGGAAATAGTTGAGCAATCTTAGATGATTTGGTACAGACTTTTCTTTCTGTAAAATAAAAATTTCGTTAGAAAATTAAATTATTTGTAAGTATCTAAGCCAATATTTTTCAGCGGCTTCCAGTTCAGTTGTGGAGATCTCAGCAAACACAAACTCGGATAAAACCTCGTTTTGGAATTCCTTTTTCCTCTTATTTTTGAAAAGGTTTAGGAAACGCAGTACGAAAGCTGTCCGTCTCAGCAAACTATCCCAAGTACCAAAATTTGTAAACGACAACAAAGGTTCAGGTGTGGGTTCATTCGGAACAAGAATAGGCCCCAACAGCGCCACCGGTGCTAAGTTTTGCGAAAAACTGTCGTTGTTATCATCGTTTAAATTTGCCTCACTTTTGAGCCAGGTTGGCCCTTGGGCCCACACAAAAGAGTGACGAAGGTGAAAGGCGGTGACCCCTCTGGTTAGAAGGTCTGCAGGATTTTCTTTGCCTTTGCAATGTCTCCAGTCTGCTACTGACGTCAAGTGGCGAATTTCAGTTACTCGTCTCTGCACGTAAGGCTTCCAACGCTGAGCATCACCTTGGATCCATCCGAGAGCAATGCGTGAGTCTGTCCACAGGAAAAATTTATGGACACAACCCTTTAATGATTGCTATAAATATGAACACAATCGAGCTGCTAGCAACGCTGCTGTCAGTTCCAATTTCGGGAGGGAAAGCTCCTTTACTTTATCAGTCTTCAGTGCAGCGACTCTACTTTTAGAGCATAGGAAAGAAACGTTTTCTTGACCCACATGCTAGCATCTGCAAAGATATGAATATGAATTATTTTTGAAGACGAAAATGGAAGAGCTGCACGTGGAATAGCATAATCTTTTAAGCTGTGTAAATTTTGGCGCAAACTTCCCAAATTGGCTCAAGTTCTGGAGTAGGACCCTCATCCCATCCTAGTTTTGCTCGCCAGATGGCTTGGAAAAGAATTTTCAATCGAATCACAACAGGTCCAAGAATACCAAGGGGATCATAGACCCTAGCAATAGTTTGACGCACTACGACAATCCTAAAATTGTTTGTTTAATAGCGGACTCACCTGGACAAAGAGCACTTCGAACTAGTTCGCTATTATAATTCCACTTTCTTAGATTCATACTTGCGTTATTCATCACCAACACCGCTTCCTAGCCGATTCGTTTAGCTTCTTCTTCAGTATCACAGCTTCCCGTATTAGACGGATTCAAGTCAGAAACCCACAAAATAAATGCTGGTGTGCCACAGGGTTCCGTTTTGTCTCCGACCCTCTTTCTCATTTTTTTTTCGCGTATAATTTAATGCTTCGAAAACACAATGCTGCCTTCTGTCGTTAAAGCGAGACGTACCCCCCTGCCATTATCTATGAGCGGCATTTGCATCGAAGAAACCAATCAGCTTGCAATTTTAGGTATGTGTATCACAAACCATCTTCTGTGGAATGATCACATACTTAACGTCGCCAAAAATGCCGTAAGATGTTTGAGTTTCCTTTGGAGATGCAAGAAATTCTTTTTCCCTTCTGATCTGGCTATTATCTATAAAAGTTATATACGTCCAAAGCTTGAGTATAACTCCCATCTCTGGGCTGGTGCTCCAGCAACTTGCTTAAGCCTCTTGGACAGTGTACAAAGACGAGCCTCCAGAATGATCGGAGAAAGGAACATAATCGATACTTTCACGTCATTCGAACACCGGCGTTTCCTGTCTCTCACGTTTCCTGTCTCTCACTCTTTTATCGTTACTTTTACGGTAAGTGCTCTAATAAAATAGCTAGTTGCATTCCTCCCGTTAAACAATTCAACCGTAATACTCGTGCTTCCAGGAATGCTCATCAGTTCACTCTTGCAAGACGGTACATTTAGTTTTCCGGAGCGTTTGATTTGGTGGCCCAAGAGCAGGGGGGCCTACAATTACGAGCGGCAGCCTTGAATCTTTTATGGAAATAACAAATGTTGGTTGCTGGACTTGCATCGCTGTAATTGTTATTGCCACGCTTCTGTTGGAATGGCCGATTACGTGAATGACTTCGTGACCTGGACTGAAGTTGCTTTACTGTTGCGCTTAAATCTTTGATTTGTTGGCTCAGGGCACATATTGATGCTTCAATTGTTGCTGGCTCTTCTCGACGAACGGCGTAAATCTGACTGGGTCTTTGTAAATCGACTAATTTATCAGCCAAAATAGCCAATTTGTCAATGTTTTGTTCCGAGTTGGCTATCAAAATCGCACGCACTTGGTCAGGCATCTGTTCAAGGAAGAGTGACTTGATGGTGTTGTCGTTGCATTGATCACCTGCCGTGTTCTTCATTACCTGCAGTCCCAATTTGCGGTCCCTTTTAAAAGTCTTCGAAGTTTTGACTCTTCAGCCTCAGCAAAAACAGAAAGTATTCTGGTTTTTAAGGCTAGACACTTTCCGTCTGTCGGTGGAGTTTTGATTATGTCGGCTATGTGTTGCAGAATAGCAGGATCGGCGTTTGCAACCACGTACTGGAATTTCGTCTGGTCTTGTGTAATTTGGGCAATACCAAAGGCAGCTTCGACCTGTGTGAGCCACAATTCTACTTCGTCCTTCCAGAACGTGGGCAATTTTGCGATTCGTGACGCCAAAACTTGGTTAGCTGGTATATCGTCGGGCATGTTGGTTTATTGGCAAATGAATTTGTATAGAAGTATTTATATGTATATACGATTGTAGCGCAGCTTCTTTTTAGATTTTTTGGTAATATTATAGTCAAAATATAATCAAAAATTGACTCACGTGAAATATCCTGATCGATGAAATGCTCACGCGTGAAATATTTGTATTGCCTCTATCACGTCGGGGTCACCAATTGTACGGATTTTCACTCTACAGTATATTTATTCTTACGAATATTAATATTCACCGACCGAACAGTTTATTTAGCTTTTCCGTTTACATATAATGAAAACACCAACAGTTTATTTTATTTCATTAACATTTAATCAATTTAATATTACTTGAAAACAATACAAAGAATTATATTAACTTTCTTGTCCAGGCAGAACTTTTTTTAGCTCTTCTTCTTCGCGTTCGATTCTAGACTGTTCGTTGATTCGAAATTCTTCTATCTCGCTTCTTTTGAGATTTCTATTATACTTAGGTGTGTATGCTGATGACATTTGTATGAAATCCCCACACCTGAAGGGGAATTGTTCCATCTATCTGTCAGAATAGAAAGATCGAGATACAGGTTCCAGAGCTTTCTATTGCTTTCGAGATTAGACAAGAACCAGATATTTTCCTATACAAGCTTGATGGCGCTAGCGATTGGACACAGTTTATTTTTGAAAGTGAAAGAATAATGTTCGTGTAAAGTGTTGCATACTGTTGTGCCAGTAAGTAATAAAAGTGATTTAAATTGAAGTAAAGTGTGTTTTATTTTAAATGTAATAAGTAGAAGTTAATAAATAAAGTAAATAAGTTTTTATTGCAAACCTTTAGCAGAATATTAGAATATTCTAATAAAGTTACAGCCCTATTCTCCCCAACATCACTGATACTTCACAAGTCACAACTAGTGGTGAAATTGATTTTGTGACTTTTTCGTATTCTCCCCCACGGTCACAACTTGTGAGAGTCACAAAAACTATCGAAATTGTGATCTCCTTCTAGGCAGGTCACAACTCACAAATTACTTGAGTTTTGATATTTCGGTTTTCCAAAGTTTCTGATTTTGCATTTGTGAGATAATAAGGAAGTGGATTTTATTTTATTACATCTTATTCAAGATGTTTTATCCGAAAACAAAAATTAACCGAAGAATTTTTAACAAATCTATTATATTTGTAGATTGCAGCGAAGAAGGCTCTTAAGAATGTAAAGTAAATAGAATCAAAATTTTTACATGGGATGGCGTTGATAAAGTTCGGTGGATCAGTTGGGTCATTTTTGCTGGCCAAAAGCTGCAGGTAATCCCCCCAAAAAACAACGAAATACTCCAACTACTCCACCGTAGTCTTTTTGTAGCCTTCTTCTAAAAATAAAGTATTTTTACTCACTTTATTGTTAAAAATATGTAATTAATGTTAATGCTTGCATTATTGAAAATTTTTCTGTTTAATTTTTCAATTTGGAAATATGTTCTTGTTTTTAATTATCAGCTGTTCCAAAAGTTGTAAGTTTTGTTGTGACGATTAGGGGGAGAATACCAAAATGTTATCGAATCACAACAATCCTCACAAGAAATAGTCACAAGAGCTTGTGACTTATGACTCCTCACAAGGGGGAGAATCGGGCTGTTAGTCTTTCGCTCATAATCATACACGGCATGGCGGCTGTCTTTCATTTCAACATAACTGGTTATGGGCCCATGTCACATGAGCCTTTAGAGAATATTGGAGTTTCCTTTTTTGTATAAATTCAAAATGGAGTCTGAAAGTTTTAAGATAGAAAAATTGCTTGATTCTGAACAATATTCAATATAGAAGTTTCAAATACAGATTTTACTTAAAGCTTCTGGTCTATTTGAACAGGTAAATGGCCTGAACAATCGATCAGTTAAAGGGAAAACTGAGACTAAGCATTATATATGAAATTTCGAATGAGAAGTGGCTTCAAAGGTGGAAGGGACACTTTTCAGCGACAAACCTTGCTGTTACCCGTTAAGTCAGTCGGACGGAAAATAACCTGCCCGAAGTAACAATTTTCCGAATTCGCAATGTACCTCCCATTAGATATGAAGAAAAATATTTTCATAAGTATAGACAGTAAGAAAAAATTCTTTCAAAGAAAATAGAGCAAAAAAATTCTGTCTAGAGTTTTCTTTGTCGTCACATTCATAACAGAAGCACAAAGAATTTGGTTTCAAAAGGAAAAGAGGTTTGTTATTTTTTTTCGTTTTGACTTTTAAAAACTGGTGAATATGTTTTCTCCCTTACTCCCTTGGAGCCTTATGGAAAATATAAAATCTCTTTTCATTGGTGATTAGAAAAGAGATTGTCCCTAAAAAGTTTTCCGATAGAAACCGGAATGAAATGAGGCGCTCTTGTGTAATTCTGAATTATGTTCTGTGGAAGAATTCAAACATTTTCTGATGCTAATGAAGTGTGAGCTGAAAGTTCAAGTGAGGGAAAGGAAAAGAGGAAAGTTTTGAAATTTGATGCTTTGTGGATTGGAAGTTTAAGTGAGGATAAAGGGATCGAATATATATCTTGTGATGGTGACCAAGACCAACTGAAGACTGGAAGTGCAAGTGAGGAACAAACGCAGAAGAATAATTCTGCTATGGGACGAACTACGACTGGAAAAGAAAGTGAGGGACGAGAGAAAAACATATCGACAAGTACCTGCAATGCGTTGATAATGAAAAATGATGATAATGACCCATAAAAGATATTAGTTTGTACGTTTCGAAAGATTTACTGATTCAATTGACATTAGAGTAGGTAGTGGTCAAAAAATTTTAGCACTGGGAACAGGTGATATAAATTTTTTATTTTACAATTGGAAAAAATGGTGTGAAAAACACAAAGTCGTTATTGTCTGACAGTTTGCGATGTGAATTCAAGAAAGTCGTTATTGTCTGACAGTTTGCGATGTGAATTCAAGAAAGACTGTTGTGACGGTTTGAGAGCGAAAAGGGCAGTTGTTCAAAATGTGTTTTGTTCTCCAGGGTGTTGCGGATGTTAGCATCTTCCAAAGATCTTTCATTAAAAGTATGGCATGAAAGGATGGCTCATTGAAATGTCTCAAAAGTACGTTCTCAATTGTTGAATGAAGGCATTCCTTTTAAAGATTCTAAGGAATTCTCTTGCGATGCCTGTATGTATGGGAAACAGCATAGACATTTATTTCCTAAAAGCCCATTTAAAGCTAGTCAACCGGGGGAATGAATGCATGCGGATGTATGTATGTGGTCCTACAATGGAAGAAACTTCTATGGGGGGTTGCAGACATTTTGTTCTTTTCAAAGGCCATTTTAAGGTAGTTTATTTTATAAAAAAAAGTCAGAAATTTGTTCATCAATAAAGGAGTTTTTTAAATAAAGCGAGATGTGAGATGCGATTGCCGGTAAAGACACTTCGTACAGACAAGGGGCTGGAGTTTGTTAACGAAGCTGTAAGATCGCTTTTGAGCAAACATTTTAATCGGCATGAAACCGCCGTGCCTATTCGCCAGAGCAGAGTGAGAAAATCGTACTGTAGTGGAAACGGCACTTTCGATGCTTCATGCGAGAAACTTATCCAAGAAATTTTGGGCTGAAACTGTAAATACGGCTGTTTATGTCTTGAACCGTACTGGCGTAAACACTTTAAAAGACAAGTCACCTTATGATATGTGGTGTGGTCGCAAGGTTAGTTTTAAACATTTCAGAATTTTTGCCATTGAAGCATTTGTCCATATATGTACCCAAGCAAAGGCGTAGAAAATGGGACAAAAAGTTTGAAAAAGGTCAGTTCATGGGGTATTAACAACATCATTCAGAGACATGTATTCCTTGGGCATGGGGAACCAAATACCTACCGTAATGCATTTGCTTCTGATGATGCAGCTAATTGGAAGACAGCAATGGAAGAAGAGATGAATAGCTTTATCAGAAAAATACCTGGAATTTGGTGCAACTTCCACCGTACAGAAAAGCAATCGACAACAAATGGGTATATTGAAGGACCTAGGCGTAAATGGTGTGCAGAAATTTAAAGCCAGATTAATAGTTTGCGGAATCAATTAAGAACGAGGTGTCGATTATGGGGAAACATTCAATCCGTTGGCAAAATTTAGTTCCATACAGTGGCGTGGCGTCTATATAACACGATTCCTACCGTCTTCCCTTTTAAAAATCCACCAAAAGTATAAGCACTATCTGCCAAACAAACATGAAAAATCTACACACATACATAAGCCATCGAATAAGTTTAATTTTTCCATTGTGCTTCTCATCTATATCATCATACTTCATTCAAGCACATTCTACAAATCACAAACAACATACCAACGAAGAGAGCCACAAAAATACTCTTAGTTAAGGTTTTCAACGATCGCTCTCTATCTCTATAATAGAATAAAAAATATGAAGATTTTTCCGTCTTATTTATTTGTTTCATATCTCTTTCTTCTACAAGCATTGTGATTGGGAACCTCTTTGTTCAACACCCACTTTTATATTTAAAAAATAAGACGCTACATTTAGTCTTATGAACCAAATCTCGCTGTATATCTACTTGGAATTGGAATTATTTCATTTCATTCTCCCTTTAGCAAGTAGCTTTGCATTTCTATCGGAAGATATCAACATCACACATGTTGCAGGAATGCAGGTACTACGTTTGACTGGTTTTTTTTTTTTGCAACATTGTGTTTACTAACACGGTGTTCTGGGAATTATTTCTTTTTTAACACGCTTTTATTAGTTTCACCTGTATGTTTGTTTGTTTGTTTGTTTGTTTGTTTGTTTGTATGTATGTAACTGACTCGTTGGGGCTCAATTTTGCCCCACTTTAAGCGATCAGATTTACTTCAAATGTTGTAGACTTATCAACGACCACCGACAATACAATATTTTGATAAGCTTATCTCATTATTCTGATTAGGATTGTCAGGATTAGTGATTTTAAGCATTAAATGAAATGGTTCGATTACGAAATAATTCATAAGACTTGTTCGCAAATAAAGTTATATCACTATGTCTCGCTGTTTATGTTGGCAACATAAAAATTCTTGAATATGTTTTCTATCGAGATGCAACTGTTAACACATCTGTACATATTAAAGACGGTTTTATAGCAAATCGAACTAAAAAGTGAAAAATAAAATATAGTTTAAAAAAACTAAAAAACACGCTTTAATAAGCAAATTAAACTAAAAATCAGAAAATAAATTTTAATATTATATTTTATTCAACGGTTATAAGAAGTATACTAACTCATCAATATGTTTCAATAATTTTCAAAAATTCTAAAATAAAAATAAAGTCATGAAAAGAAAATTAATTTCATTGTAAAAAAGTGTGGGGTTCTCGTAATCGATTGTTGTAAATATATGATTAATAGTTATTTGTAAACATAGAGTTAGTATAGAAATATGATATAAAAGCACCCCACGCTTTTTTACAATGAAATTAATTTTCTTTTCATGACTTTATTTTTATTTTAGAATTTTTGAAAATTATTGAAACATATTGATGAGTTAGTATACTTCTTATAACCGTTGAATAAAATATAATATTAAAATTTATTTTCTGATTTTTAGTTTAATTTGCTTATTAAAGCGTGTTTTTTAGTTTTTTTAAACTATATTTTATTTTATTATGACATAAATATGAATTTGACATATGGGTTGATTCTTGATTTTGAATTTGATGTTGATATGCGTGTTGATGTGAGAAGTAGAAGTTGAGCTTTCATTTTTCTCTATCGTGATAGTTAATAGATTACACGACTGACAAAATGCTATTATATCTGCGATATTTTTGCAAATATATTGTGATAATTTATTTTGTTTTATGAAATAAAATATGGGATAATATTATGGCAATTTGTTTGCAGAGAGCAAAATAAATTCAGCATATCGCTTAAGAGATGTTCAGGTCAAATAAAATAAATTTTTTTTTTAGTTGGAATTTAAATTTAAATTTAGATTCTGTTGGAATTTATTTACAGACTGCGTTGCACAAATGCAACATCTTGAAATAAATCTAGTGTTTTGTAAAGCGTCTTGTCTGTCAAGATTGGCTTCTTTTGTTATGCTTTGGGCTCATTGTTGATTGAAATATTAATGTCTTGAAGTATAAAAAGTGTGGCTAGAATATTTTTGCTAAGTCAAAGTTGAATGCATATTATGTACATATATACAATATCTTCAGATTTAATGTTTTTATTTTTATAGGCAACTTAATTGTTCAACGTCTTCCCTTTTGAAATTATCCCCGCCACGCCACTGCTTCCATACGCTGTATTTTCGCGATTGTGGCAAATGAGGGATTAAGTTTATCTCAGTTTGATGTAGGTAAATACGGCCTTTTTAAACGAAATTTTATATGAAGAAATATACATGTAGCTCAAGGTTTGGTGATCTGAACGAGTTTGCAAGCTTCAAAAGAGTTTGTATGGGTTAAAACAAGCGTCTGGTGCTAGAATGAGAAGTTTATGGCCGTTTTGAAGCGGTTTAACCTAAAGCCCAGCAAAATGTAACCATGTGTATTTAATTCAGCCGGTGTTAATAAGCGAATGATCCTCGCGATATATATTGATGGTGGACTAATAGCTTCACGGGATAAAGAGGATGCTTTCATATTAATAAAGCGGAGATTCAACGTTTATGAACATGGGCGTTGCCACCCGCCCAGACATATGTAGCTAACGCAGTGGGAGTAGTTTCACGTTATTTAAACTCATCGAACCAGGCTCAGGTCAATGCAGTCAAAAGAATACTGAAGTACATCAGTGAGACTCGAGACATGGGTATAATTTTTGAAAAATGTAAATGTTTGTCTTTGATTTGTTACAGTGACGCTAATTAAGCCTGAGACCATTTGACTAGACGTTCCACCACCGGTGCCTTAGTCATCAAAGAGGCAAAAATGTGTGTCCTTGTCTACCACCGAATCAGAGTATATGTACATCGCAGAGTCACAGGCAGTGAAGGAGATGGTATGGCTTTGCCATCTTGTTTCGATTTATTTCCAACTGGAAGTGGAGAGATTAACCTAAACATGGACAACCAGGAAGCATTAAAGCTAATCAAAAATCCTGAATTCCTCAAACGCGCAAAACATATTGATGTTCGTTATCATTTCATACATGAAAGATTTAGCAGAGGTGATTAATTATGTTCCTTCTGAGCATCAAAATGCAGACATCTTTACAAAGCTCTATGCAATGATAAATTTGAAAAATTTCGTTTTTTGATTAAAGTAATGTAATATAAATAATAATAATTATTATTTGTATGAATTATATTTTGTTTAAACTTAATTTATTCAAAAGTGGGAGTGTTGGAATAATTATTTATTTGAATAATTTACTATTGGCACTGTCGTCTCCCAATGGAAGTTGTATACCTAATTAAAAATGAATTCTAACATATCTACATATTCTAATAAAGTTAGTCTTTCTCTTATCATCATATACTGTTTTTACTTCAGTTATTTGCTTTTGACAAGTTTTGAGGTAAAATATTAAGTTAATTTCCTATGAGAAGAAAGTCGTATTTTAGCAGAAGATTCTGAAACACCCTGTAAATAGTTTTTCTTAAAATTCACAAATTTTATAGCCTTGGAAACTTCCTTTAAGTAGAAAAAAAAATTATAACAATATCTGTATTCGCTTAAGAGCTATGATTTTTGCAACCAAGAAAGTCAATTGGCACCACTGTGCGGCGGCGGCGGCGCGGCGGTTGTCTTTGGTTTCAACAATTTCTTAAGAACAAAACTATCAATTGCTTCTTTTAAGGACTCAATGAAAATATGATAAGAAACAGAAAGATTGACATTATCCAATGCTTGATGCCAAGGAATTAAGTTCAAACATTCATTTATTGCCTTATAGTTTATACCTTTGGTGTAATCATAATGTGTGGAAATATACCACGTAGGTTTTTAAATATCCAAAAAACTAAACTGAACACTTGGCGGAAGATGGTGAAGAGAATTATTAAAACTTTGATCGATACTCTCAGTAAAATATACAGAAAGTTCTTCATCTACATATATGAATTAAATCTAAAATTCGATTCATATCATTAAAAATTAATTATATCAAACTCACAAAAAGAGTCTATAACTTCACTTTCAATTTCAGAATTAATATTAAAAGGTAATAAACATTTTTCATCTGGATCAAGAGTCCATTTTGTATTGCAAAGATTAAAATCACCTAGCAAATATTGATTTAAATTCAATTGAGAAAAAAGTGAACGACAGTTATTGACATGTAATTTATATAATATATGTATCAATTGAGCTACCTGGAGGTATATAACTTAAAATAATCAATAATCATCAATAATCAATGATCAAATAAAGATTCTTTAGAAACTGGAACAGTAAATTGATCAATATCGTACTGTAAATAAAGAGCAGACCTCAGCACAAAAAAAAATTAGATCGAATAGCAATTATCACTACCTTAACCTCTTCTTAAATTAGTTTTCACTAAAGTTCTATCAAATGCCACATAACAAGTAAGGATGTCGCACGTAGAACAAAAATCTGAGTCTGTTTTTTCACTATCCCTTTTTTACAATGGGTCCAAACATGAGTCAAGAAATTAAAATGTATATATGTAGATAATTTTCAGATGTTGTAGAAACACAATGTGGGAAAAAGAGCGTTGCTGTTCATGGTTAGGAAACTGCATAGGTAGAGGGAGATACAATGCAGTTCATGTTTATGAGAAGAAAGAAAATTAAAACAAAAAAAAAGATTATGTCTTTCAATGGGTCCAAAACATTGTTGCAAAATTTGTATTAATTTTACAAAGTAAAAAATAGAAAAATGATTTTTTTTGTAGATACTGGGCCATATGCATAAAAGGTAGTAAATGCTTTTACTTGGAAATGTCTGCAGTAGTTAATGCAAATTTCCCACTAACTAGCACAGCAATTTACAAGTAAAAGCATTTACTTTTGTTTATTCATATGGCTTACTGTATGCGCCGAAATAATTTTGTTTTTGTTAGCTTCGCAAGAAAAAAATGCAAACGAGTTTTAGGTATATATTTTTTTTCTTGATTATAAAAAACAATTGAAAAGTAAGTTTTTTTGGAATTGACAAATTTTCGTGAATAATTAGTTGTGGTAGTTTTGATCTTAGGCTTTCCTTTTTTTTGTTTTTACTTCTTGGGGTTGGTTGTGATTTGAAAATCGTATTTATTTAAAGATTTGTTTTGCCGGAATATAAGTTAATGTTATTGTTGTTGTTTTGTTTTGCCTCCAAAAACAAATTCCGAAATAAAACTCAATATTACTCATAGTGTTAATTTCCTTATTTGTTATAGATCCTGATGATGGCACATAGTGCCGAAATATATCGATCATCGCAAATAAATAATTAATTGAGTTTTATTTCGGAATTTGTTTTTGGAGGCAAAACAAAACAACAACAATAAGAAAATCGTATTCATTCACATATTTATGTAAATATAAAGGGTGTCCCAACAAGAACGCAAGATTTAAATTTTAAATAAAACGCAGATATTTAAAAAAAAATTGCGAATTCTTTATTACATCGTAAAGTAGACAAGGTGAGGTTATGTATGGAACAACACATCGGGCAGATGGCCGCCGCCGCGGCTTTGCTGGCTCGGTGTCGAATGGAGGTGGATGGAGTTTGAGCGACATCATCACGTATTGCTGCGATATTTTCGGTCGATCGACCTGGTCGAAGGCGCGTTGTTGTCTTTACATCAGTGACAGACGCAGTTTTAGCAAATTTTTCCATTAATCGCTTTCCATTTGACTCTTTTAGAGCATTATTGTAACTCCAAATTGATCGCAATTTGTGAACTGTAGCCGCAAAACTTTAACCATTTTGGTAAAACAATTTCACAATGAGAATGTTTAGGTCAAAAAAGATTAACCAATTAACTTGATGGTTTTTTTAATTCTTAAATATGTTTTTTCAGGTTTTTTTTCGTTCGTTATCATTGAAGTTGGAAATGGATCATTTTAATAAGGAAAACAGGTGATTGGCTTCATTTAAAATTTAATTTTTTAATTTTTCAAATACAAACCTACATATAGGGTAGTATAGGGTAGTAGTATCTTTCATACTTTTTCTAGTTAATTTGTTAGCATTTAATAATGTGATTAATTTTACTTGAGGCCTAGTAGGTATTTACTTTCAATTCTTACTTTTAGTAAGCAGGTACCTACGTTTTTATGTTCAATTCATCGAAATGTACAAATAAGATAATCATGTCGATTACTGTTGGGTGAAAACCTTGGAAACTCGATCGGCAATGATTCACAGTGTAGTGTTCTCTTTTCTTCTCATGATAAATGAATAGGTAGGAAACAGAGCTCTAACTGCGGATCGAGTTTTGCGGATTCTGTAATCGACATGAATAATAATTTATCTAATTAAATATTAATGGAGAATACTAAAAAGGGGTGATTTTTGCAAATGCAAGACAGCGAGCAGCTAATGATGATCGAGTACAAATAAGGGTGATTGGATGTGTGTACATCAATCTATCCCCACAGCCTACCTACACCTGTGTTAATATTGATGATGATTATTTGTTGTTAGCTTCGACTTTTCAGTTTCTTACCCATAAACAGCAACGCTCTTTTTCCCACATTGTGTTTCTACAACATCTGAAATGTATTTACATATACATTTTAATTTATGGACTCATGTTTGGACCCATTGTAAAAAAGGGATGGTGAAAAAAAACATGCTCAGATTTTTCTTCTACGTGCGACGTCTTTACTTGTTATATGGTCTTTGATTATAATCATTATCATCAAATAATTCTGAATTATAATGATCATCAGGAAGCCAAGTCTCGGTAAAAGTGATTTCATCATAATGAGAAGCAGAGGTGTGTAAAAACTATTGGTTTGTTATAGAGCGTAATCCCCCTGTGTTTTTATAATAGAGTAAGAACTGGTTATTAGGTGATGGTGTTGATATACGGGGGCGAGGTTGTTGCAGAGGTATTGGCGGTGCATCGCCTAAGTCGATCGTTGGTCTTGTATAACGTCGTCGTTTTTTGCTATATGACGAATTTTTTATTTTAACTGAGAAGGGGCATTAATATTGGGCCCTAAGCAATATTAAGCTTATTTCCGGGAACACTGACCCTGAGGTTGATAAGCCTGAGCAACGTTTCTGAAACAAATTGCAATACTACCAAGAAAATACTTCACCGGATATTTTTTATACCTACTATGTAAGTATATCTAAACTAAATAAGTATAGGTATTAAAACTTATTTCCCATGTCTCAAATTAATACGTTATGTTCAATTCAAGAATTTTGTTTATTAATGAACACCAAGTGTTGAAATGACACGGCACTAAACCAAAGAAGTTGTCCCATGTTTAAGAATATTAAACAAATATAGTCACCTAATAATTCCGATAGAGTAATTTTTGGTGCTCATGCTCATACAAATACATACGAACGTACAATGGACAATAAAGCGTTTTGCATGTGGTATATATAAACACAAAAAATTATGCATCATACTCCCACTTATTCTTATCGCCTATTGATTAAGTTACATGCCATGAAATTATCATTTAAAATTTCTGAGCAAAGTCATTTCTTTATTTGCTACACAATACGGAATGTTTCATTATTCTATGAGTTTTAAAATACAATTTCCCTCGGGCACCATAAACCTCAGCATCACCACTACACCAAACCGATGCTGCCAACAATAACGACTTAGCAGACGATGCATTTCCGTGGCTTCAATATCATCATCACGGAGAATATGTAAACAAAACTTGAATAGGATTTCGTTCTCATAAAGGGCTTGTAATAGTGGTTGATTCCCGAAAATAGAATGGAATCTGAAGGGGACGAGGTCTGTACAAGATAATTTGAATTTCTCAATTAAACCTACGCCACGCATTTCTCTTGTCTACATAAATATTTCTGAAATATATAGATACAATACACCTACTACCACGGAATTCAAATAGCGCACCATAGACACCATCATTCATTGGGTGGTAATTTTCCTGCCTTGCATTTGAAACGAGGCAGTGGTCGCAAAACTCAACGTACCGGTACTAGGTACATAATTGCTTGTGCTTATTGTCATATTTCGGTTTGAGCTAACGATTTAATAGCAGGGAAATCTTTTTTATTTTATTGTTTTGAATTATGTCACTGCGCAACAATGCAGCAACTTAACAATTTTAGACTAGCAAAATTTTTAACTGAAATATCTACATATTTGCAATTTAAGATTATATTGATTTTTAACTTTCAACTCCTTACCAAGAAGTTTTATTGATACCTAAATGAAAAATGTATTTAAATATTCTTTTTTAATTAAATTATTTATTTATTTACTTATTTGTTTGTTTATTGATATATGTATGTATTTATTTAATTATTTATTTATTTTTTATTAATTAGTTAGTTAATTTATTAATTTGTTTATTTATTTTTTTATTTATTTTATTATATATTTATTTATTTATTTATATATATTGTTACACTTTTTATGATCGCGAGGGGAGGGTAGTTTTAAATTATTTTTAATTCTTGAAATAAATTCAATTAACTAAAAAAAACAAGAGGCGACTGCGTACCAACGACGACGACGCAAGCCACGAAAAATAACACGAAGAATCAAGTATGAACGCGACACAAAGAAGAGACAAAAAAAAGTGTGACTACAGCTCGTTGAAGCTGTAACCGCGTCAGCTCAGCTAGGATGGGTTCCTGTGGAAGAAATTTTTTATCCGATGATAAGCTTGATCAATTTATTAAATCGATCAAGTTGAAACCGATCAGCTTCGAATCAACACGGCTGCACTGCGCAATGAAAACACCAGTAATACCTTTAGACATGCGTTAGGACTCGCCCTAGAACCACTCGATCCAGGGAGAGTAAGTCTTGGAGCCAGTATGCTGGGCGTAGATGAAAAGTGGACACGCCTTAAGAACACTGTCATTAGTACTGCCAACTCCATCTTAGCCAGCAGTCGTAGAAGTCGGAACGACTGGTTTGATGATGAATGCATGCTAGCGACTGAACGTAAGAATGTTGCGTACCGAGCAATGCAACAATCTCATAGAACGCGGGCACGCGAAGATGAATATAAAGAGCTCAGAAGAATAGAAAAACGGCTTCACAGACAGAAAAAATCAGCCTGGGAGAAGAACATCATCTGTGATTTAGAAAGAAGCCGAGAGCGAGGTCCGCACCAGGCGCGGAAGTTCTATCAATCCGTCCAAAACATGACGCAGTACACACCACGCTGCACTTACTGCAAGGACGGAGAGGGAAATCTGATCACCGATCCCCAAAGCATACTGGAGCGATGGGAAGTGTACTTTATTGAATTGCTAAATGGTCAGCTCACTGCAGAAGTAGAGGCTCCACTACTTCAAGAAGAATACCCTATGTTACCGCCACCAAGCATAGAAGAGGTTGAGAAGGCTATAGCCCGGCTTAAGAAAAACAAAGCCCCGGGAGCCGATGGCATACCAGCCAAACTATTCCACTACGGCGGGCCAGCCTTACGCCAAGCAATTCATGATATTCTAGTGCACGTATGGGAGCAGGAAGAAATGCCAGAAGACTGGCGAAAAGGTATAATTTGCCCCATACATAATAAAGGAGATGTCACAACGTGCAGCAATTGTGTGGTTTCATTCCAGGCAAATCAACAACTGATCAGATCTTTACCCTTAGGCAGGCGATGGAAAAATGTCTAAAATCAAAAAAAACATCCCAATTCAATTCAATTTTATTTATTCTGTTACTATAAAGGTTTGTTTACATAGAAAAATCTGCGAAGCCTTAAAAGGCTTTTCTGTAGAATGTTGTTTACAATTTATATTTACAATTTTTAGTAAAGTAATTCTTAATTTTTTTTTTTTTTTTTCTCTTAGTTTAGGTTTAACATGTAGTTTTTTAGAAGTCTGGCCATCAGAAGATATATTGAGTAGTTCTCTGGGTAGTGCATTGACAATTTGCGGTATAACAACTGATAGTTGCTGTAGGCCATACGAGTTCTTAAACCTTGATGTTTGCAGGAAACCATGTGCTCTCCTTCGTGTATTAAATTCATGTTCTATTGGTCGTTTATAAAGCTGATTATTATTGTAGTATTCTTCGAGAATATTCAGTTCGAATAGTTGCTTTATGTTTAACAGTCCAAGTTGTTTGTAAACTGCTTGATGATCTGTATATGATGCCGAGTTTACCACATTTTTGGATTTTATCAAAATTCTTACGGCGCGATTTTGTATTTTTTGTAAGTCTTGTAAGTAACTTGGTGTGGTGTTACCCTACGCCAATATTCCATATCTTAACATTGATTCCACTAATGAGAAGTAGGCCTGCTTTAATACATCGTAATTGGTGTATGTACTTAAGTGGTGAATAGCTTACACTGCCCAAGTAACACTCTCGTAGCTTTGAGTTTTTAATATGTTCTAAAAAAGTGTTAAAGGAGTGAACTCGGAGACTATTGCTCTATTTTATACTCCGTTGTAGCATCTGACATTTTCTTTTTAATCAAATGCTCTATATTTGAGTTTTAGAACAACTTCAAGCTCTATAGGCTTATAAAGCTTGTTGCTCTATTAATATGCTCTATTACAATTTATAACAAAACCTTGAACGAGCTTTACTTAATATTTCAACTATATGCTTTAAAAAGGCCTTATTTGAGAAAATAAATGTTCCTTAGAGCCACTCAGCAGCTTTTTGCTTTTTAACAAATGTCTTGTTGATCCAAAGACATAAGTGTCAAAAAAAATTATTTAACAAAATAAATAGCTGTCAAGAGGTGAAAAAATCGTTTAATCATTTCAAAAACAGCAAGGCTTATTGGAAAAAGGTGTGCCGCAACAAAAATGTTAGAAAGTTTATCAAAGATACGAAAAACTAAGGTGTCGACCAAATTGGCCGTGTTGAAAGATGAGCTAGTTTGAGTGTTGACAGTGTTGAGGATTTAAGGGAAGATAGCTTGGTTGAGAGCTCATCCCAACTGAATGCAGATGATTGATGAATTAATAGTAAATTTTTAAAATACAAAAATATGAAGAATTTTACCAAAGGCGATCGACTACGAGCAATATACATAATCTTTGTCATCTTGTAACAGTAGTAAACAAAATTGCTATTCTGGAGATTCAGCTCCTACCTTCGAAAATATTTTATCATCTTTAAAAAAAATTACTGCCCACTTGTTCCAATCCTCCGGCAAGCAGCAAACCGAATGAGTGAGCTGTCAAAACTGGAACGTTATCATGAACCCGAAATAATATATCTAGTTTTAAAAAACCAAAACAGGCACAGTTCAAATAGTAAACTTATATTTGAACTTTTTGTTTTCATTAGCGACATGCCAAACAAATGCTTTAAAAAATATACACGACGAAATAAACACAATAATGGCGTTTTCAATTGGCAATCCGGAATCCGTTTTAGACAAATTCTCTACTTGTTCAGAATCAGAACTTTAACTTTTACCAAGTTTAACGCATTCAGAATGATTTTTTCTGCTTTTAGATTGCCAATCGAAAACGCCATAAAACAAATTGATTGTCATAACCTCATAAGTAGCCGTTTTAGAACATATTGCTTTAAAAGAGTATAGTGTGTATACAAAAAAGCGAAAGAAGAGCATCGGGTACCAAGCCAACACCAAAGTGAACAAAATCAGAAACAGGGTGATAACTCTTCATAGCTCATATTTTTTTTTGTTCTGTGCGGGGAAAATGTGCACTCTTCACTTTTTTATAAAATTAAAATAGCTTCTTTTTATGGTCTAAAAAGAATCACGTGACAGTTATAAAATTCACGTAGAATCATATTTTTGTTACCTCACGTGTAAAAATCGTATTATGTATTTAAATTCTTTCGTGGAATTTGTAAACTTCAAGAGGAATTAATAAAATTCAAGTGGAATTTATAAAATTCATTGGAAATTCATAAAAGTCACGTGAAATTCAAGTGGAATTTGAAAAATTTACGTAAAATTCATAAAATTCAAGTGGAATTATATTTTTGTGCTGTGTTTTTGAATTTTAAAAATTCTATAAATTTCAGGTGAATTTCATGAATTCCACTTAAATTTTATGAACTTCACGTGAATTTTATAAATTCCACGTGAATTTTATGCATTTCACGTGAATTTTATTAATTTCCCGTGAAATTCGTAAATACATACACTTGAAGTTTAAGTTATCTCACGTGCAATTTTCTGATTATCTGTATGAGTTTTTACGTGAAATTTATAAAATTATTTCACATTTTTGAATTATTTTAAAATTTTGTGGAACCAACGTGAAATCATTGAAAGAATCGCAGTTCCTTTTGCATGAAAAAGGTAAAACGTCATTTTTGATTTTTTTCAACCGAGGCACCCTATACGCTATATATAAAAGATGGCTGATCAAATTTCTATACAAAATTTTTTGTAGACATTAGCATTATAGAAGCTCTAAAAGAGATATTGTTGTGGTCCTATTAAAATGGCTGTTTTGGGAGAAGTTATGAAATCTTTCTATACATTTTTTCCATTTTTTTTTCATTTAAATAGTAAAAAATTTATATTTTAAAGGCGCGTTGTACAATTTCGAGGTGCAACATCTACGTTTGTGATAAAAATAAAGTGGCACACAAAATCATTCCTAGGCATTGTCTTACTCATTAATTAAAGTATTACGATCGTTTATCGTAAATATTTTGCTTAATATAGTTTTGAGTTTTTCTTTGTAAATATTTATGTTTGAGAAATTATTTCAAAGATCATTATACACAAGTAAACAATTCTCTTTGTGTTCTTTTATATTTATATTTTACTAACACTTAAGCAAATCATTTTCATGTTACCATTTCAAAGGGAAAAGCTTTAAAACTATCTCTCGATAACGTTTAATAGAGCTAAAAGTGCTCTTAATCAAAATATTAATGTGATTTTGTAGAACATATAGACATTTGAGCATCATATTAAGAGCCCGAAAAATGCTTATTTTAGCTCCCAAACTCGAAAAAAAGCTCTAAACAGGTTCTTTTTCAGCTTTATTGAAGATATAGAGCAAATTGAAGTTAATATGGCCAAATAATTTAGCTTTATAAGCGGTGCCAGAGCTAAATACGAACTAAAATTGTTACTTGGTTCAAAAATGTGCAAATCGCATTTGAAAAAACAGTCAAGTTTAACACCCAAATACTTAAAATGTTGTACATTTTCTACTAACTATTGGCAATTGTCATCGTGATTCAGTAAATCTTTAGTAGCATTTTGATGCAAACATTTTGTGTCATGGAATTTTACTTTTATTATTGTTTTTACTACATGCGTAGGTCTAATGTGCATTAGTTTTGTCTTTTTAGTGTTTATTATGAGTCCAAAATCGTGGCACCATCTTAGCACTGAATCAAATTCTCGTTGCATTATGCTATTTGCTATTGACAGGTCTCTATGGCTGACCACAATCGCTGTGTAATCCGCAAACGCAAATCCGGTGCTGTTTTGTAACACGCTCAGAATTTGTTTTGCATATAATTATGTACAGTAATGGTCCCAGAATAGATCCTTGTGGAACTCCATACTGTAAATTTTTTTCGATGCTTACTGAGCTGGATATCTTTACTTTTAATTTTCTATTTGTAAGGTAGCTTTTAACCAATCTAGATTGAATCCTCGTATCCCTATCTTCTCTAGCATTTCAAAGAGTTTTTTTAACTTTTGTAACACGCTCAGAATTGGGTTTGCATATAATTATGTACAGTAATGGTCCCAGAATAGATCCTTGTGGAACTCCATACTGTAAATTTTTTTCGATGCTTACTGAGCTGGATATCTTTACTTTTAATTTTCTATTTGTAAGGTAGCTTTTAAACCAATCTAGATTGAATCCTCGTATCCCTATCTTCTCTAGCATTTCAAAGAGTTTTTTTAACTTTAATGTATCAAAAGCTTTTTTAAAGTCAATAAAGATAACAATGTTGTGGTAGCTTCTATTGAGATTTGTGTTGATAAGATTTGCGAATTCTGCCAGGAGTTTACTAGTGTTTTTGTTTTTAGTAAATCCGTACTGATATTTATTTATAATTTTATATTTGTTGATGTATTTTTGAAGTTGTATTGCCATTACCTGCTCCAAGATTTTGTCTACAATAGGGAGTATTGAAATAGGCCTGTAGTTCAAAATATCTGTTTTTGTTCCAGCTTTGTAAATTGGTCAAACTATTGCAATTTTGAGTTCATCTGGTACATATGACTGCTCCATACTCAGGTTGACTATACGTTCTAGTATTGGCGTAAGAGTTATAGCATTGGATTGAATATCTTTAGCTCGTATACCGTCAGTTCCTGGTGACACATTTACTTTTAGTCTCATTAATATCTTAAAAATATATTCCCTTGTGACCGGTGATAAATAAATTGATTGAATGGAACGTGTTACTTCGGTATGATATGTTTTTATGCTGCAGTTGTGAACAACCTTTTCAACTTCATTTATGAAGCTCTTAGCAAAATTGTTAGCAAGCTGATTTGAACTGACTTTACTACGAAAATTTCTTTCGATCACTCCATCTAAGTTCTGTTTTTGCCTTCCAAGTATTTGATTTATTAAACTCCAAGTTTTTTTGGTATCTAATCGAAATTCAGAAAATTTTTCTCGATAGAAGTTCATGTTTGTTACTTTATTATTTTTATTGTACTATTTTGTACATAGAATGTCAGTTTATTAGACTTAACCATTCTTCCGTCAATTGCATTGAATTTTTTGTGAACAACAACAACAACTCAGCGCCAGTAAAAGGAGTCTGATCATTGTCTGGCAAGCATGAAATAGCTATAACTCCGGCCAAAAATAAAAATATAAACGAATTAATATAAAAATTAATTCGTAAAAACAATTGATGGTAGTGCCTTAAAGTTGTTGTTGTTGTTCACAAAAAATTCAAGTTCATTTTTGTTCTTTCAATTTTTTTACTAACCAAATGTCTATAGTTTTTGTATTCACTTTCATATCTAATGCATCTTCTATTATTTTTCCATCGTTTATATAAAATGTCTCTTTGTTTACACATCTCATGTATTTCTGCGTTCAGCCATGGGTTTGTAACTTTTCGAGTTTTTGTTGTTTTGTTTTGTGTTGATTTTGTGTATATTGTTTTGAAAATGTTGTCAAATTGTCGATAAAGATCTCCAGCATTCGTAAAGTTTTCAATTAGATTATTCCAATCAGTATTTTGAATATAATGGTTAACCAGATTTTGATTAATAAAACAATTTTCTTTTTCAATTTTTGAATTATCTATTTCACTGCTTGAAATTCCACAAAATAGAGAATAATGATCTGATATGTCAGTCTCGACGACTGAAGCGTAAATGTTTTCGTTTTTCATTCGAACTACTCGTAGGCAATGATCTATTCTCGTTTTACTTCCTTTTTTAAGATCGACTCTTGTATATGCTTTTATGACATTTGATAGTCCCTTTGAAGCATACATACTCATATAATAGTTGACTAACTTATTAATGCGTTTATTTATATCAATATTCATATCTCCCACTACAATAAGTTTTTTCCTTTTATCGATTCCATCAATTTGTTTTTCTAGTTCTTCAATGAAGTTTGGTATATTGAATCACGTTGGGCGATACAGAGCAATTATTGAAAATTCTATTTTTCTTTTAACTTCTAGTTGTATGTTTTCTTAAAACTAGTTTTTACAACAGTTCTTTCTATGGTACATCCGTTTCTTATAAATACAGCTACTCCACCTCCTCTTAACTTTGGTCTGTTCAAAAACTCTGCAACAAATCCATCAATTTTGTAAAAAATATTTTCATATTCTTTTATGTTTATTTCTACTAAGATTATAATTTCAAGATCATTAATTATATTATTCAAATGCGAAATAAATAGATTCCAGTTTTTTCTTAAAGATCTAATATTGAGATAAAGACACGAAAGTATAATATTTTTGGATAATTCATAATTGTTCAATTCATTCATACTATCAATCACCCTGTGCTCCATTTTCAATATTTGATCTAGTACATTTCCATTCTTTTCGTTCATTTGTGCTGTCGGGGAGAGTATGATAACCGGGGCGCCGAAAAATGATAACGGATTTTTGTAGAACACGGCAATACAAGTATTTTTTACTATGGGAGGGGGGTCTATCTCCCCCCGTTTAGGCGGTAGGGGCAATTTAAAATATATGTACGTTAAATGGAAAACAAATAATTAAAAAATAACGGTAAATCTTACAACTAAGTTTTATGCATTTTTTTAAAGCCAACACATCTGTCTATTAGCCAGTTTTTGAATCAAGTCAAAACTATGCATAGTTTTTGAAAAAAATTGTTTTAAACTCAAAATTTGGGCAAAAATAGTTAAAAATAAGGTTTAAAGTGTAATTTTTCAAAACTTTAACATTACCTACTGTTACTTTTTTTTAGAATTCATTGCTTTAATTTATTTTTGATCAAAAACTAAAAACTAGATGATTTTATGTCTTCTAGTTCTTGAGAAAATTGAAAATTACCAAAAAAAAAATATTTTAATTAAAATATTTTTTCCTTGCTTGAGTATTTACGTAGTCTTATTTTGATAGTATATCGAATATGGATTAAGATATACCTAGGATAAATTTATTTTTCTTAAATCCAGTTTATTTAAATGCAAAAGAAACTTTGCATGCATCCCACCTAGCACCCACCCCATGTTGCACGCACCCCAAATCCTATAGTGAGGCCAAGCAGGGGGTTTGCACCACCCATACACACCTCGGTGTATCATACACCCAACCTCGCACGTACCCCAAATCCTACAGTGGGCTCAAGCAGGGGGGTTGCAGGGGGGCAGCATGCCCCCCATACACACCCCACTGTTGCATACATATAAACTCGCACACACCCCACTGTTGCATATACCCAAACTTGCACCTACCATTATTACTATCATAATAAGACCAGCAAAAAAAACATAAATAAATTAAAATAGTACTTGTGGTTATATTCAATTTTCTCAAAAACTAAAAGGCATAAAATCATTTAGTTTTCAGTTTTTGATTGAAAATTAATAAGAGCAACAAATTATTAAAAAAAAAATTATTTATAAACTCATGGTTTTGAAATATTGAAATTAAAAATTTTTTTTAAATTTTTTTTTACTCAAATTTTGAGTTTAAAATTAAATTTTTCAAAAACTGTGCGTAGTTTTGACTTGATTTAAAAATTGGCTAATAGAATATAATGTTGGCTTTAAAAAAACGTATAATTCTTAATTGTAAGTATTACCGTTATTTTTTAATAAATTTTTTTCCATTTAACGTACATATTTTTTAAATTGCCCCTACCGCCTAAACGGGGGGAGAAAGACCCCCCCCTCCCTTAGTAAAAAATGCTTGTATTGCCGTGTTCTACAAAAATCCGTTATCATTTTTTGGCGCCCCGGTTATCATACTCTTGCCGTGCTGTCATTTTTGAATGTGAATTTAACATGACAGTATCAATGCGTATTACACTGCTCGTCTCGCTTTTTCTTCCAAGAATTTTGCCATCTTGTGACCAAATATAACCCCGCGCGGTAGTCACCTTGAAATGGTGCGGGGGCTTAAGTTTCAAAGAGTCATCTGACCTGCCGAGTTGGGGTTACCCAATCCGGGAGCGATTTTGATGAGTTACGAACTAAGTACTACCCCCCCTAATCCAGGGTGTTACGTGCACCGTGCCTATTTGATGGTTTGCAGCCAGGGGGTATACCGGCTGTATTCTAACGGTACCTCTTCGACACCAGGTCGAATCGAAGAGTAACTTTGACCTTACCATATCATGCGGAGCTCTGATATGGCGGACCAACTTTTCTCTAGCTACTCGTGGGAACAAAATTATGCCAAAACAAACAAAACAGAAAAACAAAAACAACCACAAAAAATACAACATTCCGCGGGATGTCACCGCGAATGAGTATGCGGATCGCATGGAGAACATCTTCCATAACGATTCGAGACCGGGGATGAGTTTTTATTTGAAGAGCAGGCCTCTTGATAAGACTGAGAACCGGGCAGTTCAGGGAGAATCGTCACCTAGTCAGGGGAAAACACAACCCAGACGAGCAGATGATGATACTCCGAGCACATCAGGAGCTGGTACTGGAAGAATACCTCCAGTGCCAGTAAAGGATGCTGCCAAAGCCACAGAAGGCACAAAAACTGGGAATATACCAGCAAAAACTGTCTCTCAACCTCCAAAAGGCCCTCGGCAGGAGAAGACCAGGAAAACCACTGGTCCACTTCCGCAAAAGGGGATGCCAGGTGCATTTGACGACCCTCTCAGGAAAGGGCTCAGTGGAGCGGGTTGCAGATGGTACCTCCGTCAGGGGATGTCCCCGCAGGAAGCCAGAAAAAAGGTGGATGAGAGAAAGGCAGACCCGAGCAAGGGACCTGTAAGTAGCCTGTATGGTGGGAAGGGGAAGAGCCACAATATCACTCCTCCCCAAAGGCAAGATGCCAAAAAATCCAGGACGTCGGCCACAGTAACGGCGGGACCAAGCACCGCCAAAAAAGCTGATGAGCTCTCGTATGC
Source organism: Syrphus vitripennis (assembly GCA_958431115.1). Taxonomy (NCBI): domain Eukaryota; kingdom Metazoa; phylum Arthropoda; class Insecta; order Diptera; family Syrphidae; genus Syrphus; species Syrphus vitripennis. Next base: position 51,788,527 of record OY288109.1, read on the forward strand.
AAATGCGGCCAAGAGCGTGAGGATTGCGGTCCTACCAAGACAGTACCCTCAGGTTTCCCTCAGTGCGGAAGAATTGTCGGCATTGGAGGAAGCCATCATTGAGGAAGTGTCTCTTGGGTGGAGGCATAAACTGAAGTTCAATGGCCTGCACTTCAGAACGGGGCTCCTGTTAGCAGAATGGCTGAGCACTTTCAATGGCACCGAGCTGATGGCGCGCATGGGTGAAGATATCCCCAAAATGCGAAACATCACCCTATTTCTTCCAAGAAGTTTAGGGCAGGATGTTAAAAAAACGCTATCACTCATCCAAGCTCAGAATGACGGCCTGATGGTGCATGCCTGGAAAGTGCTCACCAGTAAGGCAGAGGGCAAGGGACAGCTAATGGTGATCGGCATCGACGATCAGTCTGCAGAAGCTATAATGAAAGCAGACCATCAGCTTCATTACAAGTTCGGAAGGATCCCTGTTACGGGACTCCGAAAACACACGGCAGGCCAAACGACTGCAACCAACACCCATCCCTCCCATCCCCCCGTCCCATCCACTGCATGTTCTAACCCACCCCCCGCTCCTATACTAACCCAAATAACCCAACCTATCCCGACCCCTGAACCATCCAATCCTACCCTAACACCTGCTATTCCTAAGCCCATCCAAAACCCTGTAACCCCCAAACCACTCCTAATCCCAGAAACTCCCAATTCCCCCACGACAATCCTCCAAGGCCAGGTACAACAACTGGCCATGGATGAATCGAGTCAGATGGACGAAGAAATGGAGGGCATTGACCTCTCTTCTAGTTCATCTGAGTCAGACGAGGTGCTTCCCACAAAGGAGGAGGAAGAAAGTCTGCTAGCAGATGAGGGGGCACCAGCCCCCACCTGTTAAACACATAATGTCTGGACGTAGGATCAGAACCAGGCTAGCCCAGGTAAATTTGCATCACGCAAAAGCAGCATCAGCTATAATATCTCAAAAATTTTCAGCTGATGACCTGGGACTAGTCCTGATCCAAGAACCCTGGATTTACGGGGGCCAAATTAGAGGCCTAACATGTCATCATCATCATCGGCTCGACAACCGTGGTCCGGTCCTGGCCTCCTTCAACAAGTCTCTCCACCTATCCCGGTCTTGAGCCGACGCCATCTAGTTGCGCACCCCAAGGCTTCGGGCGTCCTGGTCTACGCCATCTCTCCAGCGCAAGCATGGTCTACCACGCTGCCGTCTACCATAGAATGTACCACAAAGGACTTTCCGAGCAGGTTTCTCTTCACTCATGCGAGCTAGGTGCCCTGCCCACCGGAGTCTACCGAGCATAATTTTTGTCACTATGTCTGCTTCAAGGTAGATTGCGTACATTTCATGATTGTACCTTCTCCGGAATCGCCCTTCCTCACATATGGGGCCAACAATTCTCATTAAGACTTTTCTCTCGAACGCGGCTAAGAGGTCGGAGTGTCTTTTGCTAAGCACCCAAGTCTCGGATCCATACGTGAGTACTGGCAGGACCATGGTCCTGTACAGCAGCAGTTTTGAAGTTATGGTGAGATTTCTGGATTTGAAGAGCTTTGACAGACTATAATAGGCTTTGTTGGAATTGAGCAGCCGCCCGCGTATTTCTTCTTCTATATTATTATCAGCTGCTACCCAAGGTATTTAAAGGATTACACCACTTCAAATTCGTGCTCCCCTAACTTGATTGTTTGACCAACTGTTCTTCTCGCATTCGACGCCACCATATACTTTGTTTTACCTTCACTAATGTGCAACCCCAGATTCTGTGCCGCCTGCTCGATCTGGATGAAGGAATCGTGTACAGCTTGTTCGGTCCTTCCGATGATGTCAATGTCGTCTGCGTAAGCCAGTATCTGGCTGGACCTGTTAACGATGGTCCCTCTTGTTGCCGTTCCAGAGTCACGGATTGCTTTCTCCAACGCCAGGTTGAAGAGGAGGCAGGCCAAATCATCCCCTTGTCGGAGTCCATTAAAGATGTTGATTGGTCTGGATAGCAAGCCGGCTATTTTTACTTGGCTTGTTACGTTGGTCATGGTCAACCTACAAAGTCGTGTCAATTTATTTGGGATGCCGAATTCTCTCATGGCTTTGTAAAGTTCTACCCTGGCTATGCTATTATAGGCGGCCTTAAAGTCTATTAACAGATGGTATGTTGGGATGCTAAATTCTAGACATTTTTCCATCGCCTGCCTAAGGGTAAAGATCTGATGAGTTGTTGATTTGCCTGGAATGAAACCACACTGATATTGGCTGATTATGGTTTTAGCGTATGGGGCTATCTGTTCTTGTAGGATATAGGAGAGTATCTTATAGGCGGTACTCAACAACGTGATACCTCTATAGTTGCTGCACGTTGTGACATCTCCTTTCTTATGTATGGGGCAAATTATACCTTTTCGCCAGTCTTCTGGCATTTCTTCCTGCTCCCATACGTGCACTAGAATATCATGAATTGCTTGGCGTAAGGCTGGCCCGCCGTGGTGGAATATTTCGGCCCTACTTCTGCAGTGAGCTGACCATTTAGCAATTCATTAAAGTACACTTCCCATCGCTCCAGTATGCTTTGGGGATCGGTGATCAGATTTCCCTCTCCGTCCTTGCAGTAAGTGCAGCGTGGTGTGTACTGCGTCATGTTTTGGACGGATTGATAGAACTTCCGCGCCTGGTGCGGACCTCGCTCTCGGCTTCTTTCTAAATCACAGATGATGTTCTTCTCCCAGGCTGATTTTTTCTGTCTGTGAAGCCGTTTTTCTATTCTTCTGAGCTCTTTATATTCATCTTCGCGTGCCCGCGTTCTATGAGATTGTTGCATTGCTCGGTACGCAACATTCTTACGTTCAGTCGCTAGCATGCATTCATCATCAAACCAGTCGTTACGACGTCTACGACTGCTGCCTAAGATGGAGTTACTGGTGTTTTCATTGCGTAGTGCAGCCGTGTTGATTCGAACCTGATCGGCGGATGCAATACGTCTTCGCAAGGCAATACGCCCTCGGAAAACGATACCAACAAGATAGTAATCCGAGTTGATATTGTGGCAACGGTCTATCAACACGTGGTCAATTTGGTTACGAGTGACTCCATCAGGTGATACCCAGGTGGCATTGTTGATATCATTACGCGGGTACCTGGTACTCGCAACGAATATGTTTTTCGATGCTCCCAATTCTTGGACTCGAAGTCCATTGTCATTAGTGTTCTCATGCAAACCTGAATACCGGCTCCCGACCTATTTTAGCGTTTAAATCCCCAAGGATGATTTTGACATCATATCTTGGACAGGCATGGAGGGCCTTCTCGACTTGTTCATAATAAGTCTCTTTTTCTTCGTCTGAGGACTCCTCTGTAGGTCCGTGAACGTTAATGAGGCTGATGATGTTCTTGAATTTACTTCGCACGCGAAGTAAACATAGCCTTTCGCTTATAGCGTAAAAGCCGATGACGGTAGACTTCATTTTTTCGCTGACCAAGAAGCCTACCCCGGTGTTTTGTATGACAACTGTAATATACGTCATAATCTCTTTTCTGTAAAACACCATTCCCTGTCCATCTAATTTCTTGTAATGCTGTTATGTCAGCTTTATATTCTGACAGGGTATCGGCTAGCTGCTGAGCAGCTCGAGCTCTATAGAGCGATCGTACGTTCCATAAGATAATTCGTAAATCGTTTTTCCGTTTTCGTAGCGTGGGTTGTCGTCGTGGGATCAGTCCGTTTCCGAGGCTTGTTGTTGGTCTCGAAATTCTCTTATTTTTACGGAACAGGGAATCAACCTGTTGCCAACCTGTAGAAATAGCTTGATCATATTAGCCAAACCTTTTAGGGGTTTGTTTCTAGCGGCCGCCGCCAAGAGGCTATGATCACACTTCCACCAGTCCCGAATAGTTACGGCACGTGCATGTTTTCGTATGCTACATGTTAATCCCCCTATTCGGCTGATGGCTGACCGCCAGGATTGGCTTGCGGATGATAATTTGCGTATACCGAAGTTGTGACCCGTACGCTTCGCTTAGCGGTTTCAGTTTCTTGCTACGGAACTGGGGACCGTTGTCACAGACGATCCACAGAAGAAATACGTTTTCTTCCAACTCCCGACATACCACTTTCGCCGTTGCGGACCGTAATGTGAACAACAAGGGACATTTAGTAAAATATTCGACGACCGTTAAAATATGCATATATAAACCCCTCCATGACTTTGGTAATGGAACTACCAAGTCCACGCAAATCATTTCCCACGATTGAGAATTATCTACCCTTTCGGTCATAAGACCAGCTGGTTTCTCGTTCACTGGTTTCATGCTTTGGCAAATTTTACAACTCCTAATATATTTCGTAATATCTCCTCTCATTTTGGGCCAGTAATACTTCTCTGCTATCCTAGCAAAAGTCTTCTTAACGCCCATGTGTCTTGAAAGCGGGGCATCATTGCACCCGTTAAGAATTCTCGTCCTTTCACCTTTTCCTAACACTAATTTCCACTCTTCGCTATTATTATAACGACAATATGGTTCAACCTAACATGTTTATAGAGCCGCCCATTCTCGACTCGCCAAGATGGGTAATCTAACGGGCTCTTTTCTACCTGTAATTTCATTTTAATCACCCAAGGGTCCGATTCCGCCTCAGAGACACCAGCTACTTCCGGCACTCCTCGCGACAACATATCAAGAACGAGATGTTCTTTGCCCTTTTGATGGATGATTTTGTAATCAAATTGTTGAAGCCGAATGGCCCAACGAGCTAATCTACCCTGCGGATCCTTAAGGTTGCTGAGCCAGACCAAATGATCAGTTACGACTGTAAATCGAACACCTTCGAGATACGGCCGCAACTTTTCAATCGCTCAAAGGACCACTAAACATTCCTTTTCGGTCGTAGAGCAGTTCCTCTCATTCCTATTCAATAACCGCTTAAATAACAAATGGCTTTTTCACAATCCTCAAACTCTTGAGATAATACGGCCCCATTACCATAGTCCAATGCGTCTGTTTGTACAACAAACGGCCTTGAAAAATCCGGACATGTTAGAATCGGTGCCGTAACCAAACATTCTTTGGCTTTCCTAAAACTCTCTTCACGCTCCTGCGTCCATTCAAATTTCTTACCTTTCTTTAACGGATTGGTGAGAGGCCTAACTAAAATCGCGAAATTTGGCACGAATCGTCGATACCAAGAAATAGTCCCTACAAAGCTCTTAATTTCCTTAACGTTTTTCGGTGGAGGAATCCAGGGTCAACATGAAGCCCGTTCCTATCGACTACATAACCTAGAAATTTTAAAGAAGGCCTACAAAAATTACATTTTTCCCTACCTACTTTTAAACCCGCCTCTCCTAACCTTTTAAAAACTTCTTTTAAAATTTCTAGATGCCTATCAAAAGAATCGGTGACGATGATAATGTCATCCAAATACACAGAAACAAACGTTTCTAAGTCGGGACCTAAAACGTCGTCAATAAACCTTTGCCAGGTCGCTGGTGAATTGTAGCCCAAATGGCACTCTACGAAATTGAAAAAGTCCTCGATCTGGCACAGTAAAGGCTGTGTACTTGCGCGATTCTTCTTCCAGTAAGCAGATTAAATGTCTAAAGAAGACAAGTACTTCGCGTTTCGAAGCTTGTCTAAGATACCTAACTGAAATAAAGGGTAGTGCATAAGCATCCCTATCAGTAACCTCATTTAACTTCCTATAGTCAACACAGAACCGATAACTACCGTCTTTCTTTTTAACGAGAAGAATCGGTGATGCCCAGGGACTCTTCGACTTCTCGATCACTCCAGCTTCCAACATCTCCTGAAGCTCCTGATCGATATGTTTCTGAATCGCGGGCGAAACAGGGTAATATCGTTGTTTTATCGGCTCTGCGGACGTCCTAATTTTGTGCTCAACTAAATTTGTGCACCCTAAGCCTTCGGTCATTGATTTGCAAAGATCCTCTAAAGTTAATTCTAATTTCCTATTCTCAAAATAGTTCAAATCGGATTTGAAAATTGAGGCCAACCTCTCTTTGCTCGAAAAGTTCCACACCCCTGATCTCAAGTCCGGGACTATGCCCGATAGTGCCCAAAAATCGGCACCCAATATCAATTGATGTGGAAGATTCGGTATGACCAGACATTCTATCAAAAAGGATTTGTTCTCCACCTCCACTGGTAGAGAAACAGACCCAGCTACACCTACACCTGCTCCATCTGCTAACGCTACTGACCCAACACTACTCTTTCCTAATTTTAATCCTAACTCTTTAAAAATTTTCCATCCCTCACTCATCCTCATCCTACAATAGGCCGGGAAGCTCCGGAATCAAGAAGCCCTAAAAACCTAATTCCATAAATCCTAACTCCTAAATATGGTCTAGTGTCCCTACCATTTGCCGCTAACGTGAAACTTAATTGAACTCCTACACGCTGATCGTCAGCAGACGACCTTCCTAACGTCGACGGACTCCTTGTCCTACTGACACAAGGGCCCATTCCCCATTTCCCGAACACCGCCTACAGTCCCTACGATAAACACCTAAAGCCCCGCAACCAAAACAACGTTTTTGAACTGAACAGTTCTGGGCTAAATGCCCATCCCGTTACAGTTGTAACACCTAACAACCTGCCTAAATGGATTTTCTGGAACTGGAGCAACAGCCGCTACTCGGTGTTGTCCAGACGAACTAGTTTTTTTTAGGGTTGCACGGACCCTTGTGGTAACGCTGCAAAACTTGAGGTGTAAAATCCGATTTGGGGAGTCTTTAAGCGTCGGAAATTGGTGGTAGGGGTAAGAGGAGACTATTTTTTGGATTATTGCATCCAAAAAATATCAATAAATATCGATTAAAACCTCCATAAGCTCTCCGCAAAAAGAAAAGAGTAAGGGTTGCCCGCATACATTAGATGTCGCCCCATTTGACTTCCACCATGAGAGTACTATAGTTTTCATATACAAAGAATTAACTAAAAAAAACAAGAGGCGACTGCGTACCGACGACGACAACGCAAGCCACGAAAAGTAACACGAACAACTGGCACTCAATCGAGTACGAACGCGTCACAAAGAAGAGACAAAAAAAGTGTAACTATAGCTCGTTGAAGCTGTAACCGCGGCAGCTCAGCTGGGATGGGTTCCTGTGAAAGAATTTTTTTTTATCCGACGATATAGTACAGTCGAAAAAATAGAGGTTACCTGGAAAGTTTTCCGGGAGTTTTGAAAATTGACAATTTTATAGATTTAGATATGCTCTTTCCAAATTTCAACTTTGCCACCTCGTATGTTTGCCGCTCGCACCGAGTTAACTACATATGTGTTAGGATTTGTTTTAAAAAAAAATATATTTTTTATTAATAACACAAAAGACATTACATCAAGTACAATATATGAAATATTTTTAAAACTTAATGGAGACCGAGAGGCACGCGAAGGTTTGTCTAAACTGCTCGAGGGCACAAGTCGTTCTGCTGCTTGTAGATGTTATTGTTTTACGGAATCCTTGATCCTTGGATGCTGCTCTACACATTCGGGAGGTCACGTACGCCTTTTTGATCAAGTGGCTTCTTCGTCTGTTATTTTAATCTTATCTTCTATGCGAGGGTAATTTAAAGTTTTAATAGACTCCAGATGTCATGCACACATTTTGTACAATGTGCATTCATCTATTGTATCTTGGTGTGATGGCTATTTTAGGGTTTTTATGTTTTCCAGATGTCGTTGGCCACTTTCTCTTTCTTATCTCGCCGTGTGACATATTCTCTATAAAATTCCCAAGTTGAGTGGAATTAACTCCTCCCTCCGCCAGTAGACGTTTTTCCCGAACGTTCAAGTTTGAGCTCCTTTAAATTCTTTCGGACGTTTTCTTTTGTTTCCGCCAAGGATATTTCTATGTCGAAATGATTATTCTTGCTGTTGTTGATTTTGAAGATGATTAATTTATATATAGAAAAGGATACAAGTACAACTATTATATTTATTGTAAGTCCCCACATTATTGGGTGATCTCTTACATTTTTGACGTATGGTTGTAAATAATCGGTATTTGTAAATTTCAATAATTCATTACTTGATTCTAGATATTCAATAACTCTTATTTCCGACTCCTTATTTATCTTAATATGTCCATTTAAGTTTACTTCAAAATTATTAAATTCTTTACCATTAATAATTACAGCGTCGGAAAACTGTACCAATTGTGTAACGTGATATACATTATCATTTATAATTACTTCTCCTGTAGTTACAATGTGATTATGGTTTATATTACTTATTTTTTCATTCTTTTCTAAAATTATTTCACATTTTGATGTACCTTTATTTAAAATTTCTGTTAGACAATTAGGTTTAAGATCTTGTTTGCAGATTTTAATATTTAATTCTTGTGTACAATGATCGGTACTATAAATGTTTTCAAAGAGTGTTATTTCACTCGGTATAATTAGTTTTCCTTTTGATTTTTGCACACTAAATGTTTTAAAATGTTTACCTATTCCTTTAATAATAGGATACTTAATATAAATTACAATTATTTCCTTATTTTCTAACACATGGAACTCTGAAGCGTCTAATACATTTATTAGGTACCATGATTTCTTTAGGTTCAATCTGAATAAATTCTCTTATTTCATTTTCGTTAAAGATAATAGTGTTCAAAATCTTATTCTTACTTAAATGTATGGTATTTATTACTTCCATGAGTTCAATGATTATATGCTCGATCAACAAGTAGCTACGTTCTTCTTTATCTTTATGTTTAAAGTTGGAAAGTTCTTTAATGGCCCTAAATATCTGCGAGTTAACTTCATACTGTTTATTATTTGAATTAATTAATTCTATCAACTTTGTTTCTATATTGACCTGATCATCGTGGTCTGGTGACCCAGATATCCACTTCCAAACCTTCCCTATTTCATTAATTGCTCTCTTACTACGGGATATGGAGAGTTGGTTTACTAACTTGAGTGCATAATTATATTTAAATTTTAGCTTTTTGGTACTGTGCTTGGTATCTATAGTATTAAGAACCTCCCTATAATAACTTATGTTGGTGGTATGAAATATTTCACCCGTGTTGTTATAAATTGCCACGTTTCCGTCTTCTATCAGAATGTAGTCCTCTGACGAATAATTTGTTATATGAACTTCTGCGTCCATAGTAACTGTCCAAAGTATTGTTAGTATCGTTAATATAATCATCTGGAAACAAAAGAAAAATTAGCTTCTTAAGTTATCCTTGCGCATAACCCTATTTTTAGAGTCGATTACTGTGTTTTTATTATTTTGTTTATCTTTTCTCGTAACGTATATAGGTTTCCCTTTTGTCTGTCTTCTGTCGGATTTATCGAATACTATGTCGTTTTCCTTGTACACCTTGTTGTGTCTGTCTTTGTTTCTAACGTGGAGTGTCATACCTTGTTTTTCCTTAATAAGGTCAGGTATATAGGAGTATTTCTCCTAGTTGTGAAACATTTCATTTGGTTTTTCATTCCTTATTGAATGTATTGTTTCGTTATATTGTTTGATTGCGTGTGGCATAAGCTGCTTAGGAACTGTGTGAGCGGTTTAGCAATATGTGCATAGTTCTGTATGAATTTCCTGTAGTAACCTGACATACCCAAGAAGCTTCTAGTTTGTCGAATTGTAGTCGGTTCAGGATATTCGTTGATTGTTTTGACCTTGTCTGGGTCAGTTTTAATACAATTATGGCTGATAACATAGCCCAAAAATTTAACCTCTTCCTTAAAATAAATACTTATGGTCATATGTGCCGCACTTTGTGCTTTGATGATTGTCTCGATGTGTGTTAAATGTTCTTCAGCTGATTCTGAGAATATTATCACATCATCAATATAGACATGGCAGAATTTGCCAACATATGGTCTCAGTATGTCATCCATTGCTGCTTGAAAAATAGCAGGGGCGTTTTTGAGCCCAAATGGCATTCGGAGGTATTCATATTTTCCATTATTTACAGAAAATGCGGTCTTTTTAATATCTTCCTCTTTCATCTTTATTTGATGAAATCCACTCTGAAGATCAATTATTGTTGTAAAGTATTTTCCTCTGCCAAGGTTACTGAGTATAATGGATGTTTCTGCAATAGGATATTTAATTGTTTTTGTTGCAGAGTTCAGTTTTTTAAAATCTATAACTAAGCGGAATTTTTTTGATCCGTCTGGATTAATTCCTTTCTTGTCCACCACCCATATTGGATTATTATATGGACTCCTACTAGGACGAATTATACCGTTCTCTAGTAGTGTTTCAATTTCAGAATTAATGAAAGTGTTTGCGCTTTGCGGATATGAATATTGTTTGCTCCATATAGCGTCATCATGTGACGTGGGTATGTCACATTCAACTTGGGTGTTGAATGGTAGATAATTGGGTTGAGTGGTAAATATTCCTTGATATTGTCTAAGAGTTTCTCTTAACTTAACTACATATTTATTCTCACTACCTTCTATATTGATGTGGTTCAGAAATTTATCGTCGAATTTCAGAGGTACTACGCCTGCCGCGAATTCTAACGTGTTCTGTCCAATATTAATTATTCCATTAACCTTCTTTAATAATTTCATTCCTATGATCGCGTTGTACTCGGTTAACTCTGGTAGAACGTAAAATCTTTCCTTAACACCTAAAATATTTAAATCTTGATATTTATCGATAATTGTTGTGCCACGGACGCTATTAACTCTAGACCTAACTTCTAATTGTTTTGTTGATATCTCATTGTTTGGTTTAACATAGTTATGTGTTGCTCCTGTGTCAATAAGAATATTGAATAAACGACCTGACCTTGTGCGTGTTCGCTGGATACAAAGTAGGTCGTGTCTTACTCTAAAAAATTGTCGTTTTCATTTAAATGATGTAGCCTAGGAGCTTTGGTAGGAATTTGATCACTTGGTGCCCTTTCTCGTTTAAGGGGGTTGTATTGATTTTGGGTATTAAAATTCCTGGGAGGATGATTAAACGTGTTTCGATTTTGATTTTGGGAATGACTCAGTGCGTTATGCTGAGTTGGCCTTCTAAATTGTCCACTACTTGGAATATCCATTCTTTGATGACTATTTTGGGTAAAATTTTGTCTATGAATGTTTTTATTACCCGAAATATTAATAGCTGGTACTACCTGTCTGGGTTGGCTCGTATAGTTGAACCTTGGTGGTAGGGAGGTTATTCTATGTGCGGAATGCTGATTATCTTTATATTGGTACATATTTGACTCTATCTCTTGGACCCTGGCTAGTGCATTAGGAAGAGTGGATTTGAAGAGAACACTATTTGAGATATTGGTTGATTTAAACCAAGTATGAATGTTCATAATGCGTTATCCCTGGCTACGTTTATAAGACAGCTTGTTTCAGCTTTTTGTGGCCCGTAGGTCATTATTGTTTTGTTCGTAATTAATGTGAGTGCTTTACTAACGTGATCGTAATATTCTTGTAAGGACTGTTTTCCCTGTCTTAAATTAGAAAGTTCACTTTGTAGCATATGAATGGGCCTTTTGTCTTCGTACGTAACATCTAATCTACCTATAATCGCATCAACATTTAATGGCGTTCCGTGTGAAGTTAAAATTTCGTTTGCTGCTCCTATCACTTTATTCCTTATTATGTTTGTGACTGCGTAGTACATACTCCCCCCCCCCTTAACTGGCTTATATATTTTCATGCAGTTTTGGACTGCAGTTCTCCAACTAACATGATTACTACCGTCAAAAGTGGGAAGACATTTCATGACATGTTTTTATTACCCGAAATATTAATAGCTGGTACTACCTGTCTGGGTTGGCTCGTATAGTTGAACCTTGGTGGTAGGGAGGTTATTCTATGTGCGGAATGCTGATTATCTTTATATTGGTACATATTTGACTCTATCTCTTGGACCCTGGCTAGTGCATTAGGAAGAGTGGATTTGAAGAGAACACTATTTGAGATATTGGTTGATTTAAACCAAGTATGAATGTTCATAATGCGTTATCCCTGGCTACGTTTATAAGACAGCTTGTTTCAGCTTTTTGTGGCCCGTAGGTCATTATTGTTTTGTTCGTAATTAATGTGAGTGCTTTACTAACGTGATCGTAATATTCTTGTAAGGACTGTTTTCCCTGTCTTAAATTAGAAAGTTCACTTTGTAGCATATGAATGGGCCTTTTGTCTTCGTACGTAACATCTAATCTACCTATAATCGCATCAACATTTAATGGCGTTCCGTGTGAAGTTAAAATTTCGTTTGCTGCTCCTATCACTTTATTCCTTATTATGTTTGTGACTGCGTAGTACATACTCCCCCCCCCCCCTTAACTGGCTTATATATTTTCATGCAGTTTTGGACTGCAGTTCTCCAACTAACATGATTACTACCGTCAAAAGTGGGAAGACATTTCACAACATCTAAAGGTTCTCCTCCTGTTATTAAAGGGTCTATTTCTATGTCGGTATTATTGAATCACCTGAAGTTAAATTAGCTAAACTTAGTGCTAGTTCATCTATCTGTGCTTTAAGACTACTAGTAGTCTCACTTACTGATCTGAAACCAAGTTTTTTGTGAATTTCTCTTGGTGAAAAATAAAAACCAGAGATCTCTAGTTATAAGGTAGTTCGTAGGCCGAAAGGCATCATAAGAATAATGGATTAATTTAGAGTGCCCGCTTAAGGCCAGTAAGTTAGATTTAAGTTATATGATAATTAAACTAGTTTTTATGAATTTTTGTCTAGTTTTAACATAGTTTTAAGATGAATAGAAAATAAAAATGAATTGAAAAAAAAAAAGTCTCACTTACTGTCTGAGTAATTAGATCAGCTACTTGTTGCGCGTTCATACTGACACTTTTAACTGAATTATTTCTTAATTAAATAATAATAATAATATATTCACTTTCACTTAAAAACAAAAAATTATAATAGTTGGTTTTCTTACTTTATATACTATAGTAGTTGTTGTTCTGGATTGTTGTTAGTTTTCTTCTTTTTGAACTTCTGCTGGATTCTTCTTAGATTTTTGACTTCCTATGTGTCTACTTCTCCTGATGCTTTGGCTTTTGCAGTTCCTACAACGTAAGGTGCCTTACGTCCTACGATTTTCGTTGAATTATCTTTATGATAATTATTCCAACGGTGATAGATTTTTATTTAATCTATTTTTATTTTTTTTTCTGGTTCAGCAACTTTTGATTACACTTTTATATTGCTGTCCCTGCTCGGGCGCCAGTTAACTATGTAAATATATATTTTTTATTAATAACACAAAAGACATTACATCAAGTACAATATATGAAATATTTTTAAAACTTAATGGAGACCGAGAGGCACGCGAAGGTTTATCTAAACTGCTCGAGGGCACAAGTCGTTCTGCTGCTTGTAGATGTTATTGTTTTACGGAATCCTCGGTTGATCCTTGGATGCTGCTCTACAAATTCGGGAAGTCACGTACGCCTTTTTGATCAAATAGCTTCTTCGTCTGTTATTTTAATCTTATCTTCTATGCGAGGGTAATTAAAGTTTTAATAGACTCCAGATGTCATGCACACATTTTGTACAATGTGCATTCATCTATTGTATCTTGGTGTGATGGCTATTTTAGGGTTTTTATGTTTTCCAGATGTCGTTGGCCACTTTCTCTTTCTTAACTCGCCGTGTGACATATTCTCCATCTATTTTTAATTTTAAACTCAAAATTTGAGTAAAAAAAAGTTAAAAAATAGCTTTAAATTTCAATATTTCAAAACCATAAGTTTATAAATAATTTGTTGCTATTATTAATAGTCAATCAAAAACTGAAAACTAAATCATTTTATGCCTATAAGTTTTTGAGAAAATTGAAAATAACCACAACTACTATTTAAATTTATTTATGTTTTTTTTTTGTTTGAGTGGTCTTATTTTGCTAGTAAAAATGGTAGGTTCGAGTTTGGGTATATGCAACAGTGAGGTGTGTGCGAGTTTGGGTGTATGCAACAGTGGGGTGTGTATGGGTGGTGAAACCCCCCTGCTTGGGCTCACTATAGGATTTGGGGGTGCAAGGTGGGGTGGGTGCAAAGTGAGGTGCATGCAATGTTTCTTTTGCATTTAAATAAGCTGAATTTAAGAAAAATTAATTTATCCTAGGTAAATCTTAATCCATATTCGATTATTATCATCAAAATAAGACTACGTAAATACTCAATCAAGGAAAAAATAATTTAATTAAAATTTAATTTTCTCAAAAACTAGAAGACATAAAATCATCTAGTTTTCAGTTTTTGATCAAAAACAAATAAGAGCATTGAATTCTAAAAAAACAAACAATTGTAGACAATCTTAAAGTTTTGAAAAATTACATTTTAAACATTTTTTTTAACTTTTTTTATCCAAATTTTGAGTTTAAAACAATGCTTTTCAAAAACTATGCATAGTTTTGACTTGATTTAAAAACTGGCTAATAGAATGGAATGTTGGTTCTAAAAAAAAATATAAAACTTAATTGTAAGTATTACCGTTATTTTTTAATTATTATTTTTCCATTTAACGCACATATTGTTTAAATTGCCCCTACCGCCTAAACGGGGGGAGATAGACCCCCACCCTCCCGTAGTAAAAAATGCTTATTTTTGGCTGTTCTATTCAAATCCGTCATTAAACTTTGTTGGCTGAGTTATCGTACTCTTTCCTCGAAGAAAATTCCGAAGAATGTCAGTTTTCTCTGGACGAACTAATGACAAAAATTGAAGGTGATTTTGGGCGCCATTGAAAACAATATGGCGGTGCGAGCGGCAAACATACGAGGTGGCAAAGTATCAAAATTTATAAAATTGCCAATTTTCAAAACTCCCGGAAAACTTTCAAAGTAAAAGTACTAAATGACTGGACTAATAAGCTTATTAAATCGATCAAGTTGAACCAAAATATTTTATTGCAAGTACAGTGGAGACGTTGCAAAAAAAAAATTGGGCGCCAGGAATTTTTTTTTCAAACCGAAATAGAAAATTCTAAAACTATTTTTGATAGTAAATGAACCGATTTAAAATGAAAAGAACTGTTACACTTTTTCTTACGCGAGGGGAGGGTAAATTAAATTTTTCTTATTTGTTATTTAATAACAAACAAATAAATAAAAAAACAAGAGGCGGCTGCGTACCGACGACGACGACGCAAGCCACGAAAACCAATACGAACGACTTGCACTCAACCGAGTACGTACACGACACAAAGAGGAGACGAAAAAGTGCAACTACAACTACAGCTCGTTGAAGCTGTAACCGCGGCAGCTCAGCTGGTATGGGTTCCTGTGGAAGAATTTTATTATCAAAAGATAAACTTGATCGATTTATTAAATCAATCAAGTCGAAACGCAAAACAAAATATTTCATTGTAAGTACAGTGGGTACGTTACAATAAAAGTGGGCGAAAGGAATTTTTTTCAAACCGAAATAGAAAATTCCAAAACTATTTTTGATAGTAAAAAGGAACAGATTTTAAATAAAAAGAACAGCACGAATTTATTTTAATTTTGCTTTATTTCTTTGGGAAACCGTGGGATTGAAAATCCCTGGATTTAAACCCAAAATGTTTTCAATCAAACAAGTATAAAAAAAATTACAAGAAGCCAAAGAAAAAAACGAAACGAATAAAATTTTAAAAAGGCAAGAACAAATGAAAATGGGGTTTTAACACTTCCGAACTAAAACGCGACACGAAATAATACCGAAGTAACTTTTAATTATATATATATGTATATTCCAAAATGGCGAATATATATACATATATGTATATCTATGTAAGTATAAATATTCTACTTATCTTTTTCCTTAATTCTCCTCTATCTCCTTCGCTTTTTTTATTTATATTTCTCCTGTCAACTCCTTTATCTTCTCACCTCGAATCCTTACTCCTTTCCCTTTTTATCAAATTTTCCTGATCCTCGGAATAAAATTTTCCTCCTTCTCGATCTTTTTTTTTTCTTCTCCAAATTCTCGCAAATTTTATTTAAACTATTCGCTTGGTAAGCTCTCAACAGAGTGCCTTCCAAGCTATTTCCCATCTATTGTTATCCTCCCTCGTCCATTCCAATCACTCACACATTCATACAACAGACTCATTCGCTTTCGTGATTGTCGGTTACGGTCTCACGGCTTCCTGGAAGCTTAACGCTCATCGTTTTTGATTTTCAAGAAAAATGAAAATGATCAAAAAAAATCGAGAAAAGATCCTTACTAGGAATTATCTTGTTATTCTACTTTAACCGCGGGATTCGAAATGGGAAAATATTAAAACTATTTTGAAGAGATGGAGGGAAGCATTTCTCTAACTGGTCGTTCTACAAAAGTGATTCTTTTAAAAATTGAAATTACTACGCGATGTTAAAACCCCATTTTGTACATAAATTATGTAAATTAATTAACGTTAAACTTTTTGTAGGAAAAGAAAATTTAAGCTACATTAATAATAAAAATCTAAATATAAAAAAAAGACTGGTAAATAAGTTGTTGTTGGAGTTGTTTGGGTAAGTAAGGGTCCAACTGACCTCTTACTTCTTCGGCTCATCCGCCGGCATTTTCGACCTCGTCGAAAGGACTCGTTCTGGAACTCGTACACCTGTATTTGGTTGCTTTTGCAAAATAAAGGCTAGGTACACCTGTGGTTGATGAGACCATGGTTGCCCTCAACTTCACCGATATTTCGCAACCATAACTAGGGAAAAAGGGAAAACGGCCAAAGGCTGGTTTTTGTTGCGGTAAAATTTACCGTAACAAATCAATGATCAATTTATTAAATCGATCAAGTTGAACAAAAATATTTTATTGCAAGTACAGTGGAGATTTTGCAAAAAAAATTGGGCGCCAGGAATTTTTTTTTCAAACCGAAATAGAAAATTCCAAAACTATTTTTGTTAGTAAATGAACCGATTTAAAATGAAAAGAACAACACAAATTAATTCAGCTTTATTTCTTTGGGAAACCGTGGGATTGAAAATCCCTGTGTTAAAACCCTAAATGCTTTCAATCAAGTATTAAAAAAAAAAAAATTACAAGAAGCCAAAGCAAAAAAAAAACAACGAAATGAATATAAAAAATTTAAAAAGGCAAGAACAGAAGAAAATGGGGTTTTAACACTTTCGAACTAAAACGCGACACGACAATTATACCGAACGTAGCTTTTAATTATATATATATATTTTTTTTCCGAAATGGCAAATATATATATACATATCTAGGTAGTAGGTATAAATGTTGAACTTATCTTTTTTTTCCTTTCTTCTCCTCTATCTCCTTCGTTTTTCGCTTATATTTCTCCTGTCAACTCCTATACCTATTATCTTCCCACGTCGAATCCTTATTTTTCTTGATCCTCGAAATAAAATTTTCCTCCTTCTCGATTTTTTTTCTTTTTCTCAAAAATTCTAGAAAAATTCTTTTTTTTTAACTATGTACTCGCTTGGTAAGCTCTCAACAGAGTGCCCTCCAAGCTATTTCCCAACTATCATTATCCTCCCTCGTCCATTCCAATCACTCACACATTCATACAACAGAAGCATTTGCTTTCGTGATTGTCGGTTACGGTCTCACGGCTTCGTGGAAGATTAACGCCACCGTTGTTGACTCTCTCCGAAACTTTACAACTACACACACAAACACGGTTTCAACAAGTTGTTGGATGGGTTTCCAAAACTTGCCGAAACATAATAGCCGAGTTCAGATCCCCTCCTAACTAATTTTGCTTTTCGAGAAAAATGAAAATGATCAAAAAAAAATCGAGAAAAGATCCTCAATAGGCATTATCCTATTACTTTAAATACGTGAGATTCGAAATGGGAAAATATTAAAACTATTTCGAAGAGATGGAGGGAAGCATTTCTCTAACTGGTCGTTCTACAAAAGTGATTCTTTTAAAAATTGAAATTACTACGCGATGTTAAAACCCCATTTTGTACATAAATTATTTAAATTAATTAACGTTAAACTTTTTGTAGGAAAAGAAAATTTAAGCTACGTTAATAATAAAAATCTAAATATAAAAAAAGACTGGTAAATACGTTGTTGTTGGAGTTGTTTGGGTAAGTAAGGGTCCGCGTCTCTCCTACGTAAATTATAAGTCTTGGCAGCCTTCTTTCCCGCTGCCTCCAACTTCCTAGCTATATCCTCTCTCAGTTTCCGAAACTGCCTATCGATTTCCCCTCTATCTTGGTCCCTATCACTATCTCTAATTCCTACATCATGGCCACTAGTTACCATGTTCTTACCAAAATTTGCGAAGTATGGCGACATTCCTAGAACCTCATGTTGCGAAGTTCGAATTGCACAAGCCACTTTTGCTAGTTGCGAATCCCAACTCCGTTGATTTTCCGAAACATACCCCCGGAGTGTAGTTTTAATTATTTGATTTATACCGTATACCGTAGATGTGACCCGAACGCTTCGCTTAGCGTTTTCAGTTCCTTGCTACGGAACTGTTGACCGTTGTCACAGACGATCCACTTCGGAATCCCGAACAGAAGAAAAACGTTTTCTTCCAACTCCCGACATACCGCTTTCACCGTTGCGGACCGTAACGCGAACAACAAGGGATATTTCGTAAAGTAATCCACGACCGTTAAAATATAGACAAAACCCCGCGATGATTTTGGTAATGGACCCACGAAGTCCACGCAAATCATTTCCCACGGTTGGGAATTCCCTACCCTTTCGGTCATAAGACCAGCTGCTTTCTCGTTCACTGGTTTCACGCTTTGGTAAATTTTACAACTCCTAACATATTTCGTAATATCTCCTCTCATTTTGGGCCAGTAATACTTCTCTGCTATCCTAGCAAAAGTCTTCTTAACGCCCATGTGTCCTGAAAGTGGAGCATCATGGCATTCGTTAAGAATTCTAGTCCTATCACCTTTTCCTAACACTAATTTCCACTCCTCGCAATTGTTATGAACGACAATATGGTTCAACCTAACATGTTTATAGAGCCGCCCATTCTCGACTCGCCAAGATGGGTATTCTAACGGGCTCTTTTCTACCTGTGATTTTATTTTAATCACCCAAGGGTCCGAATCCGCCTCAGAGACACCAGCTACTTCTGGCACTCCTCGCGACAACATATCAGGAACGACATGTTCTTTGCCCTTTCGATGGATGATTTTGAAATCAAATTGTTGAAGCCGAATGGCCCAACGAGCTAATCTACCCTGCGGATCCTTAAGGTTGCTGAGCCAGACCAAAGAGTGATGATCAGTTACGACTGTAAATCGAACACCTTCGAGATACGGCAGCAACTTTTCAATCGCCCAAAGGACTGCTAAACATTCCTTTTCGGTCGTAGAGTAGTTCCTCTCATTCCTATTCAATGACCGACTTAAATAGCAAATGGCTTTTTCGCCATCCTCAAACTCCTGAGATAATACGGCCCCGATACTATAGTCCAATGCGTCTGTTTGTACAACAAACGGCCTTGAAAAATCCGGACATGTTAGAATCGGTGCCGTAACCAAACATTCTTTGGCTTTCCTAAAACTCTCCTCACATTCTTTGGTCCACTCAAACTTCTTAGCTTTCTTTAAGAGATCGGTAAGAGGCCTAACTAAAATCGCGAAATTTGGCACGAAACGTCGATACCAAGAAATAGTCCCTACAAAACTCCTAATTTCCTTCACGTTTTTCGGTGGAGGAATCCTAATCATGCTTTCCACTTTTTCCGGGTCAACATGAAGCCCGTTCCCATCAACTACATAACCTAGAAATTTTAAAGAAAGCCTACAGAAATTACATTTTTCCCTACCTACTTTCAAACCTGCCTCTCCTAACCTTTTGAAAACTTCTTTTAAAATTTCTAAGTGCCTATCAAAAGAATCGGTGACGATGATAATGTCATCCAAGTACACAAAGACAAACGGTTCTAAGTCGGGACCTAAAACGTCGTCAATAAACCTTTGCCAAGTCGCTGGTGAATTGTGAAGCCCGAATGGCATTCTACGACCTGGCACAGTAAAGGCTGTGTACTTGCGCGATTCTTCTTCCATTGGAATCTGCCAATAAGCAGATTTAATGTCTAAGGAGACAAGTACTTCGCGTTTCGAAGCTTGTCTAAAATCGCAGAAATAAAGGGAGTGGATAAGCATCCCTATCAGTAACCTCATTTAACTTCCTATAGTCAACACAGAACCGATAACTACCGTCTTTCTTCTTAACGAGAAGAATCGGTGATGCTCAGGGACTCTTCGACTTCTCGATCACCCTAGCTTCCAACATCTCCTGAAGCTCCTGATCGATATGTTTCTGAATCGCAGGCGACACAGGGTAATATCGTTGTTTTATCGGCTCTGCGGACGTCCTAATTTTGTGCTCAACTAAATTTGTGCACCCTAAACCTTCGGTCATTGTTCTAAAAAGTTCTTCTAAAACTAGTTCTAACTTCCTATTCTCGAAATCGTTCAAATCTGATTTTTCCCTAATCGCTACCATGCCTGTCATCGAGGCCAACCTTTCTTGGCTCGAAAAATTCCACACCCCTGATCTCAAATCCGGGACTATGCCCGATAGTGCCCAAAAATCGGCACCTACTATCAATTGATGTATATAGATAATAGAAAATCTAAAGACAAAATAGTAAATGGTAGAGGGATTAAATTAATAGAACAGATGAATGACTTAAATTGTGTAATTTTAAATGGCAGAGAACCTTTCGATAAAAATGGTGAATACACCTATGTTGGACCAAATGGTTCTTCTGTTATTGATCTTGTATGTGTTTCTTCCGATCTTTTGCCATTTATATCAAACTTTCAAATAGGTGACATGATTTTCTCAGACCACTTCCCTCTCCTTCTTGATATCTCTTTTACCGCGAACGCAGTACGAGAAAAAACCCTTAATCTTCTTCCATGCCTTCATTGGCGTAAACAGGATCCTGATCAATACAAAACTAAATTAACGAATATGCTTCTGAACGAAAATAACGATATGTCGATTGATTTACTTCGACAATCAATTTATAGCTCATCGTTCAAAGCTGGAATACAAGGCAGAGTTATTTACAGACAACCTTGGTTCGATGGTGATTGCCAAAAAGCAAGGGACCTGTCTTTTTCCTATCTGAAAACTTACCGCAAGTTTGACATAAACTATTGGAGACGATTATATTTGATGGCAAACTTAAAGTACAAACATTTGTGTCAAGTTAAAAAAAGATCGTATTATAATTTGCTTGCTAAAGAGATGAGTAAAGTTCGGGATGCTAAAGGGTGGTGGATGAAGGTCAGATTACTATTAGGGTCAAAACATAAAATCGGAATCAATATATCTGGAACTGAATTCAGAAATCACTTTGAAAATTTATTAAATCCACCTGCTTCTGCAATACAAATATTGTATGCAGAACCTTATGTAATTGATCCTATTTTAGACTCACCATTTTCGATAGAAGAAGTTTTCAGTGCCATACAGAAAGCAAAAAACAACAAAGCACCGGGCCAAGATCGCATACCCAACGAATTTTATAATATTAATATATATATTTATATATGTAATATTCCCTCTCCATAAAAAAGGAGATTTAAACTTAGTTCAAAATTATCGTGGTCTCAGCTTCATTGATTCGTGTGTTAAAATTTTTACCTGTGTAATTCATGACAGGTTGCTTAGATGGGAAGCTACACATAGAATTCTTAATGAATGTCAAGCAGGATTTAGGCCAGGTTATTCGACTGTTGACAATGTCTTTAATCTTATTAACACCATTGAACTTTGCTGGCATCAAGGAAAGAAGAAAATCTATAGCTTTTTCGTTGACCTTAGTGCCGCCTTCGATTCGATTGAAAGGAATGCACTTTTTTATAAATTATCCAATTTAGGTCTATCTAGCAAGCTCATTCAATTTTTAAAAAAACATGTACAAAGGTTCAAAATCTGCAGTCTGGCTTGGAGATAAAACATCTGAATATTTTAATAACACATCTGGTGTAAAACAAGGCTGTATTTTAAGCCCCATCCTATTCATTTTATTTTTAAACGATTTAAGTGATTTTATCGGCGGGGGTATTGAAATATGCAATCAAAATCTCAGATGTTTTATGTATGCAGACGACCTAGTTTTTATTTCAGACAACCCATCTAAAATGCAAGGCATGATCAATAAGTTCCATGAATATTGTTCTATTTGGAAATTATATCTCAACCTCTCTAAATCCAAAATAATGGTATTTAGAAGAGGTGGAAGAAATGAGATCGGTCATAAATGGTTCTATGGTGAAGAGGAAATCGAGGTAGTGACATCATATAAATATCTTGGCATAATTTTGACACCAAAACTCTCCTTCAAACAACATTTAGATACAAAATTTACAATTGCAAAGAATAGCATCAACTTAACATGGAATGGCGTCATGAACAACCCTGGAATTGTGCCTTCTAATAAATTTAAAATTTTCAATGCTGTCTCTCGGGCGATAATGTGTTATGGTGCAGAAATTTGGGGCTATGTCCAACATGAGCCAGTTGAGAAACTTATGAGATTTTTTATAAAGAAACTATTTAGACTGCCATATAACACACCGAACTACATGATAGGACTCGAAACCGGTCTCCCTGATTTGTTTTTGCACACTTTGAAGCTTCATCTTAAATACATATTCAAAGTACTTGCCATGGAAAATCATAGATTGCCCAAAATACTGTCAATTAAAATAATTGAAAAAAAAATATCATGGTATAAGCATCTTTTAAAACTTGCCGAAAAACATAACTTAAGCTTAGAATTAACTACAAATAAGTTAAGTGAACTTCTACAGCAAGAAGATTTATGGTCGCATGATAGAAAAATAGAAAGATCAAGGATAGGAATCAGGCACGGTTTCTACGGAAAACTTAGCTTTGCTCTAGCCGACAATTATTTTAGAGATGATAATGCAATTAAAAAAATTAGATATATATTTATGTGCAGAGCTAATATGTTCTATTTCAATGCTTGCCCTTGGAGACAAGAAGGCAGTATACTGTGTACTCTATGCAATCTGGATGAGCCTGAAGACACAACACACTTTTTAGCCATCTGTCCTGTACTAAGGGAATTTCGTATGAAATATTTGGGAAAATCTTTTTTATCTGAGAGCGAAATGATTGACCTGTTAAATGGGAAAGATTGGTCAGCTCTATATAATTATTTGAATTCAGCACTAGAGTTTCGACAATTCATGATAACTGAATACAATTAACATGCATACCTTGTGTTGTTCTTTTATATATTATTTATGTAAAATAACAAAAAAATAACTTGTATGTCTAACAATGTAAAATAAAATATTATTGTTCATAGATCAAATTATATCAAAAAAAAAAAAAAAAAAAAAAAATGTATAAATAAATAAATAACAACTAATCGTAATGAAATTAATATTTTGTTGATACTGAACTGAATATATTGTCAATAAAAAATTAAATATTTAGTCCAAAATAAATAAAGAAATTTAGATAATAAAATAAGCTGTACTACTTATATCTTTTTTATTTTTAGATTAGGCCTTAGAGCTCTTTGAAATATTGTAATTAAAAAAAAAAAAAAATAGACTGAAATAATAATGTATTTAAACTAATTAAATTCATTACTAATATTGATTTAACGTAATATAAAATTAAATAATTACTTAAAGAACAAAAAAAAAAAACTTAAAAGGATTAAATACCTATGTAATTCTGAAATTTTGTATAATCATTATACTGTAGACAGATTCTCTAACTTAAATTAAGATTGAAGAGACTACTTCTCAAACTGACGGCAATTTGCCATGTTTTAGATTTAAGAAAACACTATCTAATATTATGTAATCAAATCTTTCTTTTCAATAAATCAGTTAATAATAATAATAATAATAATAATAATAATAAAATCAATTGATGTGGAAGATTCGGTATGACCAGACATTCTATCAAAAAGGATTTGTTCTCCACCTCCACTGGTAGAGAAACAGACCCAGCTACACCTACACCTGCTCCAACTGCTAACGCTACTGACCCAACACTACTCTTTCCTAGTTTTAATCCTAACTCTTTCAAAATTTTCCATCCCTCACCTCCTACAATAGTCCGGGAAGCTCCGGAATCAAGAAGCCCTAAAAACCTAATTCCATAAATCCTAACTCCTAAATATGGTCTAGTGTCCCTACCATTTGCCGCTAACGTGAAACTCAATTGAACTCCTACACGCTGATCGTCAGCAGACGACCTTCCTAACGTCGACGGACTCCTTGTCCTGCTGACACAAGGGCCCGTTCCCCATTTCCCGAACACCGCCTACAGTCCCTACGATAAACACCTAAAGCCCCGCAACCAAAACAACGTTTTTGAACTGAACAGTTCTGGGCTAAATGCCCATCCCGTTACAGTTGTAACACCTAACAACCTGCTTAAATGGATTTTCTGGAACTGGAGCAACAGCCGCTACTCGGTGTTGTCCAGACGAACTAGGTTGGTAACCGAACTCCGGTTCCAACAAATTTTTGCTCCTAGAAGGGGGGGTAAAACTATCTACATTGACCTTAAGGGTATCTAACTCCCTACCTAAGATGGCAAGTTCCTTTGGTTTGGAACTAGCTATCTGTACCTGATAAAAAGGATCTACGTTCTTCCTCAAAATTGAAATCATCCTTCCCTCTGACAAAGGTTCCGATAATCTTCGGAACAATGTCCTCATCGTGGTCAAGTACGCGCCGAAAGTTTCATCCCTTCCCTGCGAACGCCGATTAATCTCCTCCAACAAGAGATCATCGTAATTCGCAGGAACGAACTCCGCTCTGAGTTCCTTGTCGAGTTCCTGCCAATCCTCCAAATCTTCCCTAACCGTCCTATACCACATAAGTGCCCTACCAGCCAAAAGCTCCGAAGCAGATTTGAAAAGGTGGGTTTCGGGAACATCGTTAGCCAGACGAAGTTCCTCCACCCTTTCCAGGAATGGATTCACTGATGCTCCACTTGAGTCACCAGTAAACTTCACCCCCCACTATTCGGATACCTGGCGACCTCCGAATCTCTGCACAGATGGACCACCCTTTCTTCGCAACTCGTGGGAACAAAAATGGACAAAAAAACAAAAAAAAAAACAAAGGATGTTGGTGAGACCGGTTCTTCTTCTAAACCGGGCGGCGGTATGGTGTCAACACTGTCCGCCGTTAGTCCTGTGTTGTGTATCAGTAGGGAGGCTGGGGTCAACCCTGGCTCCTCTGCTGGTGCAAACCAGGACGGAAGTAGGAAGGTAGATATACCTAAGTTCAGGAGAGGAAGAGCTGTGGATAATGGCACCTCCTCTTCTAAAGTGAGTAAACCTCTCGATAATGCAACTCGACAGGGAGCCCCTCCCGGCGGTGCAGGGACTGTGAATAATGGCCCCGGCGCGGTCGGGGGGAGCTCTCTGCCGAGTTCCTCGCGTAAGGACACTCGGAAGTCCAAACCCTCCAGGAAGGCCTATAATCAGAGGCGTTATGCTGCGAGGATCCTGAAGGCCTCTGGTTCAACACTGGGGGTCCAGGGTGAATCGGAGCAGGACGCCAAAGTGAAGTGGGCAAAAAGCATCATCGCGAATGCTAAGTCGAATGATTTCTCGTCGTCAAAACGTGAACGTTCCCTGGAGGAGAATGTCCCAATGCCCAAAAGGCCTCGTGTGCTGAATACCAGCACACCCCTGAGAACCTTCAGTGACGTTCTCAAAAATAAAATCGTGGTTGCGGTTATTGATAGAAGTGACATTGATGGCACAATATCCCCGGAGCGTTGGCAGTTGGTAAAAAGGAAACTCCTGATTGACTTCCTGGATGTCATGACGGAGAATCCCGGACCACCACCTGTCACTAGTGATGGGGGCTGGCATCAAGGTCACGTCAAGCTTGTCGTGTGTGACGATCAGAGGGCATTTGATCTCTACAAGCTTGCTGTCGGTAGACTGGGGGAAGTATGGCCAGGTGCAAGACTCGAGGTTGTTGCTAAGGAGGATATCCCGTGCAGACCACGAGCTCGTACTTGGATCCCAGCTGAACCTGACCTCCCGGAGATTATTCTCCGAATAATCAAAGTAAGCAACCCGAAACTGCCGACTCACAACTGGAAAGTCGCGAAATTAGACTCAGACCAAAGGTGTGATTCGGTATGGGTATGAGACGATCACCCTGAAGGTTTACAAAAAAGATGAGGTCGACGCTGAATGCGTGCCTCCACCACCACCTAAAGAAAAAGATGAGGTCGACGCGCAATGCGTGCCTCCTAACAACAACGAAGCTGAAGTGGCCAGTGACCCTGGTGTATCCTTTCCATCAATGGAAGACAATGCATCCAGATCTTCCTCGATCACCGCTCAGTCTTCTACACTGGTCGACGGTTTTTCCGACATGGAGACCGAAGACCTAGACAGTATTGCTCTTCTGAGTGACGAGGAGGAGCAGAACAATGTGGTGGAGGTTGATCTGCCTGATTGTAGCAAAAATGCTGCAGTTAGTCCAGATTAACCTTCAGCACTCCATCAAGGCTTCGGCCTCCCTTCTTCTCCGCCTAGCTAAGAAAGGGGAAGATGTAGTCCTTATACAGGAACCCTGGATCGTGAGATCCATAATCCGAGGCTTAAGGACTCCTGGATACTACGCACTCTATGCAACAGATAAAGGTGAACCTAGGTCTTGCATTTTAGTGAAGAGTAGCATTAATGTAAATTTATTCCCTAATTTCAGTGATAGAGATGTAACGACAGCTAGGCTGGAGACAGCCGGTAACACACTGGAGAGAATAATCACTGAAGCAGAACGGCAGAAAATCAGCATAATCATAGGCAGTGATGCAAACGCACATCATACAGTGTTGGGTAGCACTGACATTAACGACAGAGGTGAGTCTCTTTTTGATTTTATCTTAAGTACTAACCTTATTGTAAGTAACGTGGGTAATGAACCTACATTTGTTAACAAAAACCGACAAGAGGTCCTTGATATCACCCTTGTCTCTGATAATATTCATAACTTAATTCTGAACTGGAAAGTATCAAATGAACATTCTTTTTCTGATCATAGATATATCCAATTCAGTATCAATGATGAACCCCCTAAGCCATTGAAATTTCGTAATTATCGGAAAACTGATTGGGCTAAATATAGGAAATCTTTTGAGAAGTTTGTAAAACCCGAACTCTTTATTCCTCCAACCAGCACTGATGAACTGGACAATATAGTTAAAGATCTCACTTTAGCCTTAAATAAATCAAATGAGGAAACCTCATTGGTGGATCTCAGGTCTGGAGACGCTCAGAAAAGATTGTAGGAAGATCTTCAATCGTGCTAAAAGTACGAGGGAATCTTCAGGTTGGAATTCATATAAAGAATCCCTAAAAAAATATAAGAAAGAACTGAGGAAAAGTAAAAGATCCTCCTGGAGATCCTTCTGCAGTAACATAGAAGAAACCTCAGAAGTACAAACAAATCCTAGTATGCCAAGTTGCCTGAAGAACCCTGATGGCTCCTGGACTAATTCGTGCGAAGAATCACTCGACCTGCTATTGGATACTCATTTCCCTGATAGCTCTCAAACGATTAATACTATGAACCAGTTAAGGTCAAGTAGTAATTTAACTTCTCCTCAAGGTCTGATTACTAGGGAAAAATTACACTGGGCTCTCAACAGCTTCAAACCATACAAATCCGCGGGACCAGATGGAGTCATACCAGCTGAACTCCAGACAGTAGAAGACATCATCTTGCCAATCCTTGTGGTAATTTACAATAGTTGTCTCAATCTGGTGCATATACCGTTGATGTGGAGAGAGGTTAAAGTTGTATTTATACCCAAAGCGGGGAAGTGTTTCCATGTAAATCCTAAGGATCTCAGACCCATAAGCCTATCGTCATTCCTTCTTAAAACCTTTGAACGTTTGATTGATATACATCTGCGCGCACACATTGATACGAGACCTTTGTCTCCGTCTCAGCATGCGTACTGCAAAGGGAAATCGGTGGAGACAGCTCTACATACTTTAGTTCGTACTATCGAATATTCCCTTCAATACAAAGAGTATACTATGGTTGCTTTTCTTGATATAGAAGGAGCTTTTAATAATGTCGACGCATCTGCAATCGCAACGGCACTGTCATCTCTGGAGGTGGAGAGTTCGCTCCAGGAATTAATTAATCAGATGCTCACTAGCAGGATTATATATTCAAAACTGGGCGAATTCTCTACAAGAAGATCTATCAGCAGAGGCACGCCGCAAGGAGGGGTCCTTTCCCCCCCTTCTATGGAACTTGGTTGTGAACGGACTGCTTGTTTCTCTAGAGGCAGAACGCTACAGGGTGATTGCTTATGCGGACGATGTTGCTATTGCAGTCTCAGGAAAGCACCCAAACACCTTAAGAGATCTCTTACAAAATGCTGTGAATATGCTAACAAGATGGGCAGACCAGTGTGGATTGGGGGTCAACCCTCAAAAAACCGATCTCGTCCTCTTCACCAGGAAATATAAAATTCCGTACATTGACCCTCCGTCTATTAAAGGTATACCACTTATTTTTACTGACCAAGCCAAATACTTAGGCCTAATTTTGGACAAGAAACTAAGCTGGAAACCTAATGTTCAAGAAAGGGTTAAAAAAGCCACAATGGCACTTTTCTCATGCAAAAAAGCCATAGGTAATAAATGGGGTTTTCAACCTCGCATCATGCATTGGCTATACATTTCGGTTATTAGACCGATTCTCACATGTGGTGTGTCTGTTTGGTGGACTGCTCTCGACAAAGCCATAAATCGTGACATTTTAGGTAAGGTCCAGCGAACAGCAGGTTTGTGCATTAGTGAATCACTCCGCACAACTCCCTCCGCTGCCCTTGAAGTGTTACTCCATCTGACACCCTTAGATATATTCTGTAAACACAAAGCTGCGAGTACTGCAATCCGTCTCAAAGCTTCCTCACAGTGGATCAATAACGAAATTGGCCACTCGGTTATTCCGAACTTACTAGGAACAATTCCCAGGTACATCGATTACTCCATTCCGCGACTTCAGTTTGACAAAAATTTTCAGGTTTCAATACCCTCTAGATCAGTATGGGAGGATTTGTCATTCCTTGAGGATAATTGTGTCCACTTTTATACAGATGGATCAAAAACTGAGGACGGGGTGGGATGCGGGGTGTACTCTGACAAGCTTAAAATAAGCCTATCCTTCCGTCTTCCTAATCACTGTAGTGTGTTCCAGGCGGAAATTCTAGCGATCAAAGAAGTTCTGTCTTGGCTTAAAGAAAACGTGATATCAACTACTGATATCCGCATTTTCTCTGACAGCCAAGCCGCCATTAAATCTCTTGATTCTGTTTCCAGTAACTCACTGTCTGCCCTCAACTGTCGATCATCTCTTGCGGAGATGGCGCAGCAGTTTAACATTCACCTTTGTTGGGTGCCGGGCCACAGGGATATTAAGGGCAATTGCAAGGCTGATGAATTCGCTAGAAATGGAACCACCCTACCAATTGCACCATGTATGGAAAATATTGGTATACCTAACGCTACATGTAAACTAATGCTGGTGCAAGAAGCCATTAGGTTAACAAACCTTAGGTAGAACACCATCACCACTTGTGTGGCGACAAAGCAGATCTGGCCATTGGTAAATCCTAGTCGTTCTAAATGCTTGTTGTCTCTGAGTAGATTACACATTGGATCCGTAATTGGTGTGATAACAGGACACTGTTTAATTGGAAGACACGCAGCAAGGCTGAGTGTTCTCTCCAATGGCTTCTGCAGAAGCTGCATGGATGAGGAGGAAGAGGAAACAATCACTCATCTTCTCTGCACATGCCCTGCTCTATCCCAAAGACGAAGGGTTCATTTGGGAGAATACTTTTTCAATGACCCTAGCGATCTTGTAAACATAAACATTAAAAATCTCTCACGCTTCATAAGAAGCTCTAATTGGTTCAACGAGTAGAGGAGAAATATGTCTAGATTCATGTGGTATCACAACGGGCCAACCCTGGCCTAGGTATGTCGGATCATACCGACAGCCACTTCAACCTAACCTAACCTAACCTCACCCCCCACTTCCCTATGTTTTCGAAGTGTTTTTGCTGAACGACCATTTATCCAGAAAAAACAACAATGACCCTATCAACCCTACGTTCCGACGGAACCCTAACCGAAATATTCCCTACTACAGGACTACTGACACCACCCCTTGGTTCAGCCAACGTCTCTGTAGTAGGCCCTAACGCAGACCGCGAACTAACAACTAGGGTCTGACCAACTTGTGACTGAAGTTGAGTTTGCATTTTAATCGGAGTCTATTCTTTACTCCACTCCTCTTCCCTATCACTATTCTCACTATCTCCAGTAAGATCTCCTAACAAACACAAAACCTTGTCCCTCTTCCTCTTCGGCCTCACAAGGTGTCCTAGCTAACCTGCCTATACACCACTCAATCTTTGTCACTATCTTAACGTACTCCGAAGACTTTGGATTCTTCGGAGGTACTTTAAGAAGGACCCTAATCTCCTCAATTTTAGCCTCTACTGCCTCTACATCCTCTTCATAAGTGAAGGGATAAACTGAACTAACCTCCATCGAGTTCCTCTTACAGAGCAACCTCGATGACCTCAACGCCTTTCGCATCTCCTCAACTGTCCCTACTTTTAAACCCCTGACCTTCATCTCGTAGGCCAGTTCGTCCTGCGCTAACCTACCAATATTCATTTTTAACTAATTAAAAAAACAAACAAAAAGAAATAAAAATTTTAAATTTAAAAAAAAAAAGTTATTTATAAGAAAAAAAATTTAAAAAAAACTATGTGGTAACCCTACAACTCAAAAGCCTGCAAATTATTTTATTTTGAGTAATAAATTTAAAAAAAAATAAATATTCAAAAAAAAAAACGACACCAAAAAAATTTCCTATTAAATTCAATAAAAAAAAAATTGTTTTTAAAATCCGGAACACCCTAATTTCCTACTAGAACTAATTGTGCTCAAAAACTTTAAAAATTGCATGATTAACTTGCTCTCAAAAAAAATGTTCTCGAAATAAACTATCACGAAAAATTAATCACTCAAAAAAAAAAATCAAAATAGCTAGCGATAAAAACTCTCAAGTGATTGCAATGACACGAGAGAATTTATATCACTGCACACGAAAATGGAGAGAGAGAGAAAAAAATTAAAACAAAATGTCGATGACAAAAAAAAATCAAAATACAAGATCAATTAAAAAAAATATTTTCTTAACTAACAACAAAGAAACACCACACAAGAAAAATATGTTTAAAAAAAAAAAACAAGTTTACGCAACACAGAGCAAAAAAACAATAATACTTGCGATTTTCCTATAGAAATTATTTATGCACTCATCCAGTGCGAAAGCCAACAAAAAAAAACCACCTTCCAAATCCTTCGATCTCGACTGTCAGGTTTATGTACTATGTACTGCCGAACGCCTTTTTTTCTTGCAATAATGCACTAAACACAAACAAAACGCCTATAAAAAAAACAGCGGATTTAAAAGTTCTCTAAAAAGAAAAACAACAATAAAAAAACACCACACGATACTTAATAAAAATCGGGAAAATTCTTCCACTGTTTGGGCCCCACGTTGGGAGCCAATTTGTTACACTTTTTCTTACGCGAGGGGAGGGTAAATTAAATTATTCTTATTTGTTATTTAATAACAAATAAATAAATAAAAAAACAAGAGGCGGCTGCGTACCGACGACGACGACGCAAGCCACGAAAACCAACACGAACGACTTGCACTCAACCGAGTACGTACACGACACAAAGAGGAGACGAAAAAGTGCAACTACAACTACAGCTCGTTGAAGCTGTAACCGCGGCAGCTCAGCTGGGATGGGTTCCTGTGGAAGAATTTTATTATCAAATGATAAACTTGGTCGATTTATTAAATTAAAATTAAATAAATGGGGTTTTAACACTTCCGAACTAAAATGCGACACGAAATAATACCGAAGTAACTTTTAATTATATATATACGTATATTCCAAAATGGCGAATATATATATATATCTAAGTATAAATATTCTACTTATCTTTTTCCTTTCTTCTCCTCTATCTCCTTCGCTTTTTTTTATTTATATTTCTCCTGTCAACTCCTTTATCTTCCCACCTCGAATCCTTACTCCTTTCCCTTTTTATCAAATTTTCCTGATCCTCGAAATAAAATTTTCCTCCTTCTCGATCTTTTTTTTTCTTCTCCAAATTCTCGAAAATTCTATTTAAACTATTCGCTTGGTAAGCTCTCAACAGAGTGCCTTCCAAGCTATTTCCCATCTATTGTTATCCTCCCTCGTCCATTCCAATCACTCACACATTCATACAACAGACTCATTCGCTTTCGTGATTGTCGGTTACGGTCTCACGGCTTCCTGGAAGCTTAACACTCATCAGGAAGGCCACCGTTGTTGCCTCTCTCCGAAACTTTACAATCACACACACAAACACGGTTTCAACAAGTTGTTGGATGTTGGTTTCCAAATCTTGCCGAAACATAATGGCCGAGTTCAGATCCCTCCCAACTATTTTTGATTTTCGAGAAAAATGAAAATGATCAAAAAAAATCGAGAAAAGATCCTTACTAGGCATTATCCTATTATTCTACTTTAACCGCGGGATTCGAAATGGGAAAATATTAAAACTATTTCGAAGAGATGGAGGGAAGCATTTCTCTAACTGGTCGTTCTACATAAGTGATTCTTTTAAAAATTGAAATTACTACGCGATGTTAAAACCCCATTTTGTACATAAATTATTTAAATTAATTAACGTTAAACTTTTTGTAGGAAAAGAAAATTTAAGCTACGTTAATAATAAAAATCTAAATATAAAAAAAAGACTGGTAAATACGTTGTTGTTGGAGTTGTTTGGGTAAGTAAGGGTCCGCCTGACCTCTTACTTCTTCGGCTCATCCGCCGGCATTTTCGACCTCGTCGAAAGGACTCGTTCTGGAACTCGTACACCTGTATTTGGTTGCTTTTGCAAAATAAAGGCTAAGTACACCTGTGGTTGATGAGACCATGGTTGCCCTCAACTTCGCCGATATTTTGCAGCCACAACTAGGGAAAAAGGGAAAACGGCCAAAGGCTGGTTTTTGTTGCGGTAAAATTTACCGTAACAAATCCCACCCTTACCTCCCAAGAAATGTGTTTACTTTTCAAGAAAAGCAAACCATTTCTTAAGGCTCAGCCAGGGGTAGACAACAACGACAGAGGTTACCATCATTAAAATTGAAAAAGTAAAAAAAGAAAGAAAAAAAAATCATTAATATGGCACAAAAAAAATTACATTTAACAACCAAGAAAATGGCAATGGCTTTAAGTCTTTTACGTGCCACGTCCCCCGTTCCTTCCCGCTATCGTCTATAAGTAGGTATGTCCAAGGTGACATCCTTATGCTGACCTTGAAAGGTCCTACAAATTTGGTCGCCAACTTCACCGCGAAATAATTTGCTGCATCGGACAGCGCGAAATTCCTACGCCAAACGAGATCACACGGGTGATATTGCGCGTCTCTCCTACGTAAATTATAAGTCTTGGCAGCCTTCTTTCCCGCTGCCTCCAACTTCCTAGCTATATCCTCTCTCAGTTTCCGAAACTGCCTATCGATTTCCCCTCTATCTTGGTCCCTATCACTATCTCTAATTCCTACATCATGGCTACTAGTTACCATGTTCTTACCGAAATTTGCGAAGTATGGCGACATTCCTAAAACCTCATGTTGCGAAGTTCGAATTGCACAAGCCACTTTTGCTAGTTGCGAATCCCAACTCCGTTGATTTTCCAAAACATACCCCCGGAGCGTAGTTTTAATTATTTGATTTATCAGTTCCGCAGGATTCGCTTGCGGATGATAATTTGCCGTATACCGTAGATGTGACCCCTACGCTTCGCTTAGCGTTTTCAGTTCCTTGCTACGGAACTGGGGACCGTTGTCACAGACGATCCACTTCGGAATCCCGAACAGAAGAAAAACGTTTTCTTCCAACTCCCGACATACCGCTTTCACCGTTGCGGACCGTAACGCGAACAACAAGGGATATTTCGTAAAGTAATCCACGACCGTTAAAATATAGACAAAACCCCGCGATGATTTTGGTAATGGACCCACCAAGTCCACGCAAATCATTTCCCACGGTTGGGAATTCCCTACCCTTTCGGTCATAAGACCAGCTGCTTTCTCGTTCACTGGTTTCACGCTTTGGTAAATTTTACAACTCCTAACATATTTCGTAATATCTCCTCTCATTTTGGGCCAGTAATACTTCTCTGCTATCCTAGCAAAAGTCTTCTTAACGCCCATGTGTCCTGAAAGTGGAGCATCATGGCATTCGTTAAGAATTCTAGTCCTATCACCTTTTCCTAACACTAATTTCCACTCCTCGCAATTGTTATGAACGACAATATGGTTCAACCTAACATGTTTATAGAGCCGCCCATTCTCGACTCGCCAAGATGGGTATTCTAACGGGCTCTTTTCTACCTGTGATTTTATTTTAATCACCCAAGGGTCCGAATCCGCCTCAGAGACACCAGCTACTTCTGGCACTCCTCGCGACAACATATCAGGAACGACATGTTCTTTGCCCTTTCGATGGATGATTTTGAAATCAAATTGTTGAAGCCGAATGGCCCAACGAGCTAATCTACCCTGCGGATCCTTAAGGTTGCTGAGCCAGACCAAAGAGTGATGATCAGTTACGACTGTAAATCGAACACCTTCGAGATACGGCAGCAACTTTTCAATCGCCCAAAGGACTGCTAAACATTCCTTTTCGGTCGTAGAGTAGTTCCTCTCATTCCTATTCAATGACCGACTTAAATAGCAAATGGCTTTTTCGCCATCCTCAAACTCCTGAGATAATACGGCCCCGATACTATAGTCCGATGCGTCTGTTTGAACAACAAACGGCCTTGAAAAATCCAGACATGTTAGAATCGGTGCCGTAACCAAACATTCTTTGGCTTTCCTAAAACTCTCCTCACATTCTTTGGTCCACTCAAACTTCTTAGCTTTCTTTAAGAGATCGGTAAGAGGCCTAACTAAAATCGCGAAATTTGGCACGAAACGTCGATACCAAGAAATAGTCCCTACAAAACTCCTAATTTCCTTCACGTTTTTCGGTGGAGGAATCCTAATCATGCTTTCCACTTTTTCCGGGTCAACATGAAGCCCGTTCCCATCAACTACATAACCTAGAAATTTTAAAGAAAGCCTACAGAAATTACATTTTTCCCTACCTACTTTCAAACCTGCCTCTCCTAACCTTTTGAAAACTTCTTTTAAAATTTCTAAGTGCCTATCAAAAGAATCGGTGACGATGATAATGTCATCCAAGTACACAAAGACAAACGGTTCTAAGTCGGGACCTAAAACGTCGTCAATAAACCTTTGCCAAGTCGCTGGTGAATTGTGAAGCCCGAATGGCATTCTACGAAATTGGAAAAGTCCTCGACCTGGCACAGTAAAGGCTGTGTACTTGCGCGATTCTTCTTCCATTGGAATCTGCCAATAAGCAGATTTAATGTCTAAGGAGACAAGTACTTCGCGTTTCGAAGCTTGTCTAAAATCGCAGAAATAAAGGGAGTGGATAAGCATCCCTATCAGTAACCTCATTTAACTTCCTATAGTCAACACAGAACCGATAACTACCGTCTTTCTTCTTAACGAGAAGAATCGGTGATGCTCAGGGACTCTTCGACTTCTCGATCACCCTAGCTTCCAACATCTCCTGAAGCTCCTGATCGATATGTTTCTGAATCGCGGGCAACACAGGGTAATATCGTTGTTTTATCGGCTCTGCGGACGTCCTAATTTTGTGCTCAACTAAATTTGTGCACCCTAAGCCTTCGGTCTTTGTTCTAAAAAGTTCTTCTAAAACTAGATCTAACTTCCTATTCTCGAAATCGTTCAAATCAGATTTTTCCCTAATCGCTACCATGCCTGTCATCGAGGCCAACCTTTCTTGGCTCAAAAAATTCCACACCCCTGATCTCAAATCCGGGACTATGCCCGATAGTGCCCAAAAATCGGCACCCACTATCAATTGATGTGGAAGATTCGGTATGACCAGACATTCTATCAAAAAGGATTTGTTCTCCACCTCCACTGGTAGAGAAACAGACCCAGCTACACCTACACCTGCTCCATCTGCTAACGCTACTGACCCAACACTACTCTTTCCTAGTTTTAATCCTAACTCTTTAAAAATTTTCCATCCCTCACCTCCTACAATAGTCCGGGAAGCTCCGGAATCAAGAAGCCCTAAAAACCTAATTCCATAAGTCCTAACTCCTAAATATGGTCTAGTGTCCCTACCATTTGCCGCTAACGTGAAACTCAATTGAACTCCTACACGCTGATCGTCAGCAGACGACCTTCCTAACGTCGACGGACTCCTTGTCCTGCTGACACAAGAGCCCGTTCCCCATTTCCCGAACACCGCCTACAGTCCCTACGATAAACACCTAAAGCCCCGCAACCAAAACAATGTTTTTGAACTGAACAGTTCTGGGCTAAATGCCCATCCCGTTACAGTTGTAACACCTAACAACCTGCTTAAATGGATTTTCTGGAACTGGAGCAACAGCCGCTACTCGGTGTTGTCCAGACGAACTAGGTTGGTAACCGAACTCCGGTTCCAACAAATTTTTGCTCCTAGAAGGGGGGGTAAAACTATCTACATTGACCTTAAGGGTATCTAACTCCCTACCTAAGATGGCAAGTTCCTTTGGTTTGGAACTAGCTATCTGTACCTGATAAAAAGGATCTACGTTCTTCCTCAAAATTGAAATCATCCTTCCCTCTGACAAAGGTTCCGATAATCTTCGGAACAATGTCCTCATCGTGGTCAAGTACGCGCCGAAAGTTTCATCCCTTCCCTGCGAACGCCGATTAATCTCCTCCAACAAGAGATCATCGTAATTCGCAGGAACGAACTCCGCTCTGAGTTCCTTGTCGAGTTCCTGCCAATCCTCCAAATCTTCCCTAACCGTCCTATACCACATAAGTGCCCTACCAGCCAAAAGCTCCGAAGCAGATTTGAAAAGGTGGGTTTCGGGAACATCGTTAGCCAGACGAAGTTCCTCCACCCTTTCCAGGAATGAATTCACGGATGCTCCACTTGAGTCACCAGTAAACTTCACCCCCCACTTGCCTATGTTTTCGAAGTGTTGTTTTTGCTGAACGACTATTTGTCCAGAAATACCACCATCGACCCTATCAACCCTACGATCCGACGGAACCCTAACCGAAATATTCCCTACTACAGGACTACTGACACCACCCCTTGGTTCAGCCAACGTCTCTGTAGTAGGCCCTAACGCAGACTGCGAACTAACAACTAGGGTCTGACCAACTTGTGACTGAAGTTGGGTTTGCATTTTAATCGGAGTCTTTTCTTTACTCCACTCCTCTTCCCTATCACTATTCTCACTATCTCCAGTGAGATCTCCTAACAAACACAAAACCTTGTTCCGAAGTGAACTAACTTCATCCTCTTCCTCTTCGGCCTCACAAGGTGTCCTAGCTAACCTGCCTATACACCACTCAATCTTTGTCACTATCTTAACGTACTCCGAAGGCTTTGGATTCTTCGGAGGTACTTTAAGAAGGACCCTAATCTCCTCAATTTTAGCCTCTACTGCCTCTACATCCTCTTCATAAGTGAAGGGATAAACTGAACTAACCTCCATCGAGTTCCTCTTACAGAGCAACCTCGATGACCTCAACGCCTTTCGCATCTCCTCAACTGTCCCTACTTTTAAACCCCTGACCTTCATCTCGTAGGCCAGTTCGTCCTGCACTAACCTACCAATATTCATTTTTAACTAATTAAAAAAAAAACAAACAAAAAGAAATAAAAATTTTAAATTAAAAAAAAGTTATTTATAAGAAAAAAAATTAAAAAAAAAAACTATGTGGTAACCCTACAACTAATTAATTTAAAAAAAATAAATATTCAAAAAAAAAACGACACCAAAAAAATTTCCTATTAAATTCAATAAAAAAAATTGTTTTTAAAATCCGGAACACCCTAATTTCCTACTAGAACTAATTGTGCTCAAACACTTTAAAAATTGCAAGATTAACTTGCTCTCAAAAAAAATATTCTCGAAATAAACTATCACGAAAAATTAATCACTCAAAAAAAAAACTCAAAATAGCTAGCGATAAAAACTCTCAAGTGATTGCAATGACACGAGAGAATTTATATCACTGCACACGAAAATGGAGAGAGAGAGAAAAAAATTAAAACAAAATGTCGATGACAAAAAAAAATCAAAATACAAAATCAATTAAAAAAAATATTTTCCTAACTAACAACAAAGAAACACCACACAAGAAAAATATGTTTTAAAAAAAAAGACAAGTTTACGCAACACAGAGCAAAAAAACAATAATACTTGCGATTTTCCTTTAGAAATTATTTATGCACTCATCCAGTGCGAAAGCCAACAAAAAAAAACCACCTTCCAAATCCCTCGATCTCGACTGTCAGGTTTATGTACTATGTACAGCCGAACGCCTTTTTTTCTTGCAATAATGAACTAAACACGAACAAAACACCTACAAAAAAAAAACAGCGGATTTAAAAGTTCTCTAAAAAGAAAAACAATAATAAAAAAAAACACCACACGATACTTAATAAAAATCGGGAAAATTCTTCCAATGTTTGGGCCCCACGTTGGGCGCCAATTTGTTACACTTTTTCTTACGCGTGGGGAGGGTAAATTAAATTATTCTTATTTGTTATTTAATAACAAATAAATAAATAAAAAAACAAGAGGCGGCTGCGTACCGACGACGACGACGCAAGCCACGAAAACCAACACGAACGACTTGCACTCAACCGAGTACGTACACGACACAAAGAGGAGACGAAAAAGTGCAACTACAGCTTGTTAAAGCTGTAACCGCGGCAGCTCAGCTGGGATGGGTTCCTGTGGAAGAATTTTATTATCAAATGATAAACTTGATCGATTTATTAAATCAATCAAGTCGAAACGCAAAACAAAATATTTTATTGTAAGTACAGTGGGTACGTTACAATAAAAGTGGGCGAAAGGAATTTTTTTTCAAACCGAAATAGAAAATTCCAAAACTATTTTTGATAGTAAATGAACCGATTTTAAATAAAAAGAACAGCACGAATCAATATTAATTTTGCTTTATTTCTTTGGGAAACCGTGGGATTGAAAATCCCTGGATTAAAACCCAAAATGTTTTCAATCAAACAAGTATAAAAAAATTACAAGAAGCCAAAGAAAAAAACGAAACGAATAAAATTTTAAAAAGGCAAGAACAAATGAAAATGGGGTTTTAACACTTCCGAACTAAAACGCGACACGAAATAATACCGAAGTAACTTTTAATTATGTATATATGTATATTCCAAAATGGCGAATATATATATATATCTATGTAAGTATAAATATTCTACTTATCTTTTTCCTTAATTCTCCTCTATCTCCTTCGCTTTTTTTATTTATATTTCTCCTGTCAACTCCTTTATCTTCCCACCTCGAATCCTTACTCCTTTCCCTTTTTATCAAATTTTCCTGATCCTCGAAATAAAATTTTCCTCCTTCTCGATCTTTTTTTTTTCTTCTCCAAATTCTCGAAAATTCTATTTAAACTATTCGCTTGGTAAGCTCTCAACAGAGTGCCTTCCAAGCTATTTCCCATCTATTGTTATCCTCCCTCGTCCATTCCAATCACTCACACATTCATACAACAGACTCATTCGCTTTCGTGATTGTCGGTTACGGTCTCACGGCTTCCTAGAAGCTTAACGCTCATCAGGAAAGCCACCGTTGTTGACTCTCTCCGAAACTTTACAATCACACACACAAACACGGTTTCAACAAGTTGTTGGATGTTGGTTTCCAAAACTTGCCGAAACATAATGGCCGAGTTCAGATCCCTCCCAACTATTTTTGATTTTCGAGAAAAATGAAAATGATCAAAAAAAAATCGAGAAAAGATTCTTATCCTATTATTCTACTTTAACCGCGGGATTCGAAATGGGAAAATATTAAAACTATTTCGAAGAGATGGAGGGAAGCATTTCTCTAACTGGTCGTTCTACAAAAGTGATTCTTTTAAAAATTGAAATTACTACGCGATGTTAAAAACCCATTTTGTACATAAATTATTTAAATGAATTAACGTTAAACTTTTTATAGGAAAAGAAAATTTAAGCTACGTTAATAATAAAAATCTAAATATAAAAAAAAGACTGGTAAATAAGTTGTTGTTGGAGTTGTTTGGGTAAGTAAGGGTCCGCCTGACCTCTTACTTCTTCGGCTCATCCGCCGGCATTTTCGACCTCGTCGAAAGGACTCGTTCTGGAACTCGTACACCTGTATTTGGTTGCTTTTGCAAAATAAAGGCTAGGTACACCTGTGGTTGATGAGAGCATGGTTGCCCTCAACTTCACCGATATTTTGCAGCCATAACTAGGGAAAAAGGGAAAACGGCCAAAGGCTGGTTTTTGTTGCGGTAAAATTTACCGTAACAAATCCCACCCTTACCTCCCAAGAAATGTGTTTACTTTTCAAACCATTTCTTAAGGCTCAGCCAGGGGTAGACAACAACGACAGAGGTTACCATCATTAAAATTGAAAAAGTAAAAAAAGAAAGAAAAAAAAATCATTAATATGGCACAAAAAAAATTACATTTAACAACCAAGAAAATGGCAATGGCTTTAAGTCTTTTACGTGCCACGTCCCCCGTTCCTTCCCGCTATCGTCTATAAGTAGGTATGTCCAAGGTGACATCCTCTTGCTGACCTTGAAAGGTCAACTTCGCCACGAAATAATTTGCTGCATCGGACAGCGCGAAATTCCTACGCTAAACGAGATCACCCGGGTGATATTGCGCGTCTCTCCTACGTAAATTATAAGTCTTGGCAGCCTTCTTTCCCGCTGCCTCCAACTTCCTAGCTATATCCTCTCTCAGTTTCCGAAACTGCCTATCGATTTCCCCTCTATCTTGGTCCCTATCACTATCCCTAATTCCTACATCATGGCCACTAGTTACCATGTTCTTACCGAAATTTGCGAAGTATGGCGACATTCCTAAAACCTCATGTTGCGAAGTTCGAATTGCTTAAGCCACTTTTGCTAGTTGCGAATCCCAACTCCGTTGATTTTCCGAAACATACCCCCGGAGCGTAGTTTTAATTATTTGATTTATCAGTTCCGCAGGATTCGCTTGCGGATGATAATTTGCCGTATACCGTAGATGTGACCCGTACGCTTCGCTTAGCGTTTTCAGTTCCTTGCTACGGAACTGTTGACCGTTGTCACAGACGATCCACTTCGGAATCCCGAACAGAAGAAAAACGTTTTCTTCCAACTCCCGACATACCGCTTTCACCGTTGCGGACCGTAACGCGAACAACAAGGGATATTTCGTAAAGTAATCCACGACCGTTAAAATATAGACAAAACCCCGCGATGATTTTGGTAATGGACCCACCAAGTCCACGCAAATCATTTCCCACGGTTGGGAATTCCCTACCCTTTCGGTCATAAGACCAGCTGGTTTCTCGTTCACTGGTTTCACGCTTTGGCAAATTTTACAACTCCTAACATATTTCGTAATATCTCCTCTCATTTTGGGCCAGTAATACTTCTCTGCTATCCTAGCAAAAGTCTTCTTAACGCCCATGTGTCCTGAAAGTGGAGCATCATGGCATTCGTTAAGAATTCTAGTCCTATCACCTTTTCCTAACACTAATTTCCACTCCTCGCAATTGTTATGAACGACAATATGGTTCAACCTAACATGTTTATAGAGCCGCCCATTCTCGACTCACCAAGATGGGTATTCTAACGGGCTCTTTTCTACCTGTGATTTTATTTTAATCACCCAAGGGTCCGAATCCGCCTCAGAGACACCAGCTACTTCTGGCACTCCTCGCGACAACATATCAGGAACGACATGTTCTTTGCCCTTTCGATGGATGATTTTGAAATCAAATTGTTGAAGCCGAATGGCCCAACGAGCTAATCTACCCTGCGGATCCTTAAGGTTGCTGAGCCAGACCAAAGAGTGATGATCAGTTACGACTGTAAATCGAACACCTTCGAGATACGACCGCAACTTTTCAATCGCCCAAAGGACCGCTAAACATTCCTTTTCGGTCGTAGAGTAGTTCCTCTCATTCCTATTCAATGACCGACTTAAATAGCAAATGGCTTTTTCGCCATCCTCAAACTCCTGAGATAATATGGCCCCAATACCATAGTCCGATGCGTCTGTTTGAACAACAAACGGCCTTGAAAAATCCGGACATGTTAGAATCGGTGCCGTAACCAAACATTCTTTGGCTTTCCTAAAACTCTCCTCACATTCTTTGGTCCACTCAAACTTCTTACCTTTCTTTAAGAGATCAGTAAGAGGCCTAACTAAAATCGCGAAATTTGGCACGAATCGTCGATACCAATAAATAGTCCCTACAAAACTCCTAATTTTCTTCACGTTTTTCGGTGGAGGAATCCTAATCATGCTTTCCACTTTTTCCGGGTCAACATGAAGCCCGTTCCTATCAACTACATAACCTAGAAATTTTAAAGAAGGCCTACAGAAATTACATTTTTCCCTACCTACTTTCAAACCTGCCTCTCCTAACCTTTTGAAAACTTCTTTTAAAATTTTTAAGTGCCTATCAAAAGAATCGGTGACGATGATAATGTCATCCAAGTACACAAAGACAAACGGTTCTAAGTCGGGACCTAAAATCGCAGAAATAAAGGGGAGTGGATTAGCATCCCTATCAGTAACCTCATTTAACTTCCTATAGTCAACACAGAACCGATAACTACCGCCTTTCTTCTTAACGAGAAGAATCGGTGATGCCCAGGGACTCTTCGACTTCTCGATCACTCCAGCTTCCAACATCTCCTAAAGCTCCTGATCGATATGTTTCTGAATCTCGGGCGAAACAGGGTAATATCGTTGTTTTATCAAAAAAAAATATTCTCGAAATAAACTATCCCGAAAAATTAATCACTCAAAAAAAAAAAACTCAAAATAGCTAGCGATAAAAACTCTCAAGTGATTGCAATGACACGAGAGAGTTTATATCACTGCACACGAAAATGGAGAGAGAGAGAAAAAATTAAAACGAAATGTCGATGACAAAAAAAAAATCAAAATACAAGATCAATTAAAAAAAATATTTTCTTAACTAACAACAAAGAAACA
The DNA here is from genome assembly GCA_958431115.1 of Syrphus vitripennis. NCBI lineage: Eukaryota > Metazoa > Arthropoda > Insecta > Diptera > Syrphidae > Syrphus > Syrphus vitripennis. The sequence goes on from OY288109.1 coordinate 51,831,723, forward strand.
CCACACAAGAAAAATATGTTTTAAAAAAAGACAAGTTTACGCAACACAGAGCAAAAAAACAATAATACTTGCGATTTTCCTTTAGAAATTATTTATGCACTCATCCAGTGCGAAAGCCAACAAAAAAAAACCACCTTCCAAATCCCTCGATCTCGACTGTCAGGTTTATGTACTATGTACTGCCGAACGCCTTTTTTTCTTGCAATAATGAACTAAACACGAACAAAACACCTATAAAAAAACAGCGGATTTAAAAGTTCTCTAAAAAGAAAAACAATAATAAAAAAAACACCACACGATACTTAATAAAAATCGGGAAAATTCTTCCACTGTTTGGGCCCCACGTTGGGCGCCAATTTGTTACACTTCTTCTTACGCGAGGGGAGGGTAAATTAAATTAAATTATTCTTATTTGTTATTTAATAACAAATAAATAAATAAAAAAAAACAAGAGGCGGCTGCGTACCGACGACGACGACGCAAGCCACGAAAACCAACACGAACGACTTGCACTCAACCGAGTACGTACACGACACAAAGAGGAGACGAAAAAGTGCAACTACAACTACAGCTCGTTGAAGCTGTAACCGCGGCAGCTCAGCTGGGATGGGTTCCTGTGGAAGAATTTTATTATCAAATGATAAACTTGATCGATTTATTAAATCAATCAAGTCGAAACGCAAAACAAAATATTTTATTGTAAGTACAGTGGGTACGTTACAATAAAAGTGGGCCAAAGGAATTTTTTTTCAAACCGAAATAGAAAATTCCAAAACTATTTTTGATAGTAAATGAACCGGTTTTAAATAAAAAGAACAGAACGAATTAATTTTAATTTTGCTTTATTTCTTTGGGAAACCGTGGGATTGAAAATCCCTGGATTAAAACCCAAAATGTTTTCAATCAAACAAGTATAAAAAAAATTACAAGAAGCCAAAGAAAAAAAACGAAACGAATAAAATTTTAAAAAGGCAAGAACAAATGAAAATGGGGTTTTAACACTTCCGAAGTAAAACGCGACACGAAATAATACCGAAGTAACTCTTAATTATATATATATGTATATTCCAAAATGGCGAATATATATAGATATCTATGTACCTAAGTATAAATATTCTACTTATCTTTTTCCTTAATTCTCCTCTATCTCCTTCGCTTTTTTTATTTATATTTCTCCTGTCAACTCCTTTATCTTCCCACCTCGAATCCTTACTCCTTTCCCTTTTTATCAAATTTTCCTGATCCTCGAAATAAAATTTTCCTCCTTCTCGATCTTTTTTTTTTCTTCTCCAAATTCTCGAAAATTCTATTTAAACTATTCGCTTGGTAAACTCTCAACAGAGTGCCTTCCAAGCTATTTCCCATCTATTGTTATCCTCCCTCGTCCATTCCAATCACTCACACATTCATACAACAGACTCATTCGCTTTCGTGATTGTCGGTTACGGTCTCACGGCTTCCTAGAAGCTTAACGCTCATCAGGAAAGCCACCGTTGTTGACTCTCTCCGAAACTTTACAATCACACACACAAACACGGTTTCAACAAGTTGTTGGATGTTGGTTTCCAAAACTTGCCGAAACATAATGGCCGAGTTCAGATTCCTCCCAACTATTTTTGATTTTCGAGAAAAATGAAAATGATCAAAAAAAATCGAGAAAAGATTCTTACTAGGCATTATCCTATTATTCTACTTTAACCGCGGGATTCGAAATGGGAAAATATTAAAACTATTTCGAAGAGATGGAGGGAAGCATTTCTCTAACTGGTCGTTCTACAAAAGTGATTCTTTTAAAAATTGAAATTACTACGCGATGTTAAAAACCCATTTTGTACATAAATTATTTAAATGAATTAACGTTAAACTTTTTGTAGGAAAAGAAAATTTAAGCTACGTTAATAATAAAAATCTAAATATAAAAAAAAGACTGGTAAATAAGTTGTTGTTGGAGTTGTTTGGGTAAGTAAGGGTCCGCCTGACCTCTTACTTCTTCGGCTCATCCGCCGGCATTTTCGACCTATTTGGTTGCTTTTGCAAAATAAAGGCTAGGTACACCTGTGGTTGATGAGACCATGGTTGCCCTCAACTTCGCCGATATTTTGCAGCCACAACTAGGGAAAAAGGGAAAACGGCCAAAGGCTGGTTTTTGTTGCGGTAAAATTTACCGTAACAAATACCACCCTTACCTCCCAAGAAATGTGTTTACTTTTCAAACCATTTCTTAAGGCTCAGCCAGGGGTAGACAACAACGACAGAGGTTACCATCATTAAAATTGAAAAAGTAAAAAAAGAAAGAAAAAAAAATCATTAATATGGCACAAAAAAAATTACATTTAACAACCAAGAAAATGGCAATGGCTTTAAGTCTTTTACGTGCCACGTCCCCCGTTCCTTCCCGCTATCGTCTATAAGTAGGTATGTCCAAGGTGACATCCTTTTGCTGACCTTGAAAGGTCCTACAAATTTGGTCGCCAACTTCGCCACGAAATAATTTGCTGCATCGGACAGCGCGAAATTCCTACGCTAAACGAGATCACCCGGGTGATATAGCGCGTCTCTCCTACGTAAATTATAAGTCTTGGCAGCCTTCTTTCCCGCTGCCTCCAACTTCCTACCTATATCCTCTCTCAGTTTCCGAAACTGCCTATCGATTTCCCCTCCATCTTGGTCCCTATAACTATCCCTAATTCCTACATCATGGCCACTAGTTACCATGTTCCTACAGAAATTTGCGAAGTATGGCGACATTCCTAAAACCTCATGTTGCGAAGTTCGAATTGCACATGCACAAGCCACTTTTGCTAGTTGCGAATCCCAACTCCGTTGATTTTCCGAAACATACCCCCGGAGCGTAGTTTTATTTATTTGATTTATCAGTTCCGCAGGATTCGCTTGCGGATGATAATTTGCCGTATACCGTAGATGTGACCCGTACGCTTCGCTTAGCGTTTTCAGTTCCTTGCTACGGAACTGGGGACCGTTGTCACAGACGATCCACTTCGGAATCCCGAACAGAAGAAAAACGTTTTCTTCCAACTCCCGACATACCGTTTTCACCGTTGCGGACCGTAACGCGAACAACAAGGGATATTTCGTAAAGTAATCCACGACCGTTAAAATATAGACAAAACCCCGCGATGATTTTGGTAATGGACCCACGAAGTCCACGCAAATCATACTTCTCTGCTATCCTAGCAAAAGTCTTCTTAACGCCCATGTGTCCTGAAAGTGGAGCATCATGGCATTCGTTAAGAATTCTAGTCCTATCACCTTTTCCTAACACTAATTTCCACTCCTCGCAATTGTTATGAACGACAATATGGTTCAACCTAACATGTTTATAGAGCCGCCCATTCTCGACTCGCCAAGATGGGTATTCTAACGGGCTCTTTTCTACCTGTGATTTTATTTTAATCACCCAACGGTCCGAATCCGCCTCAGAGACACCAGCTACTTCTGGCACTCCTCGCGACAACATATCAGGAACGACATGTTCTTTGCCCTTTCGATGGATGATTTTGAAATCAAATTGTTGAAGCCGAATGGCCCAACGAGCTAATCTACCCTGCGGATCCTTAAGGTTGCTGAGCCAGACCAAAGAGTGATGATCAGTTACGACTGTAAATCGAACACCTTCGAGATACGGCCGCAACTTTTCAATCGCCCAAAGGACTGCTAAACATTCCTTTTCGGTCGTAGAGTAGTTCCTCTCATTCCTATTCAATGACCGACTTAAATAGCAAATGGCTTTTTCGCCATCCTCAAACGCCCCGATACCATTGTCCGATGCGTCTGTTTGAACAACAAACGGCCTTGAAAAATCCAAACATTCTTTGGCTTTCCTAAAACTCTCCTCACATTCTTTGGTCCACTCAAACTTCTTACCTTTCTTTAAGAGATCGGTAAGAGGCCTAACTAAAATCGCGAAATTTGGCACGAATCGTCGATACCAAGAAATAGTCACGTTTTTCGGTGGAGGAATCCTAATCATGCTTTCCACTTTTTCCGGGTCAACATGAAGCCCGTTCCTATCAACTACATAACCTAGAAATTTTAAAGAAGGCCTACAGAAATTACATTTTTCCCTACCTACTTTCAAACCTGCCTCTCCTAACCTTTTGAAAACTTCTTTTAAAATTTCTAAGTGCCTATCAAAAGAATCGGTGACGATGATAATGTCATCCAAGTACACAAAGACAAACGGTTCTAAGTCGGGACCTAAAACGTCGTCAATAAACCTTTGCCAGGTCGCTGGTGAATTGTGAAGCCCGAATGGCATTCTACGAAATTGGAAAAGTCCTCGACCTGGCACAGTAAAGGCTGTGTACTTGCGCTATTCTTCTTCCATTGGAATCTGCTAATAAGCAGATTTAATGTCTAAAGAAGACAAGTAGTTCGCGTTTCGAAGCTTGTCTAAAATCGCAGAAATAAAGGAGAGTGGATAAGCATCCCTATCAGTAACCTCATTTAACTTCCTATAGTCAACACAGAACCGATAACTACCGTCTTTCTTCTTAACGAGAAGAATCGGTGATGCCCAGGGACTCTTCGACTTCTCGATCACTCCAGCTTCCAACATCTCCTAAAGCTCCTGATCGATATGTTTCTGAATCGCGGGCGAAACAGGGTAATATCGTTGTTTTATCAAAAAAAATATTCTCGAAATAAACTATCACGAAAAATTAATCACTCAAAAAAAAAACTCAAAATAGCTAGCGATAAAAACTCTCAAGTGATTGCAATGACACGAGAGAATTTATATCACTGCACACGAAAATGGAGAGAGGGAGAAAAAAATTAAAACAAAATGTCGATGACAAAAAAAAATCAAAATACAAGATCAATTAAAAAAAATATTTTCTTAACTAACAACAAAGAAACACCACACAAGAAAAATATGTTTTAAAAAAAAAGACAAGTTTACGCAACACAGAGCAAAAAAACAATAATACTTGCGATTTTCCTTTAGAAATTATTTATGCACTCATCCAGTGCGAAAGCCAACAAAAACAAACCACCTTCCAAATCCCTCGATCTCGACTGTCAGGTTTATGTACTATGTACTGCCGAACGCCTTTTTTTCTTGCAATAATGCACTAAACACAAACAAAACACCTATAAAAAAAAGCGGATTTAAAAGTTCTCTAAAAAGAAAAACAATAATAAAAAAAACACCACGCGATACTTAATAAAAATCGGGAAAATTCTTCCACTGTTTGGGCCCCACGTTGGGCGCCAATTTGTTACCCTTTTTCTTACGCGAGGGGAGGGTAAATTAAATTATTCTTATTTGTTATTTAATAACAAATAAATAAATAAAAAAAAACAAGAGGCGGCTGCGTACCGACGACGACGACGCAAGCCACGAAAACCAACACGAACGACTTGCACTCAACCGAGTACGTACACGACACAAAGAGGAGACGAAAAAGTGCAACTACAACTACAGCTCGTTGAAGCTGTAACCGCGGCAGCTCAGCTGGGATGGGTTCCTGTGGAAGAATTTTATTATCAAATGATAAACTTGATCGATTTATTAAATCAATCAAGTCGAAACGCAAAACAAAATATTTTATTGTAAGTACAGTGGGTACGTTACAATAAAAGTGGGCCAAAGGAATTTTTTTTCAAACCGAAATAGAAAATTCCAAAACTATTTTTGATAGTAAATGAATCGATTTTAAATAAAAAGAACAGCACGAATTAATTTTAATTTTGCTTTATTTCTTTGGGAAACCGTGGGATTGAAAATCCCTGGATTAAAACCCAAAATGTTTTCAATCAAACAAGTATAAAAAAAATTACAAGAAGCCAAAGAAAAAAACGAAACGAATAAAATTTTAAAAAGGCAAGAACAAATGAAAATGGGGTTTTAACACTTCCGAACTAAAACGCGACACGAAATAATACCGAAGTAACTTTTAATTATATATATATATGTATATTCCAAAATGGCGAATATATATAAATATCTATGTAAGTATAAATATTCTACTTATCTTTTTCCTTAATTCTCCTCTATCTCCTTCGCTTTTTTTTATTTATATTTCTCCTGTCAACTCCTTTATCTTCCCACCTCGAATCCTTACTCCTTTCCCTTTTTATCAAATTTTCCTGATCCTCGAAATAAAATTTTCCTCCTTCTCGATCTTTTTTTTTCTTCTCCAAATTCTCGAAAATTCTATTTAAACTATTCGCTTGGTAAGCTCTCAACAGAGTGCCTTCCAAGCTATTTCCCATCTATTGTTATCCTCCCTCGTCCATTCCAATCACTCACACATTCATACAACAGACTCATTCGCTTTCGTGATTGTCGGTTACGGTCTCACGGCTTCCTGGAAGCTTAACGCTCATCAGGAAAGCCACCGTTGTTGACTCTCTCCGAAACTTTACAATCACACACACAAACACGGTTTCAACAAGTTGTTGGATGTTGGTTTCCAAAACTTGCCGAAACATAATGGCCGAGTTCAGATCCCTCCCAACTATTTTTGATTTTCGAGAAAAATGAAAATGATCAAAAAAAATCGAGAAAAGATTCTTACTAGGCATTATCCTATTATTCTACTTTAACCGCGGGATTCGAAATGGGAAAATATTAAAACTATTTCGAAGAGATGGAGGGAAGCATTTCTCTAACTGGTCGTTCTACAAAAGTGATTCTTTTAAAAATTGAAATTACTACGCGATGTTAAAAACCCATTTTGTACATAAATTATTTAAATTAATTAACGTTAAACTTTTTGTAGGAAAAGAAAATTTAAGCTACGTTAATAATAAAAATCTAAATATAAAAAAAAGACTGGTAAATAAGTTGTTGTTGGAGTTGTTTGGGTAAGTAAGGGTCCGCCTGACCTCTTACTTCTTCGGCTCATCCGCCGGCATTTTCGACCTCGTCGAAAGGACTCGTTCTGGAACTCGTACACCTGTATTTGGTTGCTTTTGCAAAATAAAGGCTAGGTACACCTGTGGTTGATGAGACCATGGTTGCCCTCAACTTCGCCGATATTTTGCAGCCACAACTAGGGAAAAAGGGAAAACGGCCAAAGGCTGGTTTTTGTTGCGGTAAAATTTACCGTAACAAATCCCACCCTTACCTCCCAAGAAATGTGTTTACTTTTCAAGAAAAGCAAACCATTTCTTAAGGCTCAGCCAGGGGTAGACAACAACGACAGAGGTTACCATCATTAAAATTGAAAAAGTAAAAAAAGAAAGAAAAAAAAATCATTAATATGGCACAAAAAAAATTACATTTTACAACCAAGAAAATGGCAATGGCTTTAAGTCTTTTACGTGCCACGTCCCCCGTTCCTTCCCGCTATCGTCTATAAGTAGGTATGTCCAAGGTGAAATCCTTTTGCTGACCTTGAAAGGTCCTACAAATTTGGTCGCCAACTTCGCCACGAAATAATTTGCTGCATCGGACAGCGCAAAGTTCCTACGCTAAACGAGATCACCCGGATGATATTGCGCGTCTCTCCTACGTAAATTATAAGTCTTGGCAGCCTTCTTTCCCGCTGCCTCCAACTTCCTAGCTATATCCTCTCTCAGTTTCCGAAACTGCCTATCCTTGCTACGGAACTGGGGACCGTTGTCACAGACGATCCACTTCGGAATCCCGAACAGAAGAAAAACGTTTTCTTCCAACTCCCGACATACCGCTTTCACCGTTGCGGACCGTAACGCGAACAACAAGGGATATTTCGTAAAGTAATCCACGACCGTTAAAATATAGACAAAACCCCGCGATGATTTTGGTAATGGACCCACCAAGTCCACGCAAATCATTTCCCACGGTTGGGAATTCCATACCCTTTCGGTCATAAGACCAGCTGGTTTCTCGTTCACTGGTTTCACGCTTTGGCAAATTTTACAACTCCTAACATATTTCGTAATATCTCCTCTCATTTTGGGCCAGTAATACTTCTCTGCTATCCTAGCAAAAGTCTTCTTAACGCCCATGTGTCCTGAAAGTGGAGCATCATGTCATTCGTTAAGAATTCTAGTCCTATCACCTTTTCCTAACACTAATTTCCACTCCTCGCAATTGTTATGAACGACAATATGGTTCAACCTAACATGTTTATAGAGCCGCCCATTCTCGACTCGCCAAGATGGGTATTCTAACGGGCTCTTTTCTACCTGTGATTTTATTTTAATCACCCAAGGGTCCGAATCCGCCTCAGAGACACCAGCTACTTTCGGCACTCCTCGCGACAACATATAAGGAACGACATGTTCTTTGCCCTTTCGATGGATGATTTTGAAATCAAATTGTTGAAGCCGAATGGCCCAACGAGCTAATCTACCCTGCGGATCCTTAAGGTTGCTGAGCCAGACCAAAGAGTGATGATCAGTTACGACTGTAAATCGAACACCTTCGAGATACGGCCGCAACTTTTCAATCGCCCAAAGGACCGCTAAACATTCCTTTTCGGTCGTAGAGTAGTTCCTCTCATTCCTATTCAATGACCGACTTAAATAGCAAATGGCTTTTTCGCCATCCTCAAACTCCTGAGATAATACGGCCCCGATACCATAGTCCGATGCGTCTGTTTGAACAACAAACGGCCTTGAAAAATCCGGACATGTTAGAATCGGTGCCGTAACCAAACATTCTTTGGCTTTCCTAAAACTCTCCTCACATTCTTTGGTCCACTCAAACTTCTTAGCTTTCTTTAAAAGATCGGTAAGAGGCCTAACTAAAATCGCGAAATTTGGCACGAAACGTCGATACCAAGAAATAGTCCCTACAAAACTCCTAATTTCCTTCACGTTTTTCGGTGGAGGAATCCTAATCATGCTTTCCACTTTTTCCGGGTCAACATGAAGCCCGTTCCTATCAACTACATAACCTAGAAATTTTAAAGAAGGCCTACAGAAATTACATTTTTCCCTACCTACTTTCAAACCTGCCTCTCCTAACCTTTGGAAAACTCCTTTTAAAATTTCTAGATGCCTATCAAAAGAATCGGTGACGATGATAATGTCATCCAAGTACACAAAGACAAACGGTTCTAAGTCGGGACCTAAAACGTCGTCAATAAACCTTTGCCAGGTCGCTGGTGAATTGTGAAGCCCGAATGGCATTCTACGAAATTGGAAAAGTCCTCGACCTGGCACAGTAAAGGCTGTGTACTTGCGCGATTCTTCTTCCATTGGAATCTGCTAATAAGCAGATTTAATGTCTAAAGAAGACAAGTACTTCGCGTTTCGAAGCTTGTCTAAAATCGCAGAAATAAAGGGGAGTGGATAAGCATCCCTATCAGTAACCTCATTTAACTTCCTATAGTCAACACAGAACCGATAACTACCGTCTTTTTTCTTAACGAGAAGAATCGGTGATGCCCAGGGACTCTTCGACTTCTCGATCACTCCAGCTTCCAACATCTCCTAAAGCTCCTGATCGATATGTTTCTGAATCGCGGGCGAAACAGGGTAATATCGTTGTTTTATCAAAAAAAATATTCTCGAAATAAACTATCACGAAAAATTAATCACTCAAAAAAAAAACTCAAAATAGCTAGCGATAAAAACTCTCAAGTGATTGCAATGACACGAGAGAATTTATATCACTGCACACGAAAATGGAGAGAGAGAGAGAAAAAATTAAAACGAAATGTCGATGACAAAAAAAAATCAAAATACAAGATCAATTAAAAAAAATATTTTCTTAACTAACAACAAAGAAACACCACACAAGAAAAATATGTTTAAAAAAAAGACAAGTTTACGCAACACAGAGCAAAAAAACAATAATACTTGCGATTTTCCTTTAGAAATTATTTATGCACTCATCCAGTGCGTAAGCCAACAAAAAAACCACCTTCCAAATCCCTCGATCTCGACTGTCAGGTTTATGTACTATGTACTGCCGAACGCCTTTTTTTCTTGCAATAATGCACTAAACACGAACAAAACACCTATAAAAAACAGCGGATTTAAAAGTTCTCTAAAAAGAAAAACAATAATAAAAAAACACCACACGATACTTAATAAAAATCGGGAAAATTCTTCCACTGTTTGGGCCCCACGTTGGGCGCCAATTTGTTACACTTTTTCTTACGCGAGGGGAGGGTAAATTAAATTATTCTTATTTGTTATTTAATAACAAATAAATAAATAAAAAAACAAGAGGCGGCTGCGTACCGACGACGACGACGCAAGCCACGAAAACCAACACGAACGACTTGCACTCAACCGAGTACGTACACGACACAAAGAGGAGACGAAAAAGTGCAACTACAACTACAGCTCGTTGAAGCTGTAACCGCGGCAGCTCAGCTGAGATGGGTTCCTGTGGAAGAATTTTATTATCAAATGATAAACTTGATCGATTTATTAAATCAATCAAGTCGAAACGCAAAACAAAATATTTTATTGTAAGTACAGTGGGTACGTTACAATAAAAGTGGGCGAAAGGAATTTTTTTTCAAACCGAAATAGAAAATTCCAAAACTATTTTTGATAGTAAATGAACCGATTTTAAATAAAAAGAACAGCACGAATTAATTTTAATTTTGCTTTATTTCTTTGGGAAACCGTGGGATTGAAAATCCCTGGATTAAAACCCAAAATGTTTTCAATCAAACAAGTATAAAAAAAATTACAAGAAGCCAAAGAAAAAAACGAAACGAATAAAATTTTAAAAAGGCAAGAACAAATGAAAATGGGGTTTTAACACTTCCGAACTAAAACGCGACACGAAATAATGTTCCAAAATGGCGAATATATATATATATCTATATATCTATGTACCTAAGTATAAATATTCTACTTATCTTTTTCCTTAATTCTCCTCTATCTCCTTCGCTTTTTTTATTTATATTTCTCCTGGCAACTCCTTTATCTTCCCACCTCGAATCCTTACTCCTTTCCCTTTTTATCAAATTTTCCTGATCCTCGAAATAAAATTTTCCTGCTTCTCGATCTTTTTTTTTCTTCTCCAAATTCTCGAAAATTCTATTTAAACTATTCGCTTGGTAAGCTCTTAACAGAGTGCCTTCCAAGCTATTTCCCATCTATTGTTATCCTCCCTCGTCCATTCCAATCACTCACACATTCATACAACAGACTCATTCGCTTTCGTGATTGTCGGTTACGGTCTCACGGCTTCCTGGAAGCTTAACGCTCATCAGGAAAGCCACCGTTGTTGACTCTCTCCGAAACTTTACAATCACACACACAAACACGGTTTCAACAAGTTGTTGGATGTTGGTTTCCAAAACTTGCCGAAACATAATGGCCGAGTTCAGATCCCTCCCAACTATTTTTTGATTTTCGAGAAAAATGAAAATGATCAAAAAAAAATCGAGAAAAGATTCTTACTAGGCATTATCCTATTATTCTACTTTAACTGCGGGATTCGAAATGGGAAAATATTAAAACTATTTCGAAGAGATGGAGGGAAGCATTTCTCTAACTGGTCGTTCTACAAAAGTGATTCTTGTAAAAATTGAAATTACTACGCGATGTTAAAAACTTATTTTGTACATAAATTATTTAAATTAATTAACGTTAAACTTTTTGTAGGAAAAGAAAATTTAAGCTACGTTAATAATAAAAATCTAAATATAAAAAAAGACTGGTAAATAAGTTGTTGTTGGAGTTGTTTGGGTAAGTAAGGGTCCGCCTGACCTCTTACTTCTTCGGCTCATCCGCCGGCATTTTCGACCTCGTCGAAAGGACTCGTTCTGGAACTCGTACACCTGTATTTGGTTGCTTTTGCAAAATAAAGGCTAGGTACACCTGTGGTTGATGAGACCATGGTTGCCCTCAACTTCACCGATATTTTGCAGCCATAACTAGGGAAAAAGGGAAAACGGCCAAAGGCTGGTTTTTGTTGCGGTAAAATTTACCGTAACAAATCAATGATCAATTTATTAAATCGATCAAGTTGAACAAAAATATTTTATTGCAAGTACAGTGGAGATTTTGCAAAAAAAATTGGGCGCCAGGAATTTTTTTTTCAAACCGAAATAGAAAATTCCAAAACTATTTTTGTTAGTAAATGAACCGATTTAAAATGAAAAGAACAACACAAATTAATTTTAATTTCAGCTTTATTTCTTTGGGAAACCGTGGGATTGAAAATCCCTGTATTAAAACCATAAATGCTGTCAATCAAGTATTAAAAAAAAAAAAAATTACAAGAAGCCAAAGCAAAAAAAACAACGAAATGAATATAAAAAATTTAAAAAGGCAAGAACAGAAGAAAATGGGGTTTTAACACTTTCGAACTAAAACGCGACACGACAATTATACCGAACGTAGCTTTTAATTATATATATATATTTTTTTTCCGAAATGGCAAGTATATATATACATATCTAGGTAGTAGGTATAAATGTTGAACTTATCTTTTTTTTCCTTTCTTCTCCTCTATCTCCTTCGTTTTTCGCTTATATTTCTCCTGTCAACTCCTATACCTATTATCTTCCCACGTCGAATCCTTATTTTTCTTGATCCTCGAAATAAAATTTTCCTCCTTCTCGATTTTTTTTCTTTTTCTCAAAAATTCTAGAAAAATTCTTTTTTTTTAACTATGTACTCGCTTGGTAAGCTCTCAACAGAGTGCCCTCCAAGCTATTTCCCAACTATCATTATCCTCCCTCGTCCATTCCAATCACTCACACATTCATACAACAGAAGCATTTGCTTTCGTGATTGTCGGTTACGGTCTCACGGCTTCGTGGAAGATTAACGCCACCGTTGTTGACTCTCTCCGAAACTTTACAACTACACACACAAACACGGTTTCAACAAGTTGTTGGATGGGTTTCCAAAACTTGCCGAAACATAATAGCCGAGTTCAGATCCCCTCCTAACTAATTTTGCTTTTCGAGAAAAATGAAAATGATCAAAAAAAATCGAGAAAAGATCCTCAATAGGCATTATCCTATTACTTTAAATACGTGGGATTCGAAATGGGAAAATATTAAAACTACATATTTCGAAGAGATAGAGGGAAGCATTTCTTTAGCTACTCGTTCAAAAAGCCATTTTGAAAATTGGAATTACTACGCGATGTTAAAAGCAAATTTTGTGCAATAATAATTAAAATTAATTAACGTTAATTTTTTTTAAAAGAAAAGAAAGTTAAACTATGTTAATATTAAAAATGTATGTAAACAAAAAAATAGGTGAGTAAATAAGTTGTTGTTGATGTTGTTTAGTGACTCATCCGCCGGCATTCTCGACCTCTTCGAAAGAACTCGTTCTCGTACTCGTGCACCTGTAATTGGTTGCTTTTGCAAAATAAAGGTTAGGTACACCTGTGGTTGATGAGACCATGGTTGGCTTCAACTTCGCCGATATTTTGCAGCCACAACTAAGAAAAAGGAAAACGGCCAATGGCTGGTTTTTGTTACGGTAATATTTACCGTATATATATACCGTATATTTATATTTATATTTGTTTATTTCTTTATTCTTTTTTTCATTTAGTTATTTATTTATAAATTAATAAATTCATTAATTTATTTACTTATTTATATATTTATTTATTTATTTGCTTATTTACTTATTTATTCATTTAATCATACATTTACATATTTATTTGTTAATTGAATTATTTATTTATTGATTTATTTATTTATCTGTTTGTTTATTTATTTAATAATTAATTAATTTATTTACTAATTTATCTATTTATTTAGTTATTTGTTCAGTAATTTATTTATTTATTTACTTATTAATTAATTATTTTTTTTATTTATTTATTAAGTTATTTATTTATTAATTTATTTATTTGTTCATTTATTTATTTATTGATTTATTTATTCAATTATTTATTTATTTACTTGTTTATTTATTTACTTATTTATTTATTAATTTACTTATTTATTTAATTATTAACAAATTAATAAATCTATTTATATATTTACTTTTTTATTTTTTTATTTGCTTATTTGTTTATTTGTGTATTTATTTATTTAATTATTTAGTTATTTATTTATTTATTTATTTATATATTTAGTTATTTATTTATTTATTTTAAATTATTTGTTAATTTATGTATATATTTATTTAATTATTTATTTATGTATTCATTGATTTATTTATTTATTTGTTAATTGAATTATTTATTCATTGATTTATTTCTTTATTTGTTTGTTTATTTATTTATTTAATAATTTATTTATGTATTTACTTATTTAGTTATTTATTTAGTTATCTATTCAGTTATTTATTTATTTATTCATTCATTTACTTTTTTATTAATTCAACTATTAATGTTCAAATAGTAGACACGTGCACCCAAGAGGACACAAGCGTCCATAGGTTTTTCTCAAAACCCACCTCTGTCTACCAAGTCCTACTCTCACCTCCCCGCGGTGAACATTGGGTACCTAGTACCTCAACTGGAAATTGGGTATCAACCCCAGTGGAAGGTTGTTGGGGGTAGAAAACGAGAGAGGGGGGAGAGGTGTTCCCACTAAGGCACCTCCCTTTCTATCTAGACGGCAGCGGAGGAATTCCCAAGATGAAATCAACGGTGGCGTCTACAGTTCCAGTCAGGTTGAACTACTTAGTGAACACCTTATAGGGCTACTACATATACGGAGCTCAGGCCTATAGGGAGCGGTTTATCCGGCTCCTCGTCTTTGGAGTTAAACTAAGGATCTGGCCCTCCAGGTTGGGGGGTATGCCGTCGGGGTGACTTCCCGACTACGTAAAATATATTTAGTTGCAAAGCAACAACAAGCCTCGGATACGGACGGATTTATTGATGAAGAACGATGCAAACGAAATAAGGACAACGAACTTTGGATCTGTACGTGTTAAGTTAGGTCCATTAATAGACCACGTGCAGCCGAACAATTAGCGGAAGCCCTAAACTAAAAGCAGATAAACGCAAATTTAAAGACTGCGATGAATATTACGGCGAATGTTACCGAGAACAAAGACAGCGACTATTTGGGTGTGGATTTGTTGTTGGAACTAGGCTCAGGCAAAAAGTCTTGAGTTTCAACAGTGTGAACGAGTGCATCACGTTAATCCGCATCAAGGCTCAATTCGCCAACATAAGCCACATCAATTAAAAATACAGCCTGCAGGACACCACCTCCGATAACGGATTCAGGCTGATCGACTTCGCTGCGGGGCGAGACGTTCTGGTAGCTAGTACTCAGTTTACACATCTCGATATCCACAAGGGGACATATAAATCTCCTGATCAATCAACCGTCAACAGGATTGACCACGTTGCGATCGACGCGCGACACTTCTCCAGTATACAGGATGTCCGAACGTTCCAAGAGCCCAACATTGACTCGGACCACTACCTCGTTGTAGCCAAGGTACATCTACGGATATCCCGATCCATACCAAAACAAGGAATTACTGTGAGAAAATTCGACGTTGGACGGCTACTATCGCAAGAGATCGCCATGTCCTTCTCTGATCGAGTCTCTAACAGCCTCTTGAGAAGTCCTATGCTGCCTGCATCAAGTATTGAAAACCTGTGGCAACATTGCCAAGCAGCCATCAGAGATGCCGCCTCTGAAGTGTTGGGTTTCACACGGCCACCACAGCGAAACCCTTTGACGACGTGTGCCCGCAAGCACATGCAGCTAAACAGCAGGCATACAAAGCGGTGCTGTACAGATGGACCAGAGCTGCTCGCGAGCTCTACGAGAAGAAAAGGAGAGAGCAACACGGGCTCTCAGAAGGAAAAAGAGGGAGCATGAGAAGCTCGCGATAGTGGAGATACAGGGGTGTCACAACAGGAAAGAGGTTCGGAAGTTTTACCAAAAGGTAAAAAATACACCCCAGGATCAGGGGAACATCGTAGTAGAACCGCAGTCCATGCTGAAAATATGGACTACTTCTCCAAGCTAAATAACGGCGGCGGCGATGACGACCTAGGCGACGCAGACGAATAATTCCGCCTACCCGACCTCGACGAAGTGAGGATAGCTATTATTATAGTGTGAAGACGAGAGTTGTTTTAAGACTCATTTATTCATCAATATAATATAACTTAAAACATTGACATTTCTCTTATATACTGAACTTATATACTAAACCCTAAACCTATAATAAGAACTATACTTCTCAACTTCAAATGGTATGTTCTCACAACATCTCCCTTTTTATTATATAAAAAATAATATATAATATAAAAACATAAATAAAATATATTTATTATTTTTTTCATTTAACAAAAATAAAGAATTCGATTAATATTTTTATGTTTATGTAATGTGTAACACATACATATAAATTAACAATTCGATAATACATTGATTACATCCTTAGGCAATTCAAAATTATAAAAAAAAATCATTTAATAATAATAAATTTAATTTTATTCAAAATACATTATTTTTCATTCATTTATACATCAAATTATTTAAAACAATTTTATATATTTTTTTTATTATTTTACAAAGGATATCTTTTCGGCTTTAAAACTTCCCTTCCTCTTTGAGTTTTATAATTTGGACTTTTACATTTGGTATCTGAAGTTTCAACTGAGTAAGATCGTTTGTCAGAACATTCTGGAATTATACTACTTGTATTTGATTGCTTATTGGTACTATCCGAGTGTAAACCTTCAATTGATTTATTATCATGAGACTGATTTTTTAAAATTATATACGTATGCTCCCTATTTCGTCTATATTGTTGCGTTTCGGATCGATCCTCGGAGAGATCTTCAACTATATACGAATTAGGTTCTTTGCATTTCTCTACTTTTTTACCTGGTGACCAAGTATCATTTGGTTTTCGTTTAAAAAGAACTCCATCGCCAAGAGCAACTTTAGGTAATATCTTTGAATGTACGTCGTCGCCGTCGTAGTATTTTTTCATTTTTTCATTATATTCTTTTACGTTTTTGCTGTGAGTTTTTGTGTCGACTATATTAGGTTTTAAATACTGTGTATTAACAGGTAAATTAGATCTGAGATTTCTTGACATCAATAATCTAGACGGAGATTCGAACTTGCCTTTGGGTGTGTTTCTGTACTGTAAAAGACCTATACAATTTTGAAATTAAAATTAGCACTTAATTACGTAAAATTTTGAAAAAAATGAATTTGAAATTTTTTTTTCAATTTCTTTTTTCAAAATTTTGACTTCGAAAATTAATATTTCAAAAACTATTTCTCAGAATAGATTTATTTAAACACAGAATGAAAGAAAAAGTTATTGGCTTTTCAAAAACGTATCGCACAGCATTGTGAATGAAGCCGTTGATTTTAAAATTTTTTTTCCCATTTTAAGTCAGTTTTTTTCGAAAATTGCCCCTCCCGGCTAAACGGAGGGGAATAGACCCCCCCTCCCATACGATTTTTTTCTTGTCTCAACGCAAACTACACGCCCTAGCATTTTGTCGCATTGCTCATGACTCACCCTGTATAAGGATCAGTATTTGATTCATAACACTTTTTAAAAATATTTTTAATTGTTTTAACAGATCGTTCTGTTAAACTATTAGACTTAGGGTAATAAGGTATGGACGTTAGATACTCAATATCCCAAGCAGATAAAAAGTTTTTATATTCAATTGAATTGAAAGGCGGTCCCTTATCGGACATTAAAATTTTAGGTATACCATGCCTAGCAAAGAAAGATTTGAGATGTTTTATAATGTTTTTACTTGTACAGTTTTTCTTTAAATTAGCAACCTCTACATATTTAGAGTAGTAATCTACAGCTTAAAGATAAACTTCGTTTTTCCAATGAAAAAGATCAACACCTAACTTTTCCCATGGAAGATTTGTTGGTGGATGAGGAGTAAGAGACATTTTTGGATTCGATGGTCTATATTTACCGCACGTTTTGCAACTAAGGACAATATTTTTTATGTCGTTGTAAATATTTGGACAATAAAGAACGTCTCTGGATTGATTCAAACATCTTTCAATGCCAAAATGACCCTCATGAATTTTATTTAAAACATCTCTTCTCATAGATTTAGGTATGATAAGACTTTTGTTTTTAAAAATTAAATCATTAATTACCGTTATCTCTCCCTTCATATGGAAATAAGGTTGTGCTTCTGGTTTTGTCAAACTATTTCTTTCTGGCCACCCTTTCAAACAATATTCTTTGACGATTGTCAAAGCAACATCATCATTCGTTTTTCTTTTTAGTTCTTCCAGTTTTGCCTCTGTTACTGACAAATTTGATAATATCAAATTTACATGTACCTACATTCACCTCACCAGAGCTTTTTTAAAATTCGGAATCATTAACACAGCATGCTCTTGATAAAGTATCCGCAACCAACATGTTTTTTACTGGGACATAAATAACGTTTAAATCATAGATTTGAAGCTTAAGAAAAATTCTTTGAAGCTTAGGAGAAACTTTACATAAACTTTTTTATAAAAATCGATATGAGTGGTTTGTGGTCTGTTTCAACCGTAAACGCTTGACCATATAGATATCTGTGAAACCTATTGCAGCCGAAATATATTGCCAATAGTTCCTTTTCAATCTGGGAATAATTCTGTTGAGTTTCAGTTAACGTTGTAGAATGTAGATGCATAGGCTATAAGGCTTTTTTTCATGCAAAATAACCGCTCCCAACGCATCTTTGGAAGAGTCAACTGAAAGTGTTATTGGCTTCTTCAAAATGACATAATATAGGTGACTTACAAAGTAAATCTTTAATTTTTTCAAACCCTTTTTGATGTGAACTAGTCCACTGCCAGCCAATGTCTTTTTTAAGAAGCGATCTTAGATTTAACGTTTCTGCTGATAAGTTTTGAATGTAAGCACCATGATAATTAACCATGCCTAAAAATCTCTGTAGGTCTTTAACACATGATGGCGTAGTCATGCTCTGGATAGCTTTATCTTTGAAGAATCCGACGATATACCTTCAGGTTCGCAAAATGTACCCTAAATATGTGATTTTAGAAACCCCTATTTTGCATTTGTTTTTATTTAATTTGAGTCCTAACTGTTTTGTTCTTTCTAAAACTAGTCTTAAATTATTATCATGCTCTTCTCTCGTCTTTCCATGCACTAAAAAATCATCAACGTTTATTAATAATCCTGATAAATCACTAAATAATCTTTGCATGCAATTATGAAAAATTTCTGAAGCCGCGTTAATTCCATACGGTAATCTTAAAAAACGTTTTCTTCCAAAAGGAGTGTTGAAAGTACAAAGAAAAGAACTTTCTTTGTCTAATTCTAACATCCAGAATCCTGAATTTGCATCAAGAAGGCTAAAGAACTTAGAACCTGCCATCTGGGAACGAATGTATTCAAAATCAGGCATCTCAAAATGCGGGCGAACTATTGCCTCATTTAAATTTCTTGGATCAAGGCAGACTCTGAGTTCTTTATTTGCCTTTTCTACTAAAACAATCGAACTTACCCATGAAGTGGGTTCATGAACATCCTTTATTACGCCAAGCTGCTCCATACGTTCGAGTTCTTCTTTATAACGCTGCATTAATTTAAATGGCACTTTTCTTGGTGTATCAATTTTAGGTTTTACATCCGGATTTACTTTTAAATTTATTTTTTCTGACAAAAGACCTAAGCCTACGAAAACATCACTGAACTCCTTTAATAAATTATTTTCATAAAATTCATTAGATATTTCATAAACTTTTTTCAATAAATTTAATTCTTTGCATGTTTTTAAGCCAATAATTGGAAAACAATCGTCTTTTTTAACCACAAAAAAATCAATATCTACATCTTTTTTACTATCTAAACCACATTTTAATTTGCAAATTCCACTATTAATAATACCTTCACCCAGGACCGGCCTAGCCCAAACAAGCGCCCTGTGCAAACTTTACCTTTTGCGCCCCTTATTTTCATTACCTACTTCGTTTCTTAGGCCATTTCCATATTGCCAATGAGGTAGGCTTTTGAATACGTTTTTTTTAATGAGGTATCCCCTGTAGGCCTAGTCTTCAATAACAAAAATAATAAAGAATTTAAACAAAAATAAAAAAAATGTAAGAAAAAGATAAATTAATTCCAAAAAAACGTATAATACATAATTACAAAAATAAACACAAAAAAAGAACACTAAAACACTTCACCTAGCACGTTCACAGTTCCACCAGTGTTTTCAGCTTTAAATTTAATGGGTTATTGGTACGTACAAATACAAAACACAAATCCCGCAAAACACACGCTTCGTAATTAATAATATATTTTCCAAAAACTTAATCAGAGAACTGCAGTTTAATTTATCTATTTACTCGTAGCTACAAATTATCACAAACAAAACAAAACAACCACTTCTTCTAGAGAAATCAAAACAAGTGATAAAGTGAGTTACATAATTCAAAACAAGGATTGGCAACACTGCTGTTAAAGTGAATAGTTCAAGTTTCTCATCGCTCGTTACAATTTTCAATATTTAATATTTTTTACATTTAAATAAATACTAAAAGTATACTATCTTTAAGATCACTTTCAATTACACGGATACAAATTAAAATTTCAAGGTAACAATAGTGATTAAGCTGAAAAATAGGTTGTTAATCTGAATCAAGTGTCACATGACTGACAATAAAAGAAAAATTCACGAAACTTCACCAGAAGAATTACGAATTCCTGAATCAAATATCAACAGATTAAACAAAGTATTCAAATATAACCGAAAAATGGCTATGACTCAATCAGATTTTAATCAAATCAGGGGTATCATTGATAGTTCTCTACAAACGGCCATCGCCAATCTGGCAACGAAAGATGACATAGGTAAGATAAACTTAGAAATCGATCATCTACGACAAGAAAACCGAGAGTTATCCAATCAAATACAAATGTTTGAAAAACGCTGCTGTGCTTTAGAAGAAGAGCTCGAATTACAAAGTCGTGAAATTCGTGGGAAAAATTTAATATTTTCGATGCCCATTAGCACCAATAATAGACAAGAAAAAATTGATGATATAACCCAACTTTTGCTGGATAAACTGTTAAACCCAGTGAAAACAATAACACAATCAAACTTAAACTTAACACCGGTTCGAATGAAATTGCAATGAAAATGTTAAAAAATACACAAAAACTGAAAGGCACGGGTGTTTATATACAACATGATCGGAGTAAGCAATCACAACTTAAAAATCGCATTTTACTTGGCTATAGAAAAGCAATCAAAAAATGTAACCCAGCAGAAAAAATATTAATTAAAAACAATTCTCTTATAATTAATGATAAAAAATTTTATTTAAACAAAAACAATATCTTAAAATATCTAAACAAAAACGGAGAAGCAGAATTACAAAATATGTTCAACTCTATAAACTTAACAGCTGTCACATCTGTCAGAGAAAATATGCTGTCAAACAACAATCATCAAGAAATAAATGTAATAGAACAGCAAATATCAACAGGGATGGTACATGAACATCAACATCAAAATTGTAATAGATTTGATAGAAACTGAAATTTAGAAGCCGTCAGTCAAAATAATGTTAAAATTAGTCTTAAAATAATTTCATACAATATATCAGGGTTAAATAATAAACTTTTATTTGTAAACTTCTTTAATTACATTAAAAATTTTGAAATATTTTTATTATTTGAAACACATGTAACAAAAGAAAACTTTATTAAATTTGAAAAATATTTTAGTGGTTATAAATAAATAAATACATTCATTTTTGACGAATGTGAAGGAACAACAATTGTAAAATGTGTGAAGGAGAAGAATATGTGTATCGTACCATGTTACATAAATTGCAATCACTGGAAAAATGATTTCGAAAAACTTTACAATACAATCCAAAGTCTAGATAGCAGCAGTATGAGTATGCTTCTCATTGGAGACTGTAATGCAAGAACTGGAAAAAATCAAATAAAAATAACAAAAAATATATCAAATCCTTCGATATCTACCAACGAAAGAAATTCAGCTGACAGTATATGCAATAACACGGAGTGGAATTGCTCCAGTTGCTTCAAATTCATGGTTTAACAATTCTAAATGGATGTACAATAGGAGATAAAGATGGCCACCTCACCTTCATCGGCGCACAGGGTAAATCTGTGATTGACCTTTGCGCTGTAAATGATAAATGGATTGATCGTGTCAACAGATTTGAAGTTGAGTGTAAGACTTTCTCAGACCACATGCCCATAGTTGTGGAATTTTTAAACCAAGCACCTTCTACTGAAACAAATCTTAAACTTCTTCCTCGTCTTTGTTGGAAAAATGAACAGAAAACTTCGTTTCAGCGAAATTTAGAAAATTTTTTACTAATTAACGCCTTGCCAACGGAATCCACGGAAGATCTTTCAAGTCAACTTACTGAATGTATTCGAAATTCTTATCCAAGCAAAACTGTAAGCCCGAAGTTATCATTTAAACAGGAATGGTTTGACAAAGAGTGCTGGAAAGCTAGAATAAAGTCGTTCTCCATTTTACGCGCAATCCGTTCATCAAACAACCAACACCTTAGGACTTGGTATATCGAAGCCAACACAAATTACAAAAACTTATGTCGTCAAAAGAAAACTGACTTTGAAAACCAACAAGCTCTTCTTTTGGGACAAACTCGAAACGCCAAGGAATTCTGGAAGATTGCGAGGGAAATCAACGGAATGAATTATAAAATCGGTACAGGTGTATCGGCTGAATTACTTGCAAACCACTTTAAACTTCTCCTCTCAAATAATTCTAATCTGATAATCTCATACGCAGAACCTTTATGCATTGACGAATCACTAGACTCCGACATCTCTATTGAAGAAATACAATCTGTTTTGATGAAAGCGAAAAATGGAAAGGCGCCAGGTGAGGATGGTATCCCTTATGAGTTTTTTAAAAATGCAACACCCCAATTTTATAACAACTTAAGGACCCTGTTCAACAAAATTTTATCAACGGCAAGCATCCCCTCTTCGTTCAGGAAATCTGTGATCTTCCCGATCCACAAAAAAGGACCTTTAGACGTTGTAGAAAATTATAGAGGAATATCTTTTATGAATGTTATGTCAAAAATTTTCTGTGGTGTCTTGGTTGAAAGATTAGAAAGATGGGTTAAAGGAAAAACATTCTGTCTGAACTACAAGCGGGATTTAGAAAGAATTACTCCACTATTGACCAAATATATGTTCTTACGTCTATTGTTAAAGCGTTCCAAGCCAGGAACAAAAAAGTATACTCTTTCTTTGTTGATTTCAAAGCTGCCTTTGATCTTATTAACAGGGACGCTCTTTTTTACAAAATGTCGCAACTTGGTATATCGTCAAAATTCATTAAATTGATTAGAGAAATGTACACGGATACTAATGCAGCAGTTTGGGATGGTACAACGTACTCGGAGTGGTTCGGAACTAATTCTGGTGTGAAACAAGGCTGTCTCCTCAGTGCATTATTGTTCTCACTCTTTTTAAACGACGTAGTAGATGATCTACCTGGTGGAGTCAGAATTGCTGTTTCTATAGTCAATGTGTTACTCTACGCAGACGACCTTGTCATACTAGCTGAATCACCTGAGCAGATGCAATTGATGATAAATCGCTTGTCAAACTACTGCAAGAGATGGGATCTATCTATAAATACAGAAAAATCGAAAATGATGGTCTTCGAGCGACATTCAAGAAATCATAATGACAGACAGTGGTATTACGATGGACAAGCTGTAGAAACCGTGAGAGAAGTAAAATACCTAGGTGTGACACTTAGTTCAACTTTTAGTTTCAAGAACCACCTAGCCGAGAAAAGCAAAAGCTCACAAAGCTTAATTAACCTAACCTGGAAAAATGTTTTTTCAAACAAAAGAATCACTTTATCCTCAAAACATAAGATATTTAATTCAGTTGTCAAATCAACCCTTTGCTACGCTTCTCAAGTCTGGGGTGCAGATGAGTACGAGGAAATAGAATTATTCCAAAGAAATTTTCTGAAGAAACTATTTAACATGCCACAAAATACACCAAATTATTGTATTTACTTGGAAACTGGTCTTCCAAAACTCCTAACCAACACTCTGAAATCTCAAGCTGACTTCATAATTAAGCTATGTAGTCATTATGAAGAATATCGACTTTCAAAGAAACTGTTTTTGTATGAGTTAAGGAACAAAGACTGGTGGTATAAAAAATGGCAGACTATTGGTAACGCTTGTGGTGAAAACTTAATAATTGACACTAACAACTTAAGCAATTTGAAAGAAAATCTCTACAACATTATTCAGAAGAATGAAGACGCATCTCGTGATATGTTCATCCTTAAGGCGCGAGAGTCTGATAACAGAGTCTTATACAGCCAATTGGATTACAATCTAAAACAAAGGAACTACTTCCATGATTCGTTAAGATATGATGAAATATCTCTAATCTTCAAAGCAAGGTGCGAGGTCCTTCACCTCAATGGGAACCCCTATAATGGAAGCTTTAACCAATTCTGTTCGTTGTGCAACCTTAAAGCAAAAGAAGACTGCTTTCATATTATTAGTATATGCCCTATATTCAGACCACAAAGAATTATGCATTTTGGTAAACCCACTTTAACATTACAAGAATCTGTACAACTTTTAAACGAATGTGAATGGAAAACCCTTAGCAATTTCTTGAAAACAGTTTACAAATACAGAAAATTGTTAATATCTGAATACATTTAAATACCTACCATTTTGAATTTATTGAAAATTTATTCTATTTATAGTCATTAATTAAAATTAAAATATAAATTTGTCAATCAGGCTGACGGCTAAGCCATTGCTTTAAGATTCAAATTTTGTAACAAACTATTGTATTTAACTGTTAATAAATGAATTGCTATTGTTGTTGTTATTGTTGTTGTAATTCAAAACAATAAGAAAAAACAAGTGCAGAGAGAATAACCGTTATTATTCCAATTATTCCTTGCTCTTTTCTCAACCTTTCCATTTTATCCACAAAAAAACGGTTCCTATTTGAAATATTCTACTCATATTTCCTCATTCGAAATGTAAACAAACTCCCAAGAGAGACAAAAAGAGAAAATCGTGTTTGACAGTAAAAAAAAAACCACCCACATTCATTTGCTTTGAAAGAGTTGAGCGCATAAGATTGAGAGATTTTGCTTGTGTGCGGGGTTTTAATCTGCACAGTCTACATCAGTCGCACATCTTATTGTAGAATACATTCATTTCAAACAAAAATCAACGTTTGAGTTCATTTTTCTACCAAAAATTTTGAGCGAATTCCCATATGTGCAAATCTGAAATTTGCACATTTCTACTCAAACGATTGTATGGGAAATAAAAATGAGTATATTTATTTGTATGGGGATTTTCGAGTGAAACGGGCAAATAAAAATCTTGCAGGTATGGAGGAAGTTCGAATCTTTTTTGTTTGAATTAATTTATTCTTGGCGTTGATTTGAGTACTTAACGAAGGATTTTCTTTTGCAAAATGATAAAATGTTTTAATTCGCATGTTTAGAAATTATTTGATAGTGACATGCAAAAAAAAATAATTTAAAAAAAATACATAAAGCAGGTTAATATAAAAAGAATGAAAACATATGAATGTAGTTTTCTTGTGAGTTGCGCCCCTGCAGCTTTGCGCCCTGTGCATTTGCACAACTTGCACATATGGTAGGGCCGGCCCTGCCTTCACCGGTATAAGAAACGATTTTGGCAATAGTAGGTTCAAGTTTAATATTTTTTAGCAAAAGTTCGTTTAATGTTATAAAAAATTACCTTTTTTTTTATTTATACATAACTCTACAGTCCATAGATCATAACATAGATAAGGCGATAGCCTTATCAAAATCACCTTCCATCTGCTTGATTGTTCCCAAAAATAACTCTTCTTCTCCTTTTTCCGCATTTACGACTCTTACTTGAAGCTTGATCTTGCACATGACAGCATAATGATTCCGTTTACCGCATTTTTTACATGTTGAACCTAATGTTGGGCATTTGAAGTGATGCTTTTGTCTGGTGATTTTTCTCCGCTATTGATGACGTCTTCGTATTTCTACCTCTTTCGGTCATAGGTTTTGCATTGCTGTATTTAACGTTAGATTTCTTTTTTTATCTATTTTGGCTACTACAGTTGTTGTTGGAGTTTCAAGTTGTTTTGCCTGCTCTTTCGTATTTTGCAACGCCCATATTCGAAGGACCAAATTTTTGCATGACCAAAAATTAAGACAGGTAGTAAAAATTTTTGGTCATTCGTAAAAAATATAAGGAATAAAACATCTTCCTCGGTCCCAACACTCGTTGTCAATGACACTCCCTTCGTTAGCTCTCTTGAGAAAGCTAACTCATTTGTTAGGCAGTTCGCCGCCAACTCTACGCTGTCTGATAGTGTCATGACTCCCCCAGTTCTTGAGCGCGTAAATGATTCTATGGGACAAATCTTCATTCGTACTCGATCTGTAGCGAGAGTCCTAAAAGATCTTAACACACATAAATCCGCTGTTCCGGATGGTATCCCCGCCATTGTTCTGAAGAGGTGTTCTTCCACGCTGGCAAAACCCCTGATTTAAGTCATGAGTCTTGCGGTGGGATTAAAAAAAAACTTTATCGTTTTTCTTTTTTTGTTTTTTTTTATATTTTATTTTTTTTATTTTAAATATTTAATTATAATTTTACATTATTTATTTTATTATTCTATTTATTATATTTGACTAAAGAAGCCGCTGTCCTAAGCGAGGCTGCACTTCAATGTCAAGAGGAGGATTAAGACTGAACTTAAAGAATAATTAATCTACGTTGTGAACTATTCTACAGGTATACGCGAAGTGCTTCCCGTGGGAACGGAATGCACTTGTTTACGAAATATTCATATTTCATTTGAATAAAATGAAATATGAGTATTTTGTTTTTCGTCTGTTGGGCATAGGAGAGAAGGGAGTGTATCCGTTTGTGGATAAGTTTTGCTATGCAAGCAAAAATGGTGGGAAACCGTTATGGCTTTAATTCAAATGCCGTTAGGCAAAGGGGCGTTTGTGGGATAGCGGGTTTACCGTTATAGGTGGAGGCTCTGGTGGGAAACCGTTATGGCTTTAATTCAAATGCCGTTAGGCAAAGGGGCGTTTGTGGGATAGCGGGTTTACCGTTATAGGTGGAGGATCGGACGTAACTCCTCCCCCCTTATGATTCTGCTCCGGAGAATCAATATTTTTAACATTAACTTTAATATTTGTTTTTCGGTTTTTGCTTTTTGAAATAGTGAAAATTATTAAAATTAAGATTGATATAACAATGAAGGTTGTTCCAAAATTTATGTACTTATGCGTGATTGATTTTAATTTAATTTCTTCTATCAATTTTCGATTTTCAATATTTTTTAAATGCAATGCTTCTGTGGAATAGTTCATCATGATATTTTTTACTGTTACATTTTTAAAATTCAGTATTATAAAATTATCGTAATATATAAAATTTTCGTATTTAACATTATTTATTTCTATTTTACAGTTTTCAAATCTTAGAAAGTTATTTCCTATTATATTTGTATTATAATCATGGCAATTATGAGTTACTTGCGTAAATGGTAAATTTTTCGTTATTACAATATTGTTAGTTATTTGTTTAATTTCTTTGTTTTTATTTTCTTTAAAATTACATTTTGACTTTTCTTTTAAAATATTTTGAATGCAGGAATCTTTTATTTCTTTTAATTCTTTAAATTTAATAGTTCCTTAAATTTTCATAATTAATATTAGCATCAGTTATTATTTTCGTATACGATGTTGCTAACTCTAAATTGTTATTATTTGGGATTGGTTCGATTAAAATTTTATAAATTTTTTGTCAGAATACATTGGAATTAGTAGTATAAATATTATTTGATTTTCGTGAATAATTACAGTACTTTTTATGTTAGCTAGTTCATTTAGTGTTATGTTAAATTTGTCTATTTCTTTGAATGATAAAATATCGTGTCCTAAAACTTCCAGTTGGCTCATGAGAATATTTTCCTTAACTTTTTTGACTTGGTCTTCCAATAGCTGAATGTCGTATTGTATTTGAAAGGCATGTTGCATATTCGATATTTCTGCGAATTCTTTGTTAATTGTGTTTCCTAAACTACTTAATTGGCTTTTAATTTCTAACTGCTGTTCATTAATATGTTTTGTAATGTTGTTGATAGCTTCGTTAAAGTTATGGTTGATTTTGATTTGTTCATTTAATCCTTCAATAAGATTTTTAGTATTTTGTTCATTTGTCTCTAAAGTTTGTCTGATTTCCATTTCGTCATCATAGTTCATTGTACCTGCAAGAATTTTGAGTCCTTTTCCTACGATATTAACGAGTCCTCTTTTTTTTCCTGTCGTGATTATCTAATAGTCTTTCTATCTCTTGTTGTAATTGTATAAAGTTGTAAGTAAGTGCCGGGTAATCATTTTTGTGGTTTAGTTTATTTATATTGTGTTCTATAATTTCTATATTTTCTATCCATGAACTAATGTTTACGTTGTGAAGTATTTTTGTATATGTTGTTATGATTGGAATTTGTTGGTCTCTAATTATAACAAAGCCGTTTCTTGAATTTAGGTTCCTTATGTCAAGTTTCTGTCCATTTGTCGTTGTCAAAAGTATTGTCAGTATGAAAAAAAGTACCTATAAAATTGTAATTTATATCATTGTTCATATTTATATTTTCTTTTAATTTGGGTTTTATAATATTTACGCCCTCTTTCATCATGGTCGTTATCTAAGACTTCGGGGTTTGATTTTATATGAGTTAATTTAAGTTTATTGTTAGTTCTAGTTTTAAGGTAGTTATGATTTGTAAGATCTATGTCAGTTTTATCTTTATTGTGTCTGTTTATATATCGTTCTTTGTTATTATTAATCGTTTCTACTATTTTGGGGTAGTCTTGATTTGTTATTGTCCCGTTAGTAAAGTCTACAGGTCTTTTCTTTGTTGAAGAATGAATAGTTTTGTTGTAGATTTTGACAGCTTTTAAAACTTTGTTTCTTAAAGTGTCTTTATTTTTTTCGTCAGCTGCGAATGTTCTGATGTGTTCGTTAAGAGTTTGGTGGAATCTTTCGATATCCGAATTGCCTGTTTTGTGGTAAGGTGTGTTTTCTTTTAGGAATTCTTTGATTGCAATTGATGAAAATCCTGTCTCATTGTCAGTAATTATTTTGTCCGGTATACCATTGTTTGCGAATCTGTATTCTAATGTGTTCAGTAGTGATGTCCAAGTCCTGTGTTTAATTTCTTGTACTGTGACGTATTTTGTAAATTTGTCAATCATAGTTACATACATTAGATTGATGTTTGCATACCATATGTCAATGTGTAGGGGAGAGGGGGGCACCTTTGAATGCGGGGCACCTTTGAACTTTGCTAATAAGATTCTAACAAAATCATATTTCCCAGCCTTAACCAGAATTTTAAATTGGCACTACTGTCTTTTTTAAACGTCAACGGCTTTCGGTGGTCCTCTCAGTAGTTGCGTGGAAGTAAGCCAGTAAAGACGTTTTTATGAGAAAATTGTATTTATTTTTTTTTTTTCGTAAGAGTGTAAAAAATTTTGGTGATCTGTTATCACAGTGGAAAATATATTTTGAAACTGCAGATTTATAAAGAACCATATAAAGGTGAGTTTTTTGAAAAATTCGGAATATTAAAATATTTGTGATATATTTTGTTTAAGTAAGCATGTCGGGGCACGTTTGAGCAAATCGGTAGGGGCACGTTTGAACATGTTCAATGAATATGAATTCTTTTAGTTTTTTTTTATATACAAATATATATATATAAATTTGTCTCCTTTTTGTGTAATTGAAGTAATTTGTGAATTCTAGTCTTTTATGTTATCTGTTTGTTTGTTTTGTTTCACTTAAACCAAGAACAAAAGTTTTTTGGTTACATAATATGTATGATTTGTTTACTATTTAAGGTGTACTCACAAATTCAGTTATTTATCAATACTTTGTTAAGTTTTTTTATTAAATAAAAACAATTTATTAATTTTAAACAAAAACAAAGCTTATATACTTTTTTGTTGCTGGTCAAAACTCTCAAAAAATCTGCCGTTCAAAGTTGCCCCAGCCTTGTTCAAAGCTGCCCCATTTGAGGGGTACCTTTGAACATAAGAGGCTGCTTCGTTTAAAAAATAATTAAAAAATATGAAACTATAGTTAACAAACGTTGTAATGGGTTTTAACCAAAGTTAATATCCATATTTCAAAGGGAAATTAATATTCAGGACGGTAACTCAAATACATAGGTTTTTATAGGACTCGAAAGAGAAAAGTGTTCAATGGTGCCCCCCTCTCCCCCAACACTTGATTTGGTTTGGTTGGTGTTTCTGTTATTTTCAGTGGGATTTTATAAGGATTTCTTTCATATTTGGATTTATTGCAAATTTCGCAATTATTAATGAATTTTTGAATTTTTTCTTTAAGGTTAGGACAATAATAAACGTCTTTAATTTCTGAATATGTTTCATTGATACCACGATGGTTTAGTGAGTTATGGGTTTGTGAAATTACTAAGAGTTCTTTTTCTTTATCTTCTAGATCACCTAAGAATTTGCTACATTTTATAACTCTAAGCTAAAATATTTCAGATAGGTTTCTTGGAATTGTGCAAAAATATGGTCATCAGTAGAATAGATTCCTAAAATTCATCTGGGAGGGATATACTTTTTCATGATGTCTAGAATAAGGTTTTCTTTATAATCTTTTAATTCGATAACAATTCTTCTTTTATGAAATGGGTTGTATATTTTATGGTTGTTTAATTTATTTGTTTTGTGTAAAATAATTTGTGTTTTGTAGATGTTAACAGGTGTTTCTATAATTGGGATGTGGTTGCTACTATCTTCATTTGCTCTGTGAATAGTGGCTACCATTGATTCGTCGTCGAGATCTTCTGGGATCTTATCGGAAGTGTTTATCACATTTTCGTTGTGGTAAACTTCCATCCTAGATAATACGTCGGCTACTTGGTTGTCCTTTCCTTTAACATACTGAATATCAAAATTATACTCTTCGAGTTTAACTTTCCATCTTTGTAGTTTGGTATTTGGTTCTTTTAGTTAACTAAGCCAAACTAGGGGTCGATGGTCGGTTCTTACAACAAATTTCCTGCCGTAAAGGTAGGGTCTGAAATATTGTGTGGCCGAAACTATGGCCAGTAACTCTTTTTCAATAGTGGAGTAATTGATTTCATGTGAATTGAGGGTTCGACTAGCAAAACATACAGGGTGGTTTTCTTGCGATAAAACCGCACCGATTGCATAATTTGATGCATCTGTAGTTAATGTAAAAAATTTTTCAAAATCTGGATGTTTTAAGATTGGATCTGATATGATCAAGGATTTTAGTTCCTCGAAACTTTCTATATATTCTGGATTATTTATATCAATTTTAGCTCCTTTTTTCAGAAACACAGTCATTGGTTTTGCTACTTTACCGTAGTCTTTTATAAACTTCCGGTAATAGCCGGTAATTCCTAAAAATGCTTTAATCTGTTTTGTCGTTGTAGGGAGTTTATAATTTTTAATTGCTGAAATCTTATTTGGGTTGGCCTTAATGCCCTCTAAAGTGACAACATGGCCCAAGAATTCAGTTTCTTTCTTCAAAAACTCCGTTTTATCCAACTGTACTTTTAAATTGACTTCTCGTAAACGCTTAAATATTTTTCGTAATGATGCTATGTGTTCTTCCAGAGATGTGGAGAAGACAATAATATCATCTAGATACACAAGCCAAATTTTTCCGATAAATTCTGATAAGACTGAATTCATCAGTCTTTGGAAGGTAGCGGGGGCATTTTTCAAACCAAAAGGCATTCGAACAAATTCGTAATGACCCTTATCAGTTGAAAAAGCCGTTTTTCGTATATCTTCTTCCACTATTTCAATTTGGTGGAAACCTTTTGCTAGATCAAGCGTTGTAAAGTACATGCAGTTTCCCAGTTTACCAAGTATGTCATCCATGTTTGGTATTGGAAATTTATCGTCGATTGAAACTTCGTTCAATTTCCGATAATCTATTACTATTCTCCATTTCTTTTTACCAGATGCGTCTTCCTTTTTCGGAACGACCCAGATCGGTGCAGAATATGGAGAATTACTTGGGCGTATGATACCTTGTTGAAGCATATCATTTATTTGCTTAGATACTTCTGCCTTATGTATTTCAGGGTATCTATAGCTTTTAGTGTAAATCGGGATATCGTTGACTGTCTTTATACTATGCTTAATCGCATTCGTAAAAGATAAGTCATTTCCCTCTTGGTAGAAAATAGTTGAGTATTGAGAAACAAGTTTCATTACTTCTGCTTTTTCTACACTATTAAGATGCTGGATTCTTATTTGTTCAGAAATCGGATCACTACTTGTTTCAGTGTGATACATTTCTAATTGGGGAATTTGTTTTTCATATTCCTCACTTTCATTAAAATAGATTGGTATTTCTGTTTCATCTATAAACAATTTTTTCTTTTTAAAGTCAAGAATTGCTTCTAACGGAAGAAGGATATTATTTCCAATCAATCCATCGAAAATTCATGAAATTTAAATTCAACAAATTCGGCAGTTTTATCTTTACCGAATTCTTTGAATAAGGGAATTTTAACTTTTTTATTGATATAAATTGGAGTACTTGTTGTTTTTATTTTAATAGGAGTTCTGAGATTTGTTGCCCATTTGGGGTGACAAATTTCTGGATTTATGATGCTCGTTTCTGAGCCTGGATCTATGAGAATTCTTAGATCCCTAGTTTTTGATTTTACAACTATATAGGGTAATCGGCCTGCAGGCTGTCTTCCTGAAAATCCGAACCCTGCAAATTAACTTGCCTTTGGTAGGAGGTGGAAAGAGTGTCCATAGTATCACTATTTTGGGATTGGAATGTGTTGTTATTTGTATTATAATTATTCGTACTTGTGTTATTATTTCTGTAAATTCCTGAATTATCGTTATTATTATTGTTATTTCGTCGAGGTTGATTATTTGAATTGTTATGGTTTCTAGAATTATTGGAGTTGTACTGACCAGAATTTGAGTTATTTTGTCGAAAATAATTATTTGAATATTGTCCTGAATTGTTATGGTTGTATTGAGCAGATCAACCATTATAATTGGTGTTGTGTTGCCTATTGGAGTTTGGATTGATATTATTAGATCTAGGATTATTATGCTGTCTATTTTGGTTATTTTGTCTGTCTGGTTGTCTATTTCTGTCTGAAATATAGGAGTCTGTTGTTTTTAAGTTATCATTTTTTGTATATGCGTATCCTGTTTCAAACAGGATTTGCATAGCGTCTTCTAAGTTTTTAGGGTTCCTACAGTGTAACAAACCTCTCATGGGTTCAGGTAATTTATTGATAAATATTCTCAGTGCCGCACTGCAGTTTCGTTCCACTTCTATATTAAAGCTATTTGGAAATGTTATTCTTATTTTGTTATTAAGACGACGAAGGACTACTTTAATGTCGTTATAATATTCATGGCTATTGGTCTTGAATTGAACGGCTCTTAGATCGTCAAAGAGTTGTTCTATCGACCTTTTGTCACTAAAGTACTGAAGAAATAATCGTTTGAGTTCGTCCCATTTGTGGACAAAGTTATTAATTTCTAAAGCTTCTCGAGCTTTGCCCGTTAGCTTTCCTTTTATAATTTCGAAAAAAATGATATGGCTACTTTCATCGTATTTACATAAAATTGGATAAATTCTATCGATTGAATCTAAGAAATTATATAAGTTTTCCCTATTTCCGTCATACTTATTTATATTATTTAAATATTTTATAGGTTCTATATTAATTGATAAAGGTGTTACCAGCGTATTTGTAAGTCCTGCTCTTGCTGCCGCCAATGCTGCTGCTGTGGTTGCTGTTGACTCCGTCATGTTGTTGTGTATTTTAATGTTCCGGAAGTCTCTTTTTTTGTTGTTTTGAATTGCACTTTCTTAAATTGGTTTTTCGTAGGTTGTTAATAAGGGTTGTACTTTTTCGCACTTTCCTATCTAGTTTGCACTTATTGTTAATAAGGGTTGCACTTTTTCGCGCTGTGAAATGTTAATAAGGGTTGTACTTTTTCGCACTTTTCCATCTAATTTGCACTTATTATTAATCAGGGTTGCACTTTTTCGCGCTGTAGTGTGTTGATAAGGGTTGTACTTTTTCGCACTTTCCCATCTAATTTGCACTTATTATTAATCAGGGTTGCACTTTTTCGCGCTGTAGTGTGTTGATAAGGGTTGTACTTTTTCGCACTTTCCCATCAAATTTGCACTTAATCGTACTTTATCGTACTATCGTGATGCTTGTTCTTATTCGAACACCGACTGCGCCATTTAAGTCATGAGTCTTGCGGTGGGATTAAAAAAAAACTTAATCGTTTTTCTTTTTTTGTTTTTTATATTTTATTTTTTTTTTATTTGAAATATTTAATTATAATTTTACATTATTTATATTATTATTCTATTTATTATATTTGACTAAAGAAGCCGCTGTCCTAAGCGAGGCTGCACTTCAATGTCAAGAGGAGGATTAAGACTGAACTTAAAGAATAATTAATCTACGTTGTGCACTATTCTACAGGTATACGCGAAGTGCTTCCCGTGGGAACGGAATGCACTTGTTTACGAAATATTCATATTTCATTTGAATAAAATGAAATATGAGTATTTTGTTTTTCGTCTGTTGGGCATAGGAGAGAAGGGGGTGTATCCGTTTGTGGATAAGTTTTGCTATGCAAGCAAAAATGGTGGGAAACCGTTATGGCTTTAATTCAAATGCCGTTAGGCAAAGGGGCGTTTGTGGGATAGCGGGTTTACCGTTATAGGTGGAGGCTCGGACGTAAGCTTTTCCATCTATCCTATTCTTCTGGGCTTGTTCCGAGCAGTTGGAAAACAGCATTTGTCCAGCCTCTCCCAAAAAAAGGCGAATCTTCTTCACCCTCTAATTACCGACCAATTGCACTTACGTCCCTTCCCGAGTAGCACAGAAGGGTTTCTTTTTGGTAGATATAACTCCAGTAAAACAATGAAGTTGTTGTTCATTTATTTCAGGAACATGTTTTGCTACAGTTATGTAACCCAAATAGCCGCGTTTCTCCTCTCATTTGAAACAAATTTGTATTAATTCCGTTTTATAGAAGTTAAATTTTGTCATTTCTCAGTTTTATAAGTGTTATTTGAACTAAGAAATGTTACATGTAACTCAATCTTACAATAATGCAACTTTAATTGAACTCGACGATGAGCTTTATTAATATTGCTAAAACGTTAATGCAAGCATACTTTGTTACATATAACATTGCTTAAACAAAATTTAACTTTTTCAGTTCCATTATGTTATAATATAATGAGAAATAATGTTACCGAAAACATTTCAAGAGTTACTGAAAAGTTTTTATTTAACTCTTTTAAAATGTATTGTATACTTTTCAGATGTTATAAAAGAGATAAAGTAAAGTATTGGATACAATCATTAGTCAAATATTATTATTTCAAATGCGATTTTTAGTTATTTATAAACTGAAAATCTAATGCAAATGCTATTTTTATCACAAAAATTGATGTTTTCCTTCTAGAAAACTCACGCGCCATCCCAAATATTAAAATTGGGCGAAAATTTGAAAAATGTGAAAATACTCATTTCTGTATTTATGAATTTAAGTTGCAAAAATTTTTATGATTTACATTAGGAAACGAAACTTTGACCCATTTCCATTAAAATTTACTAAACAAAAAGTGACAATAACTGGAAAAGCTAATTTAAAAATTTAGCATATAATGATCAAATCCTAAGAAATTTTTATTACATTGTGAACAATATGGCGTTTGTTGCAGGAAATATCAATAAAACATTGTCTCTCAAAAGTAAAACTTAAATGTTACTATCCCAAAGATATAACAAAATAGAAAATCAAAGCAATAAACTCCTCATTTTAATCAACTTACAATGTTTATAAAACAGAGAAATATTGTGTTTCATCATATTTTCGAATTTTCGTTACTGAAACAAGAATTCTTATATTTAAAAAACCATCATTTTTTTTGTGGCAGGAAAAACTGAAGCTAAAAAGTGCATTTTACTTTGGTCCATGCCCGCCAGTATTGCCGCAGTTAAATTTTTGTTTATATTTCTAAAACAGACATTCATAACAGAAATCAAGTTAAATTTAAACATATCAATGTTGCCTTCTTTTGAACCCCCATTAAATGTTTAGTTCTAGAGAATAAATTTCTAATTAAGATTTAAAAAAAACATAATTTTGCCTTTTTCTTAATGCTTCATAAAATATCGTTTTTTGGCCGTCTGTTGACATTTGATACGAAATATTCATGAAAAGTAAAAATGTGTTTTTTGTGACAAGACAAATCATGCAATGTAAAAAAAGTTATTTTTATTTTTAATAATTATGAGTTCTTAAAGCCATT
Organism: Syrphus vitripennis; assembly: GCA_958431115.1. NCBI lineage: Eukaryota > Metazoa > Arthropoda > Insecta > Diptera > Syrphidae > Syrphus > Syrphus vitripennis. The sequence goes on from OY288109.1 coordinate 51,868,016, forward strand.
GTATAATTTACGTGTATTATGGTCGTCTTAAAATCTGCAACTGTTTAATATACTTGTGACAATTTTTCAATCCTGCGGCAACTCTGCCATGTAAAGCAACTCTTTTCATGTCAAAGCAAAATGGCTGACATTTAAAATATCAATCAGCTTTGTTATCGAAGGTTCTAGAAACTCAACTACAACATCACTTGAATCTTAAGAAATGTTGAAGTTTTGTTTCAAATGCAAAGCAAATGTTTTTTTTTTCAACTTTAGTACTTTGGTTACCTATCCGTTTCAATGTCGTTACAATATCTGTTTCATGTTTACAAATATATTACAAGTAAATAACAAAAATTCCACTCATAAAAAATACAAGCGGGTATGTTTCAACTTTGTTTCAACGATGTGTTATGCGAAATATAAACGAAACAAAGCACAAGTAGAGTTTCATCTTTGTTTTTATATTGAATATAGTAATAAGAAGATTGAAATGTAATTAAAAAAACAGTTTTGGAGATTTACTCGTATACATACATTTTTTTAAACCAAGAAGTGTTATTTAAAGAATGATGTGTATTTTATTATAATATACATACATATTTTTCTAACAGCATTGTATTGTATTGTATTGAATATACAACACCGATTAACTTATTGTTATATGTATATATTGTAAAAAACTTGTTCTAATGTTAAAATAAACATTTAATAGGAAAAACATTACAAAAATGTTTTTGTCAATTGTTTCCCTTTTTTTGACTGTCAATTATATTAAAGTTACGAAAATGTTTTTATAGATTGTTTTAAGAAAGTTATTTTAACATTTAAGTTAGAAGATAACGAAATAGAAAATCAATAGATGTAATAAAAACTTTTTACTAACCATCAAATGCTAGACTTGCTTATAATCTTTTAATAACAACTTCAGTTTTTTGAAAACAAGTTCAAACTGTTATAAAACCGATTTGTAGCATTTAAATTTAAAAGTTACAATTGTTTTTTGATGAACAACTGAGAAATTGAGTTACAACAAATAATATTGCAAATTACTTCAACAAAACACAAATACAACAGAATTCTTGTTACAAATCGAATTCTGTGCTACTCGGGTTCTTTCCAAGGTCATGGAAACGCTGATAAATTATCAGCTCAAGAAATAATTATCTCGAAGATCGAAAGCTTCTTAATGACCGGAAATATGGCTTTCGCAGCAATAGGTCCACTGGTGACTTGATGGTTTATCTCACCGAACAGTGGAACAAATCTTTACATCGTTTTGGAGAAAGTAAGATTATTGCACTTGATATTTCTAAAGCGTTTGATAAAGTTTGCATCCTGCTCTTTTATCGAAAATGCGTGCGTTTGGTATCGATGAAACACTTCTTCGTTGGATTAGTAACTTTCTTTTGAATCGCTCTATACAAGTAGTATTAGACGGATTCAAGTCTGAAACCCATAACATAAATGCTGGTGTGCCACAGGGTTCCGTTTTGTCTCTGACCCTCTTTCTCATTTTCATTAATGATCTCCTGTCTGCAACTACTAATCCATTAAATTGTTTCGCTGACGATAGTACCCTTAGCTTTTCATATTCGTTTCCAGATTCACATCCCTGCTCTTCGGACGTGGAACTAAAACGGCAAAATATGATAAGTTCATTAAATTCTGACTTAGACAGCATTGTACAATGGGGATTAAGAAATCGCGTAGAATTTAATGCTTCGAAAACTCAATGCTGCCTTCTGTCGTTAAAGCGAGACGTACCCCCCTGCCATTATCTATGAGTGGCACTTGCATCGAAGAAACCAATCAGCTTGCGATTTTAGGTATGTGTATCACAAACCACCTTTTGTGGAATGATCACATACTTAACGTTGCCAAAAATGCCGCAAGATGTTTAGGTTTCCTTTGGAGATGCAAGAAATTCTTTTCGCCATAAAATTCGTATTTTTAACTTTTTATAAATTGCAAATTTTTACTTTAATTTAAATTTGTCTTTTTTTTTATTTTTTTTTTATGTATGAGTTTTTACTTCTGACACCATATTATAGTGTGAAGACGAGAGTTGTTTTAAGACTCATTTATTCATCAATATAATATAACTTAAAACTATGACATTTCTCTTGTGTACTTAACTTATTATACTAAACCGTAAAACTATAATAAGAACTATACTTTTCAACTTCATATGGTATGTTCTCACAGCAGCTATATCCAATCTTAAGTCCAACAAAGCTGCTGGGGCTGACGGCCTCACTGCCGAACTGTTCAAAGCAGCAGGAGATGACTTGGTAAGGAGTAGGCACCAACTCATCTGCAAAACTGGAATCTCAGCATTGTTTGCCCAATTCTCAAGAAAGGAGACCCTCTGAACTGCGCTAACTATGGAGGCATCAGTCTCCTAAACTTCGCATACAAGATCCTTTCTGCCGTATTAAGTGAACGTTTGAAGCCGTTCGTCAACAACCTGATAGGTCCATATCAGTGTGGCTTCAGACCAGGAAAGTCCACCATCGACCAAATATTCACACTACGGCAGATCTTGGAAAAAACCCAGGAACTTCAAATCGATACCCACCACCTCTTCATCGATTTCAAGGCCGCGTATGACAGCATCTATAGAGAAGAACTGTAAAGAGCAATGTACAATTTTGACATCCCTGCCAAACTTGTCCGTTTGTGCAGAATGACGATGGAGAATGCGCTGCTCCATCAAGGTCGAACAAAATCTCGCCGACGTATTTGATGTCAAAAAAGGTTTTAGACAAGGCGATGCATTGTCATGCGACTTCTTCAACATCGTTTTGGAAAGAATTTTGCAAAACTCGCTCGGCAACACCAGAGGCACAATCTTCCAAAGGTCCGTCCAATTACTCGGATACGCCGATGATATTGACATAATTGGATGATCAAAGCGTGATGTCAGTGGCGCGTTTGTGAGCATTGAGACGGAAGCGGAGAAGATGGGTTTAGTGGTCAATGAGGGCAAGACGAAGTATATGCTGTTTTCAAGAAAAGACATAGAACGGCGACGTCTAGGACAAAACGTCAAAATAGGTAGCTACAACTTCGAGGTAGTTGAGGACTTATCAAGTTGAAGATCGCTGCATCCGAAGTTGTTTTTTCATTTAGAGTTGCAGCTCTCGAAAAGTATCAATGATATTGGAAAATTTTAAACACCAAAATGTTGGGCACAAAATTTCCCAGGGGCGATGTCCGCTACTTTTTAAAAATTTTATCCCGTTATATTTGTTTTTAATGGGTTTCAAACTTTTCAGATTATTTTTTTGTTTAGACGTGCAGATAGACGAAACTAACGGTCAAAATAAAAAACAAAAAATTGTATCGTGTAGAGCGTCTTTTACTCTAGAGGCGATGTCGCTTATTTTTTTTTTTTTTTTACTAAGCGTTTTTAACCATGAAACATAAAAACAAAACTCACAAAACTTTATACCGTTATAACTTCGGATCACCTAACGGCACCAAAAAAAAAGTACATTGAAAAATTAGATTTTTTCAACTCTAGAGGCGATGTTTTTTATTTTTTTTAAATTCATGTTCTTACGCCATTAATTTGCATAAAAACAAATTATAATAAAAAGAAAAACAAAAACAAGACCAATATTGTTGTCATATAAATTCAAGGCTCACCCTTTTGTATATGCACTATGCAGTTCGTATCTTCTTTGTTATTTTTCTCTTTATTATAATTCACGATACAATTTTTTGTTTTTTATTTTTACCGTTAGTTTCGTCTATCTGCACGTCTAAACAAAAAAATAATCTGAAAAGTTTGAAAACCCATTAAAAACAAATATAACGGGATAAAATTTTTAAAAAGTAGCGGACATCGCCCCTGGGAAATTTTGTGCCCAACATTTTGGTGTTTAAAATTCTCCAATATCATTGATACTTTTCGAGAGCTGCAACTCTAAGAGAAAAAAAAGAAAAAAAAATGCAGCGATCTTCAGCTTCATGAGGACTTTGTCTACCTAGGCTCCGCTATCAATTCAGACAACGACACCAGCGCTGAAACTAATCGGAGAATAACCCTTGCAAAACGCTGCTTCTTTGGACTTAGAAGGTAATTTAGTAGTAAGGTCCTCTCTCGAGCAACTAAAATGACCCTTTTTAAGACGCTTATCATCCCAGTTCTTATTTATGGCGCTGAGGCTTGGACCTTGTCAAGGCAGGATGAGAACGTCTTAGGATGCTTCGAGAGGAAAATTTTCCGTGTGATTTTTGGTCCCGTCTGCATAGATGGTGAGTGGAGGAGAAGATACAACCAGGAACTGTACGGACTGTACAGCGACACTGACGTGGTCAAAAGAATCAAAGTCCAATGACTTAGATGGCTGGGTCATGTTGAGCGAATGGACATCAACGTTCCGGCCCGGAGAGTCTTCGAATATAATCCCGCAGTGGGAGTGGGAGAGGATCTCATCCAACTTGGCGTACGAAACTGGAGACAGCCAGCTAGGGACCGAGCTGGCTGGAGACGCATGTTGGTTGAAGCCAAGGTCCGTCCCGGACTGTAGCGCAACCTTAAGTAAGCAAGTATTTATTTATTTATTAATTAATTTATTTCTTAAGTTATTTATTTATTTATTTGTTTATTTATTTACTTAATGATTTATTTATTCATTTACTTATACATATATTTAATAATTACTAATTTTTTTTTATTATTTATATATATTTTTTTTATTTATTTATGTATGTATCTATTTATTTATATATTTATTTGTTAATTGAATTATTTATTGTTTAATTTATTTATTTGTTTGTTTACTTATTTATTTTTTTATTTAACTTTTTTGTTTGTTTATTTTTTTATTGATTTATTTAGAAAGAAAAAAAAGTTTAGGAGAAACACTTATCATTTTATCTTAAGGTGGCCATAAACGACGAACATGCTCGCCGAACATGCTCGTTTGCATTTCCCCCTACACGGCGAATACAGATTGCGAACATTCATTTCGTTCCGATTCTCAAAAAATAAACATCATGTGCGACAAAGAAAAGCAACAACAAAGTTCACAGCAAAAAGGAGTTTTGCTCGCGAACATGGCCCTACACGGCGAACATTGAAACCTTTGCATATGAAAACTATAGTACTATCATGGCGAGTTTTTTTTAGGGTTGCCCTGACCCTTGTGGTGGCGCTGCAAAACGTGAGGTGTAAAATTGATTTTGGGAGTCTTTATGCGTCGGAAATTGGCTGTAGGGGCAAGAGGAGACTATTTTTTGGATTATTGTATCCAAAAAATATCAATAAATATCGATTAAAACTTCCATAAGCTCTCCGCAAAAAAAAAAAGAGTAAGGGTTGCCGGCATACTTTAGATGTCGCCCCATTCGACTTCCATCATGAGAGTACTATAGTTTTCATATACAAAGATTGAAACCAACGAACACGAGAAAATCGAAATGTTTCGCCAACAATGAGCCGTTCGCGAACTCGCCCCTACACGACGAATATCAAGCGAGCACGGGCATGTTCGGCGAGCATGTAAGTTGATAATTTTAATTGAGTGAAATGTAATATGGTTTTCTGCAACGCTTATTACTTACACTTATCAGAATTTCTTTAAATTGATTTTTTTTTAGGGTTGCATAAAGCTTGGAAATTATACTTAAAAACTCTTTCACCAGTTGACCACTTTTCTTATACTGCTCTTTTCGAGGAATTTAAAGCCCTTTCAAAAACTTTGTATACAAATTATGTAAATGAAACGGGAAATTCTTTAAAACAGGACCCTAAATCATTTTGGAGACTCGTTAACTCAAAGAAAAATTCAGATGGTTATCCGGCGAATTTTATTTATGAAAACTGCTCGTTACGTTAGACCGCCGATATTTGCAACGCTTTTGCGAATAATTTTCGTAACTCCTTCGTTGAGGCACCTGTTGTTGTTGATGAAGAATATTTTAAAAACTTCCATATCTATGCCCAAACAAATTGTAATAGTATTTCTCTGCGTGAAAACACTATTCTAGAATATCTTTCTTCATTGAAAGATGACTACCCTTCTGGCCCTGATGGAGTTCCCCCAATAGTAATAAAAAATTGTAGACATATTCTAATTCAACCCCTTAAACTTTTGTTTGAGCTCTCTATTAAATCAGGCAAATTTCCTTGCTTTTGAAAATCATTTTTAACTCCCGTTTTTAAAAAAGGCGAAAAGATTGATATCAAAAATTATCGGCCTATATCGAAATTATCTTGTATCCCAAAGCTCTTTGAAAAAGTTGTCTATCATTTCATACCAGGAATTTAATTAGTGAAAAACAGCATGGATTTGTACAAAAAAGATCAACAATAACAAATCTTCTTTCTTTCGTCCACAAATGCTCGAATGCCTTGGAAAGTGGAAGTGAAATTGACTGTATATATATAGATTTTTCTAAGGAATTTGATCAATTGAGCCATAATATTATTTTGTTCAAACTAAGAGCTTTTGGTTTCTCACCCTTTTTTGTAAATTGGATTAAATCTTATCATGAAAATAGGTCCTATCAGGTGAAATTCCGCAATAGTCTTTCTAGTCCATTCATTGACCATTCAGGCGTACCTCAGGGAAGCCACCTTGGCCCTTTTCTGTTCATTCTTGCTATAAATGATGTCGTGTCATGTCTACAGTCGAGTGAGATTCTTATATTTGCAGATGATATGAAAATTTTCAAGACAATTAAAGACAAACATGACAACCATCTTCTTCAGGCAGATATATTGATAGTTTTACTGTTTAGTGTAGTAAAAATGGTCTTACTTTAAACCCGGCTAAATGCCAAACAATTACTTTCTCAAGAAAACGTTTTCCAAATTCTTTTGATTATTCTATTTTGCAGCATAAACTAGGTAGTATCTCAAGCTTTAAGGGTGTTCATTTTAGCTCTAATTTAGAGTTCACGGAACATATAAATTTCATTGTTAAGAAAGCCAGCTCTATGCTTGGTTTTATTAATCGTTGGGCAAAGGAGTTTAACGATCCATACGTTACTCTCTCTTTGTAAAATTGTTATGTACGTCCTCATCTTGAATATGCCTCACAAGTATGGTCCCCTTTCTACGAAACACATAAAAGTCGGATTGAATCAATTCAGCATAAATTCATTCGCTTTGCTCTGAAGGGCCTTCCCTGACTGACCCGTTCAATCTACCACCATATGAACATAGAATCCAACTTCTGCAAATCCAAACTTCATATCAAAGACGTGTCAATAATGACCTTATATTTATTCATCAACTCATTAATGGTCAAATCGATGCTTCCGATTTGTTAGCTTGCATCGGCATTAACTACCGCGGAGGATCTCACCACTTGCGAAGATGTGAACTTTTACACGTTGATTTCCATAGAACCAACTATGGCTTGCATGAACTTTTGAACCGTATGTGCAGGCTTTTTAATTTAAACAATTTGTCTATCGACTTCAACATGAGTAAATTAAGACTAAAAATTTCGTTTCGAACCAGTGCTCCTCTGTCGTGATATTGTTTTATTTTTAACAATAGATATCGTGAATGTCTAGTATTTTGTATATTTTTGTTTAATTTTGTTTTATTTTTATACTTTTTAATTTTTGTAATTAGATATTTTTATGTGTTGCATGTGTTAGTTTTCATTATATTTACTAACCACTAACACATGCACTTATGATGAGCCTCTTACTGTAGTTGAAGCTTACTCTAAGCTCACTACAGCAAAGAATCTGAAGTGTAAAAAAAAAAAAAAAAGTTGATAAGTGATTAGTGATAAGTGGTTGGTGCAATGGGACCCTGATATAATCAGCCTTATCGGGAGTTCCTTGGGAAATATTTTTCCCTTCCGGGAACACGTTCCTACTATCGGGAATTCCCCACGGAATTTTTTTCCTTGGGAATTAGTTTTGCCACCATAAAAATAAAAATGAATTTTCGAACATATTTTTCGAATAATTTGACAGGGTTTTAGTGGAAAAAATATTTGTTTTTGTCTAAATTCTGAATTAAAAATGCAAAGAATTTCATTTTTATTATTAATGGATGAAATACAACAAGGACAACGAAATGAACAAAGAACCATAAGGCGGAGTTTAAGAAATCATTCAAATCCATTAGAACTACCACAACAATTGTAAGTAAAAATATTTCTTGATAGAAAAATATTAAAATTTTTTCTTTGTGGAAAATTATTTTAATATCTCTTTCTTCTACAGATTCCATCGCTATTATAGAATTAACAAGCAATTGTTCAAACATTTGCTTGATATGCTATCAAATTTCATGCCTCAAGCCAAAAAAAACCAATAGCCATTCCTCCTATAGTCAAGTCAAGAAGGTGGATACCAGACCGGGGCGGCTTAGGAAAAGATTATGAGGTTGGGCTGGCTCAATCTTCATTTTCGGAAGTCTTGACAAATGTGTTGCATTTATTTGAGACCAAAATTTGCCCCACATTTATCAGGACTCAGATGAGCGACGAAGAAAAAAGAAAAACTGTTTTAAACTTTTATGAAAAGCATAAAATACCTGGGGTAGTGGGCTACATAGACGGCACTCACATTAAAATAATTGCCCCACCAACAAACAAACACTTAAATTACAACAGGAAAGGATATTTTAGTTTAAACGTCCTACTTGTAAGTTAATTTTTTTTTTAATTTAATTTAATCTACCTAATTAATGATTAAGGCCAAAACCCACCATTAACTGATACACCAAGTCATACAGCAACACCATTTCAGACAACCCCAACAACCCAACCACCACCATCAACACCATCATCTCCATCTCCATCACCTCAACCATCAACACCAAATTCATCACCATCTCCAAAATTCAACTGGAATAAAACAAAAGAGAACACCCGAAAATGAAATATACATTTGTACTTACAATGCTCAATCGCTTCTATCAGAAGAAAGGATGACCTTGTTTGGAAACGCAAGGAAAAAGATAAAATGGGATATTATTGGATTATGTGAAGTACGAAAAATGGGGGAAGAAATTGTGGAAACAGATGAAGGGCACATATTCTCATATATCAGACAGACCAAGGGAGAATATGGAGTAGGTTTTCTAGTTCATAAGCGTTGGAAAAATCTATTATCGAAATAAAGGGATATAATGAAAGAGTCATCGGACTGAAGATTCAAATTGGAAAGGTTAAAGCTACCATCATACAAGTTTATGCTCCAACAGGAACAGCTTCGACAGAAGTTTTAGAAAGATTCTACAAAACACTGGATTTAGCGGTCAACCAACTCAGTTCAGAATTACTTGTAGTAATGGGTGACTTTAACGCACGAATTGGTTTAAAGAAACCGGGTGAAGAACCAATAATGGGACCATATGGGTATGGAAATAGAAATAACCGAGGGGAAAGGATGTTGCAATGGTTGTGGCAATATAAATTAACAGTTACAAACTCACTCTTCAGGAAAAAAGAAAGCAAAATGTGGACTTGGATCCACCCAAATGGAAAGCATAAAAACCAAATCGATTTTATTCACACGAATAAAAAATCTTTTTTCAAAGATGTCGATTTGTTGAATCGGTTCGAATACGACTCAGATCACAGACTAGTAAGAGCCAAGCTACTGATCAATCATAAGACAAGGAAGTATTATAAGAAAAACCAGTATGTACTAGAAAAAAATCCCAACCCGATTCAAATTGGAAACTACAACAAGGAATTACAGCTCCGCCATCGTATTTTGAAGGAAACGAATGGTTACAGAACAGTTCCAGAAAAATACGACCAATTCGAAAAAATTTTGAAAATAATATCTTCAAAACATGTCTCTAAAAGTCTTGAGAGTACTCTAAAAGTCTTGAGAGTACAAACAAAAATAAAATATCAGTAGCTACACAAAACATGATAAAAAGAAGGGAATTTTTAAGAAAAATTAGAAATATGTCACAAAATGAAAGAATAGAACTGAGAACCTTAAGAAAAGAGATAAAGAGAAAAAGCAAACAAGAAATAAGAGAATTCCATGAAATGAATATAAAAAATATCTTGGAAACCACTAAATCGATAAAGAAAGTAAAACAAAGCTTGAAATTAGAGAAGGAATGGTTCTAAGGGGTTTCAAAAAACAACGAACAAGTCCGGAACAGAAGAAAAATAAACGAAGTGGCAACAGAATTTTACAAAGATCTTTACTCAAATATTCGGCAAACTGCAAGCATCGGTAATACAGAACAGAGGCTAGAAGAAGAATCTGAAGAAATTTTTCCGTTTCTTCAAGACGAAATAAAAAAGGCTATAATGGAACTTGGTAACGAAAAGAGTAAAGGCAGTGATGGAATCGAAGCCGAATTGAAACGTGTTCAGCTTGGCTTAAAGATATTTTCAACGATGTTTTATCTACTGGAGAAATTCCTATCCAATGGACACAGTCGTATATCACACTATTGCACAAGAAAGGGAAAAAAGATGACATCAACAACTACCGTCCAATAAGTCTGATATCTAACATCTATAAAATCTTTGCAAAATGCATCTTCAAAAGGCTAGAAGTAGACCTCGGACAGCATCAACCAGTGGAGCAAGCAGGTTTTCGATCAGGTTTTTCTACAACAGATCACCTTCAGACAGTCAATCAAATTATCGAAAAAGTGTAGAATACCGATTACCGGTTTATTTCATTTTTATTGATTTTAAAAAGGCTTTTGATACCATTAACCAAGACTTCATGTGGAATGCACTTCTTAATCAGGGTATAAATTGTCGTTGGGTAAAAATCTTCAAAAAAATTTATGATTCTTCCACTGCTCAAATAAAAACTGAAATCTTTGGAGAGCCACTTAATTTACAAAGTGGAACTAAACAAGGAGATCCAATACCACCACCTTTCTTCGCAGCTACTCTAGAAGAATGCTTCAGAAAATTAGACTGGGATCATATTGGCATAAGAATCAACGGAAAATATCTTTCAAACTTAAGGTTTGCTGATGATATTATTCTGATGAATGAAAACCCTGAAGATCTTCAAAAGATGATAAACGAACTAATTCTCGAATGCTCTAGGGCAGGTCTTCATGCAAACGAAAATAAAACAAAAGTCATGACAAGGACTTCATATATTTAGGGCAATTGGTTTCATTTAATAGAAGAGAAGAGAAGAGAAGAGAAGAGAAGAGAAGAGAAGAGAAGAGAAGAGAAGAGAAGAGAAGAGAAGAGAAGAGAAGATAAGAGAAGAGAAGAGAAGAGAAGAGAAGAGAAGAGAAGAGAAGAGAAGAGAAGAGAAGAGAAGAGAAGAGAAGAGAAGAGAAGAGAAGAGAAGAGAAGAGAAGAGAAGAGAAGAGAAGAGAAGAGAAGAGAAGAGAAGAGAAGAGAAGAGAAGAGAAGAGAAGAGAAGAGAAGAGAAGAGAAGAGAAGAGAAGAGAAGAGAAGAGAAGAGAAGAGAAGAGAAGAGAAGAGAAGAGAAGAGAAGAGAAGAGAAGAGAAGAGAAGAGAGAGAGAGAAGAGAAGAGAAGAGAAGAGAAGAGAAGAGAAGAGAAGGAGATCTCACGAAGGATAACGAACGGATGGAGGCAGTTCTGGGACGTAAACCTATGTTGGACTCGAATATCTCAAACGATACCAAAAAATACATTTTCGACTCCACAGTTTTGCCAGTACTCACGTATGGCTCCCAAACATGGACAAACAACGTTGCGATAAAAAAGAAACTTTCAGCAACTCAAAGGGCAATGGAAAGAGCAATGCTTAAAATAAGAAGATCTCAGCGAGTAAGAAATGCCAACATACGCTCATGGACAAGATTCGAAGATGTTGTTTGGAAGACGAGAAAGCTGAAATGGGACTGGGCAGGACATTTTATGCGGAAGTCAGATGGCAGGTGGTCAAAAGAGTGCACAGAGTGGACACCGTTTAGTGGTACCAGGTCAGTTGGGCGTCAGCCAAAAAGATGGAGAGATGAGCTTCATGCATTCGACAGACTTTGGTTTCAAAAATCTCACAACAGAAATGAATGGAAAACAATGGGGGAGGCTTTTGCCCGTGCATAAGTATATTTTTTTGTTTAAAGAAAATCAATTTGATTTATATAACAATATTAATATAATAAATAGGTGAAAAAGAAAATGTATTTAGTATTAAGGCAGAATAGCTAATAAATAATAATAATAATAACCTAATTCCAGGTTTGCGACGACGAGATTAAAATTCGATTTGTAGATGCTTCTCACCCTGGAGCATGTCATGATTCCTTTATTTTGAAAATAAGTGAACTGCGATCCTGGATGGTAGAGAAATATTTAAATGGTGAAAGAAATTCTTGGCTATTGGGCAGATATCTTTTCAATAAAACAATGTTAACATATATTTCTTCAACAAACACTTTCAACAGGTGACGCTGGATATCCCTTGGAACCATGGCTATTAACACCCCATCGAACAGTAGAAAGTTCATCGGAAGCCAATTTCTATGAAGCCCATACTCGATGCCGAAACATAATAATAGAAAGGAAGAATGGGGTCCTTAAAGGAAGATGGAGGTGTCTGCTCGGTGCAAGAGAATTGCACTACCATCCAAAAACAGCAATTAAAATAGTGAATGCTTGCTGCGCGTTATACAATATGTGCATCCATTTTAAATGCGATTTTCCAGATGATGTGAATACTGCATTTATAGATGATGAAGACTATTCCACCAACACCAATAATAGAGAAGATGATGTTGACACAAATGATTTAGAACTCAATCGCCAGGCAAAACGTATAAGAAGAGATATTGGGAATAATCTTTAAATTTATATTTATTGGGTAGGTATGTATTTTGGACTCAAGTCATAAGTAAATAAAAATATATGTGAATTCATGAAAAAAACTTAAAATTAAATAAATATAAATAAACATAAACATAAAAATTCATCACAAAAAAGAGTCTTTAAAATAAAATATGTGAAGTCGTTATAACTTTCCTAGTTTTTCTTCTTCATTCAATTTCAAGTAAACGTTTTTTGAACTCGAGCTTTGCTTTTATTTCCTGCGTTTTCATTTTTTCCATCTCAAGGTGCCTCAAGTTTTCATCCAACGTCTTTTTCTGGAAATCGCTAATTTTGTCAATGGACCTATATATTTTCCTAAAATTGAATACCATTTCTTTTTGGTGTTTTTTCATGGCCTCAACTGCCTCTCCAATTTTATTGCAGAGTTCTTTTTGGATTTCAATTTCTCGTTCCAAAGCGACACCACATGTTATGCCTTTTTGTGGCTTTTTTGTTGGACGAGGAGTTGAATTTCTATTCTCTATATTCATCAGCGAATCATCCTTTTCAATATTCTGCTCCTCCGGCTCTATTGAATTTATGATCATATCAAAAATAACATTCTCGTCGAATGATCTTTCCTTTAACACTTCAACAGAACGGCTGCCCGATGATGAATTCGGACAATTTTCACTACCGATGATTTGATTTCGATTATCATCAGTCTTTCTCTTTTTGCTACACGAAGGGAGACCAAAAGTAAGAGCATCTGGGCATCCTTCCACCGATTCTTCTAAGGCGCAAATTCGTATAATAGTTTCCTCCAACGCACTGAATTTATATTCCTTGTTTGGGCCTCCACCAGTTGCTTGTTGTTGTCTCTTGTTTTCACACATTTTCTTCCTGACGTATTTTTTTTTATCAAGCCAAACCTTAAATTGTTTTTTAATAAAAGCATCACTTAATCAATTTACCACCTACTTTTTTCCATTCAGCTATAGATTTTGTTGGTGGGCCAAAACTGTTGACTTCTTTTTCAACTTCTTTCCAAAATTTGGTAATGTCTTCTTTTTGCCGATTTGTTGTAAAGCCATTGGCAATATCTCGGTTTTTTTCCATAAAACTAATTAAAACTTGTATTTGATTCGTATTTGATGAATTCGACCTTAAAAATAAACAATTTTTTATTTATATTTGTATTATTATTTTGTTAAGAATTGCTTACATTGCTGGCTCCGTTTTTAATTCCGACAACTAAATAACAAAAAAAATGCCAATAGGTATTTTGCCCTAGGAATTTTTTTCCCAATTTCGAAAAGTTCTCGATACCAATTTTTCGAATATGGGAAAAAATCCATGGGAAAAAAAGTTCCCGATAACCCCAAATATGTATATTCGATTCCAATATCTAAAAAAAAAATATCGTAACACGTGCAGGAACAATGAATAATTTGATTCGTTAAAACAGCCCAGTTGTGCGAACAGTAATGAATGTAGGTACATAGTATCATTAATTTAATTAAATACTAGTTGTTATTTTGGTAGGTCTTGACAGTAAAGATTTAACTTTGAGTAAAGTTTTGAATGCGTCCTACAGCTGTTAAGAGTCATTATTCAGATTCAATAGAAGAATAAAATTAAATTTGGGGTTCTTTTTTTTTAAAGAGAACAGAATACAATAGAGAACGAAGGGTTGCAACTTGCAACACATGTTGTTGTGCATTGGCACTCTTTGTAAGTATAATTGATTTAATTAACAGACTTTAAAATTTTTATTTTTTAGATTTTGTAATTTTGGTAAATTTTGCGTATAATTTAATAAGAAAAAAGAGGCTGGGTGCGACCCACGCTAATAACTTCCCATTTGTGATCTTGAAAACTTTATATTTAGTTTTTTTTAAATAACCAAATTTTCTGCGAAACAAACTTTAGCTGTTAAATTCAAACAATCTTTATTTTAAGATTGAAAAGCATGGATTTTGAATATGTAAGGCTTGTACATATATTCTTCTTAGTAGGTACAAAGTTTATAATTAAATCGTAATATTATAAAAATAAGTTTATAATTAAGTTATAATATTATACAAATTACACTAGTTTACAAAATTTTGGGTCACCGATGCTACCTAAAAAAAAACAACTTTTTTTTACTAATTCGGGGTCGCTGAAAACGAAAATGACATTAATTTTTTTTCAAAGAACCGTTTTCGAGATATGCTCAAAAAAAGGTTTTTTTGGTCCATTTTTTGAACACTGGCTTATATCTATTAAATGATCTTTTTAATTTACATATCGTAAATATTTTTAGAAAGATAACACTTTCTGCTTTCCAACGGTATACGGTTTGTTATAATCGGATGCGAATTCATTAAGATACAAGCGATCAAAGATTATAAAAATCGTTTTTTTCGGGGTTTTTTGAAAATTTATCATTTTCAATTGAACCGTGTGGATAGAAAAAAAATATAAAAATATTTTTTTTTGGCTCAAATAAAATGTATTTTTATAACAAAAATTTTAAGACCAAATTCATCAAAATTGAACGATAAATGTAGAAGCTATGAAATAAATAAGAAAAACAAGTCAGTCATTTTTTCATACGAAATCGTTTTCATATTACTACTTTATGTTATAAAAAAACAAATTTACATAGAATATAATAAATTTTCTGTTTAAGACAATGACTTCATTATTTCATAGCTTCTACATTTATCGTTCAATTTTGATGAATTTGGTCTTAAATATTTAATGTGATAGTTTTCACAATTTCAATTTTAGATTGAAAAATTAAATAAAATGTTCTAGTTTTTTCTTTAACAAATTAATTACATATTTATGTATTTAAAAGAACTTGCTGCTAAAACTACGTCTGTACAGTAGTGAGTTCAACAATCCTCAAGAAAATATCATACAATTCAAGTTCAATCATATCTTAATTTCGTTAACTTTTAATGAGAGCAATTTAGCATAATATTGTTTCAATTGCTTATCAAACAATTAATTCAAGTTCAAACATATCATTATTTCGTTAAAATAATTAAAATGAGAGCAATTTAGCATAATACGTTGTTTTGAAACCCGCAAGCAATCATCATAATCATTTTGTTCAGTGTACATTAAATTAACTTTTTTATCAAAACATGTCAATTTTGTGCTATTCTCTTGTATTTAACTATTTAAATTTTTTCTTATCAATAACATTTGTGCTGGTCGATGGTGTGGTGGATTCTCTCCCTACTCCTGTTTTGTAAGAGCATCCGCAGTTTGCAACAACAATGCACTATTGTGCGAATATGCGTGGGTGGAAAATCTACGATTCTAATAATTCTTTTTAATATCGATCGTTTAAGCTCGTTCACTTGGATTTGGACCACCAAACACACCACACTATTGGCTGAGTATTCCTAAATCTAAAATATTTAATAATTGAATAAAAACTTGATATACCTATTATAACGTGATAGTTAGAATTTGTTTGTTCGTCTTTATTTTTTTTCATTTAATTTTTTTATTTCAAAAAAATTAAATCATCTTATTGAATTCGAAATCATATGGTCCTTCGTGTTAGCCGAATTTATTAATTGAATCGGTGAAATGAACCTTGATCGCATAGAACAATTAAAGTGCAAATTCGTTATATATTCATATATATATATAGTTTCGTATATATATATTGATATCAAAAACCTCGTGTGCTCCTCGTGGCTATACATACATAGCTTTGATTTATAGATATTATACATATATCTGTTTGATGTACTTTCATTTATTACGTAAATAAATTGATCGTTAGACAGTTTTCTTTGCTAATTGAATAGCTTTTCTTTTCGTATTTCACCGTCGAACTTTTTATATTTTTTTTTTTTGTGAAATATGAACGCGTTAAAGCAAAAGCGTGGTGTGGCCAAGTCCACTTTGACTCGTGCGGTAGAATTTATCACATCCATAGAACAATTGACGTCTTAAGAGACTCTTGAAATTCGTTTCAATAGGGTAATCGAAGCATGGCAGGAGTTTACAAATCTGCATTATGAGTGCCTTCCGCTTGTGGAGGATGGTGAGGTCGAGGAGTTTAATAATGATTTCGGGGTATATGAGAATAAGTATTTTGAGGCACATGCGGGATTGACTGCTGCGATACGTCAAAGACAAGCTAACCAAAATTTAAAAAACTCGGTTTTAGAACGTATAGCAAAGGAACAGAGCTGCTTTCTGAATTCTTTAGATTCTTCAGCCAAAGCTCCTGCAAAAATCAATCTGCCACCAATAGTTATACCTAAATTCTCCGGGGATTATAAGGACTGGCCATCCTTTCATGATTTGTTTTTGGGTTCGGTGGATATAAAAGAAAATTTATCATCCACTCACAAATTTCAGTATCTGAAATCTTTCTTAACTGTGACTGCAGCCGATCTTGTCCAACATATTAAGGTTTCGGATGCTAATTATACATAAGCCTGGGACAGGCTTGAAAAACGTTTCGATCGGGGAAACTTAGTTGTTCAATCTTTTGTGCAGTCATATTTGTCGCTACCTACAATGAATGCTCCAAACGCACAAACTCTTCGAAAAATTACAGACGGTGCAGATGAGGTAATTCACGGTCTAAATGCGTTATCTAAAAACAATCGAGATCCGTGGTTAATCTACATATTACTCAATAAGTTAGATACTGAAAGGAACAGGCTTGGGCAAAAGAAGTCGGTGCTCGGGAAGATATGACAATAACTTCCCTAATTGAATTTCTTGAGCAACGGTGCGATGCGTTAGAGTCGTGTCAATCTCTGAATCGTTCGTGCACATCTCGTGGAAAGCAAGGAAGTTCAATTCGGGCCTTAGTAGCTAAACCGGTGGAAGGTACTTCGCGATGTCCTATGTGCAAAAACAACCATAGTTTGTACCAATGTACTAAATTTCTCGAGTTAGACATTCCATCTCGTAGAAACTTTACCAAAACCAACATGATTTGTTTCAATTGCCTTCGGTCAGGCCATTCCGTGAAAAAATGTCATTCGACCTTTCGGTGTCGCGTTTGCAAAGCTCGTCATCACTACTTGGTACATATAGATGAATCGAATGATAGTGCTTCTGTGGCAACGTCTTCAACAAATCCAACTTCAACGTCATCGTCGTCATCAGCGGTAACTGAAAACAAATCCAATACTAAATTTGTTGAACCATTGGTTAATAACCTTTCGCGTGAGTTTAGCCTTCGAAAACATACAGTTTTACCAACAATTCTTGCTAAACTTAAAAATAACCAAAACCAGTTTATTGATGTTCGTGTCTTATTAGATACTGGGTCCGCATCATCATTAATAACTGAAGCATTAGTTCAAAAACTTGGACTTCGACGAGCCCACTCTCGAGTCACATTATTAGGAATAGGTTCAACGGAAGCCGGTCATACCAAAGGAGTTGTGTCTTTGACACTTATGTCGCGTTATGATTCCACTCATTTAACTGTCGATGCCCATATTTTGGGTAATTTGACAACAAATTTACCATCCAAGTCGTTTGACATATCGACTTGGGACTACCTTTCCAACTTGGATCTCGCAGATCCTCTGTTCAACGTTTCTGTTGCAGTTGACATTATTCTTGGGGCTGATAAGGTTTAGTCAATTTTAAGATCGGAACAAATTATTGGCCCTCAAGGCAAGCCCATCGCCCAAAACACGTCATTCGGTTGGGTTATCTCTGGAGGGTTCGTTGATTCAACTACTCGTAATGAGGAATTGTCTTCATTTCATTCCTTTGTTGACGTGGATGCTCTTCTTCAGCGATTTTGGGAGATAGAACATATCTCGCCTCATAATTCTTTTGATGCTTTTAACGATCCAGCAGTAAAACATTTTCAACAAACGTTTAGTCGTGCGCCTGAAGGAAAATACGTGGTGTCGCTTCCGTTTAAAGTTCCCTCACCAAAATTCGAAGGTACACTTCAATCTGCAGTTTCAAGACTACATTCGATGGAACGTCGGTTTCGAAATAATCCTGAATTGAACCGACAATACTCTAAATTCATGCAAGAGTACCTTGATGTCGGTCATATGGAACTTATTCCTCAAAGTGACATTAAAAAAAATACATACTGTCAATTTTATTTACCCCACCACGCTGTTTTGATAGCTCGACCACGAAGCTTTGCGTCGTGTTTGATGGTTCCGTGAAAGACTGTAAAGGGCAATCATTGAATAGCAAATTGTTAATCGGGCCGTCTATACAACGAGATCTTATTGGTGTCTGTCTAAGATTTCGACAACATCGTTTTGTATTTACCGCGGATATTGTCAAAATTTTTCGACAAATCTGGGTGAAAGAAAAGGACCGTGACTATCAACGCATCGTTTGGTGTCAAAACCCAAATAATCCAACTGAACACTATCGTTTACGAACCGTTACGTACGGTACTGCATCGGCTCCGTTTTTATCGGTACGCGTACTACAACAACTCGCGGAGGACTATAAAACTGTATATCCGAATGCCGCTCGAATCTTACTTACTGAGGTCTATGTTGATGATGTAATGACGGGTGATAACTCAATCCAAGGCTTGTTAGATTTGCAATCTGAACTTATTTCGTTATTATCGGAAGCTCAACTTCAGCTTCGTAAATGGAGCTATAATTGCTGGGCTCTACTAGCTAAACAAAATCCAGACGACTGCGAATATTCTTTCGTTGACCCTGAACGGTCGCAGTCATTTGTAAAGGTATTAGGAATGTACTGGAACCCTGCTTCTGATATGTACTCTTATCGCCTAAAAATGTCAAGGCCTCGTGCTTCTATAACAAGAAGAACCTTGCTATCTGAAGTAGCTAGTATTTTTGACCCGTTAGGACTATTAGCCCCTTCAGTGATTTTGTTTAAGATGCTGTTTCAGTCTCTTTGGGCTTCTAATTTGAATTTGGGTTGGGATGACCCAATTCCGTCTGATCTCGCGGAAAAGTGGTTGAACTATCGTGAACAATTGCCATGTTTTGAGAAGATTTGTGTGCCGCGGAATGTGTTTTTATCTACAGAAAATATCGAACTTCACGGTTTTTCAGACGCGTCATCATCAGCCTACGCCGCAGTAGTTTATGCACTCTTAAAATCAGCGGACAGAAAAGTGCACGTTGTTATCGTTGCCGCGAAAACTAAGGCAGCCCCATTAAAGCCGGTATCCATTCCCCGCCTTGAGCTATGTGGTGCAGTTTTGCTTGCGCGTCTAATAAAATTGGTAAAATCATCATTTAATATGAAAATCCACAAAATCTCTGCCTGGTCCGATTCCGAAATCGTTCTCCATTGGCTTTCATCGCCCCCACGTCGGTGGGCAACATTTGTCGACAATAGAACCGCCGATATTTTAGAAACCTTTCCCCGATCTGTTTGGCAACATGTTCCGTCTGAATCGAACCCTGCTGATTGTGCGTCACGTGGCTTTCCACCTTTAAATTTACTCAATCATACACTTTGGTGGAACGGTCCAGCCTGGCTATCCGATCCAGAAGAAAATTGGCCAAAATCAAACTTTTCATCAAATTCCTTAGCTGCTGAATATGTTAACTTGGAGGAGAAATCAGTCGTAAGGCATGCACTCATCACGTCGTTTGATGGACATGTCTTTCATGATTTGATAAAAAAGATTTCGTGTTGGAGTCGTCTGCAACGTGTAGTTGCATATATTCTTAGATTTATTTCCAACCTGCAAACAAAAATTAACTGTCGGGCTATTCATGGTCTGAGCTATGCTGAAATCCAAAGGGCAAAAATAGTCATCTTAAAATTCGTTCAATCAAACTACTTCGAAAATGAAATCGTACATTTACGAACGAAACACCAATTACCTTCAAAATCAAAACTTTTGAGGTACTCTGCCTTTTTGGACAGTGATGGGCTACTTCGCATCGGTGGACGCATAAAAAACTCGAGCGTATTATTCAATATTAAACATCCCATCATTTTACCAAAATTTAATCCGACATCTAACCTCATTATTACAGATTTCCACCATCGATATCTACATGCTGGGGTATCTGAAACGTTCGCCTTCGTTCGTCAGCAATTTTGGATTTTGGGCAGCCGCAATCTTATTCGCAAAATTTTACACAAGTGTAAGACTTGTTTTATGCAACGTAAAGGAAACAGCCAGCAAATCATGGGTAATCTTCCGTCCTATCGCATCCAACCTAATCGCCCGTTTACAAACACAGGATGTGATTACGCGGGTCCTATCACTATCAGGCTATCCCGATGTCGTAAGGCCAAGATGTCCAAAGCCTATATCGCCTTGTTCGTGTGCATGTCTACGAAGGCCATACATCTGGAGCTGGTCAGTGACCTCACTACAGACGCTTTCATCGCAGCTCTGCGTAGATTTGTATCTCGCCGAGGCAAGTGCGTCAACATATACAGCGACAACGGCTCGAATTTTCATGGTGCCCGTCGATGCTTAAGTGAGATGCATACCCTGATGATGAACCAATCCAATAACGATTCAATCACTACAGCCCTTGCAATGGACGGCATAACTTGGCACTTTAACCCACCCTCTGCTCCACATTTTGGTGGATTATGGGAGGCTGGCATCAAGTCAGTAAAACTTCATTTGCGTCGTGTTGTTGGAAGTTCAATTCTAACATTTGAAGAATTATATACTTATTTAACACAAGTAGAAGCTGTACTAAATTCTCGTCCTTTATGTTCTATGTCCGATTTTGATTTAAATCCATTAACCCCAGCTCATTTCCTTGTAGGTGAACCCCTCACAGCTGTTCCTGAGCCGAGCCATATTGATACTCCAACCAACCGCCTGTCAAATTGGAATCATATCCAAAGCATGGTCCAGGGCTTTTGGAAACGATGGAACAGTGAATATTTGACATCTCTTCAAGAGTGACCGAAGTGGCAAAAACCTTCAACTAACATTAAACCTGGGGACCTAGTTGTTATAAAGGAACCTAATCTTCCACCAACCAAGTGGGTCATGGGCCGAATCGTATCAGTCAACCCTGGGACAGACCAAAAGGTACGAGTTGCCAATGTACGAACAGCCACAGGAACATTTGTTCGACCTATCTCGAAATTGGCCTTGTTGCCGGTGTCCTGAAACTCGTTCCAGGGGGGCCGGAATGTTTTGAAACCCGCAAGCAATCATCATAATCATTTTGTTCAGTGTACATTAAATTAACTTTTTTATCAACACATGTCAATTTTGTGCTATTCTCTTGTATTTAACTATTTAAATTTTTTCTTATCAATAACATTTGTGCTGGTCGATGGTGTGGTGGATTCTCTCCCTACTCCTGTTTTGTAAGAGCATCCACAGTTTGCAACAACAATGCACTATTGTGCGAATATGCGTGGGTGGAAAATCTACGATTATAATAATTCTTTTTAATATCGATCGTTTAAGCTCGTTCACTTGGATTTGGACCACAGAACACACCACACCATTGGCTGAGTATTCCTAAATCTAAAATATTTTAATAATTGAATAAAAACTTGATATACCTATTATAACGTGATAGTTAGAATTTGTTTGTTCGTGTTTATTTTTTTTTTCATTTAATTTTTTATTTCAAAAAAATTAAATTATCTTATTGAATTCGAAATCATACGTAGTTTAAAGTGTTTACACTTTCTTTAATTCAGAGATACTTTTTTATAATTTTTATTTATTTAAATTGCTATTAAAGCAAAACTGATGTAAATTATTTTACTTAATTCAAAATATTTTATTAAATTCAAAATGTTAACTCAAATGGTATTAACATGCCCCCCTTGAAGTATCTTATGGATACCTTCAATTATCTACTGGTAGTGGTACTATCCGGTGAATTGATATGCGAATAATTCCTTTTTAGTTTTATTATCAACGAACCCAACCCTGCCATCTGAAGATTTAACCACATTTGTAATTCTTCCTAACAACCAATTTTGTGAATATGCATTGCCATCCCCAATAAGAACAATGGTGTAAAATTTGACGTTTTGTGACGAAGTATGCCATTTAACTCGATTTTGTAATTCCAACCAACCAACGGTTCCAAAAATGCTGCTATGTCAATGACAGTCTTCGCCACCTCTTCATTGCAGACATGTTGTAATCATTGACCAATGTGAACCATTGGGTTCACCAATCAAAAATATGCCCAGGTGTAAGTACTTCTTCATCACTCGGGTCACCGGACATTGTATACATTGGACGAAAATTCAATATGGCTTCTATATCTGCCACAACAGATATGAAAGTACGCTTATCGTGAACGGCAGTACAAATACTACCCCAGTGCAATTTATGGCATGAACTACCCTACTTGCTGAGGGCGAGGTGCTCCCACTAGGGGGCCTACCTCATTAGACAGGCTGAGCCAAGCCGCCCGATGCCAAAACGGCACCGGAGAAGGACATGACCCAGGGGCTCCTGTGTCTCTTGGTTCCAACATTAAGCTTCCGATAGAGCCTCGCAGCCGTGAAGGTTACTTCCAGAAGGACCCCTTAAGCCCGAGGCTTGGCAACCTCCTTCTTCAAGATAACCTCAATGGTGAGCAAGCAAGGCAGGACCGCCCTGAAATAAACATAAGCCAACAAGAACAAACAAAAATAGCAATTTGGAGCAAGCCAACCTAAAACCTGCTTGTTGAAGTAGGAAACCATCAGGCAGTAGGTTGGCCCACTCAAAAGCTATGGGGAACAATAAGGAAAACTTAATACCACCGAAGAAAAATACGATCCGAAAAATTAAAAACATAAAGAAGGACAACGTGTGGGGTTGGCCGTGGCGCGATGGTATGCGTGGTCGCCTGTCAACCAAATGGTCACAGGTTCGATCCCAGCCGTAGTTCTATGTCTTGTTTTTTTTCCATTATTATCATTGATCATTGTTGGGCCGCTGGTTTACTCATTACATGTTGTTCAGGCATAACACTAACAACATGTGATTGAGTAAATACTAGTATGCCCAACAAATATGACAATGAACAAAATAATGCGAATTATAAAGGGACATAGATATAAGACACGGCAATTTCTCCGCTTTAGCCCAGCCGCCAACCCTGGAGATAAAATCTGAGACAACCACCACCTCAGTCTCAGTACCTCGCGCCACACACACCTTTCCCTTCCCATCCTATCCTATCCTTCACGCCCGCGCTGTGTTGATACATACATATAAAGGGTAAACCAACAATCCCCTTGAGCGCGCGAGTTATGTTTGCGGACGAGCGGGAGCTTAAAAAAAACCAACTTTTCAATTCGAAAGACAAACTTTAATTAAATTCAAAATCAATAAATGGATACAATATGAGTTTAAAGTGTTAAGTTAGCAAAATACATAATTCTTAGAAATATAATTGACATTTCTTGGAAAACAATACATTAATACATTAACCTTTGAAGAAATGCTTACATTGTTGAAATAATACGAAATTCATGAGAAACTATAATACAAGATTCATGAGAAATAAAATATTCGAAAATAAGAATTGCTTATTAAGCTAATTGATATAAAGTATTGGATATGGAAATATTAAATAATGTTGATGAATGAAAAATAAAGCAGGTCAGTAGTTACGATGTGTAGGGGGGCTGTTTGGTTGCACATGTAACTCCTCCCCCCTTAGAATAGAGCGATGGGCACAATGATGTAATTGGGGATGGAGCGAAAGACATCAGTGTTGGTTGTTTATCTTGATTGCGATGGGCTTTTTTCCTTATGATGATAACGGCGATGATGATAACTATGATGGTGAGTATTGTATATAATGCTGTTGATGCTGATATAAGGTGCAGGACTTCTGTTTTTGCATAGAATTTTGCAAAATTGGAGTTGGTGATGAAGTTATACTCCTTTAGCTTTTCCAGATTAAGGGCTTCTTTGATGACTGTAGCTTTAATATGGCTGTTTGGGGGTGGTGGAATGTGGATTTCGTCCCAAAAGGTGTCAGGACTATCTTCATATGTGAGGCCATTTATCTCGATGTTGCAGTTCTGGAAATGAATGAGTGCGGTGCCTTCTAGCACAGAAGTTTTTGTGCTGCAAGTAGAGTTAATTAGTAATTTTGGTGTATTTAATAGCAAAATATAATTTTTCTCTGGTTGTGAGATTTCGGATGTTTTGCCTTTGTCGGTGAAAGGGCAATTAGCTGCTTCGTTTTTCATAAGTTTTCCCATGCATTCAGAGTCATTGATGTCTTCTTCGTGATGTGCCTTCGTGCAGTAAAATGTACCTTCTATCTTGGGGCAAGGTGTTGTGAAGTGCTGTATTTTGTTTTCATTAATGTTTATGTAAGGTTCAATTGTAAGAAATTTTGTTTCATTTATTGGAAGAGGAACTACATGATAAAAAAAGTATTTTTCATTAGATATATTTGGAATGCGTACATTAAATATAATTTTAGAGCCATTGTAATACGCTTGTAAGCCAAGAAATTCATAAATTTGCTCGTTAGTTTCAATTTTAACATTTTGTTTGATAAATTTGTTTTCAATATAAGAGAGTTCTTCTACATTTAATAGAAATTTAGGAATTATATTTAATTTATTGAGAATAACTGCTTCAGCAATATTTGAAATATGATTTGTGAGTAATTCAATGTTAAAATTTATTTCGTTTAGATATTGTGTTTCTAGAAAAACATGATCTTCTCTTTTTACAGCATTATAAGTTTTTAAAAGGAATTCTTCTATTTTATTCTGTTGATTATTAATGTGCGAGGTGATGTTTTTAAATCTTTCTATTGTTTGAGAGTTAATAGCGTTTTGGGATAAAAATTTATTAGTAATATTGGTAAGGTTTGAATTGAGGTATTGTATTTGTTCGTTTATAATTTGTGCGTCTTGTGCATCCATGTTCCCGGTTATGAATTTAATGGTTGAACCAAGTCCATTAATAAGACCTCTTTTCTTTCTTTTCATAGGATAAAGTGTAGCGAATTTGTTTGTTAGTTCTTTAAGCTTTAGTTTTGTAACGTGAATTGAATTAGTATATGTAGCTCTTTTTTCGAAAAGGTTTAGTGTGTTAGTAATTTGTTGGATGTTATTTTGATAGTCTTCTAGGTTAACGATATGGATAAGGTTATTGTAGTTAGTAATTGATCTTGAAGGTCCTAGTCGGAGGGTAAGTACGCCGCGGTCTTTCGGAAAATTGAAGATTTCTATTAATTGTGTTACTACCAACGGAATGCTGTAAAAAGGATTACATAAAATTATGTTTTATTTTTTTTTTTTGTTAGTTTGTAATTAATATGTTATTCTATAAATTTTTGTAAGATTTTAATCTGCCTTGATGTTGTTATCATTGATGTTCAGTGAATGTATTTATGTTTGCATTTATAAAGGTATTTATATAAGAATTTAAAAAGGTTTATTTAAATATATTTAGGAATACATATTGTTATTATTATTATTATTTTTTTTTTTTTTTTTTTTTTTTTTTTTTTTTTTTTTTTGTGTACTTATATAATATATAAGTTTTCT
Organism: Syrphus vitripennis; assembly: GCA_958431115.1. Taxonomy (NCBI): domain Eukaryota; kingdom Metazoa; phylum Arthropoda; class Insecta; order Diptera; family Syrphidae; genus Syrphus; species Syrphus vitripennis. The sequence continues at coordinate 51,894,171 of OY288109.1, forward strand.
ATATTATTTGAATGATGCTAACCATATTCCTTGGTTACATATTCTTAATATAAGCTTAGTTATTTTTTTTTTTATATTTATATATAAGCTTTCTATTATTTGAATGATGTTAACCATATTCCTTGGTTACATATTCTTAATATAAGCTTAGTTATATTTTTTTTATATATTTATATATAAGCTTTTTATTATTTGAATGATGTTAACCATATTCCTTGGTTACATATTCTTAATATAAGCTTAGTTATATTTTTTTTTGTTTCCCTTTTTTTTTTTTTTTTTATAATAACCATTACTTTTGGTTAATTATTCTAATGGAACATATATATTTTTTTTTTTTGATTCATACTTTTTGTTCTATATTTTTTTTTTATTGTTTTTTTTTTTTTTTTTTCTTTTCTATCCATATGCCTTGGATAAGAGAAGAATTTACAAATGCACTAAATTCTCATTAAATTGTAATGAGGTTAAGGGTTTTTCTGTAGTGTACCACGATTTAAAGTTGGGATAGAGAAAAGGAAGTATGAGAATAAGTGTTATAGGATAGTTTAGTGGTTTTTATTGTTTTGTCATTCTTCTGATTTTACTTTTGTGTAATTTTTTGTTGTTCTGTGTAATTATTGTAAATTTGTTATTTTGTTTAACTTTTTGCTGGGAAAATCTAGGTGTGAGTTTATTTCGCCTACATTCTTTGCGAAAGATGGTGTCTTCGACTTTTATATCTTCTGGTGTGTCTCTGTTATCATTCAACTTTTCAGTTCTATTTTTTGTAATGGTATCCACTTTTTCTTTGATTTGAGGGTAGATGTTATCAATAAACTCATTTAATTTAAGAAGGTACTCATGTTCATTTGAGAATTTAAGGGTTTTGAGAAACTTGTATGGTCTGCCGAAAAATAGTTCATATGGTGTAAGTTTTGTAACGGAATGTATAGCGTTATTATAAGTTATCAGTGTTTCTGACAAAATTTCTTCGTGGTCAATTTTTGATTTTTCTTCTATTCTTTTTGTATAGATGATCCTATAAATTTCAGTAAGGGTTGAATGGAGTCTTTCAACTATACTATTACTGGAAGTTTGTTGGAACGATGTAAAGTGAAGGATTATTTCATGTTGTTTGCAATAATCTTGGAATATGTTCGCGATGAACTCGGAACCTTAGGTTAGGTTAGGTTATAGGGGGTGATGATTCGGCAAGCCGAATCACCTCACTCGGATCTCAATGGATCCATTGCGCTCCCCAGGGTATATGAAAAAGAAAGGAAAAGGAAAGGTTAAGGAAAAGAGTAAGTGGAAGATTAGGTAAGGGGTGCCTCCCTGAACCATCCCGAATTCTGAATAAATTTCAGGATGTTTCTCAGTGGCAGAGTCGAGATGTCGCCCAGTTCGTCGAAAAAATATTCTCCGAGGGCTATATGTCTTGTTCTAGCTAGGCTAGGGCATTCGCAAAGGAAGTGAAATGAGTCCTCCTCCGCCTCTTCATCTTGACACCCTCTGCACAGATCAGATGCAATGATGCCTATTCTGTTTAAGTGGGTTCCCATTGAGTTGTGACCAGTAAGGATTCCAACCAATAGGGATAGTTGAGGCCTACTTAGCGAGAGTAAGTAGTCAGTTTTTTTCCTTGAAATATCTGGCCAAAGAATTCTCGAAACCCGACACGTGTCAATCTGTGACCACCTGTCATTGGCGGCATCGAGGAAGCTCTGATGAATTCTACTCTTTTCGAGCGCCAGTGGCATAAGTACTGACGATTCAGTTTGGCTCGGATCAGTGGATGACCCGTATTTCGCCAATTCGTCTGCCTTTTCATTCCCATGTATATCACAGTGTCCTGGGACCCAACGTAGGGTAACTGTGTTTGTTGCGCTAAGTAATCTTAACTATTCGCGACAACATTCCACCAGTTTTGACTTTGTGACAACTGAGTAAATTGCTTTTATGGCCGCCTGACTGTCTATGAAAATGTCAATGTTCTTGTTAGCTAGTTTACAAGTGGCAAGATGCTTTGCTGCCTCATAAACTGCATAAACCTCCGCTTGGAAGACACTGCAGAAGTTCGGAAGCTTTATCGATCTATTTAAAGGTGGGTTTTCTGAAAAGATGCCTGACCCTACCCCCTCGCCCGTCTTGGAACCGTCCGTGAAAACCGATACATGATTTTTATTTATGACCCGGTTTTCTGTCCAGAGATCCCTTGTAGGGATATCCATTAAGGCCACCGGATTGAAATCAATGTGTGGTATCATATAGTCTGTTTGAATGTCTATATCTGTAAAACTCATAATCGTTCTATGACCAAAAAGGCCCCTTTTCCAGTAATTGCACTGTCTTAGTCGCAAAGCACTATTGGCCGCCATGTCCTTTGTGAAAAGATCGATTGGGGCAAGTGAAAGAAAAGTTTCCAGGGCTGCGGTCGGTGTAGTTCTCATGGCACTGGTTATGCCAATACACGCTAGTCTTTGAATTTTGGTCATGGTTTTGAGATTGGTTGCCTTTTCCAAGGCTGGCCACCACTCGGAACCTTGGTCGCATATAATTTTCTTCGGAATGCCGTAAAGGCTTATGAAGGTTTTAAATTGTTTGAGTATGGCTATACTCTCTCTACAGTTGAGAGGAAATCCCCATGCGAATCTTGAAAATTTGTCAATTATTGTTAGTATTTGATTTTTATTTATTGTATATATATCCAAGTGGATAATTTCTAGCGGTTTTAGGGGATTCTCGGGCTGGACATATTTGATTTTTGGAGGGTTTCTATCATATTTCAGTTTTTTACAATGGTCGCAGAAGTTTAGAGTTTTTTCTATTTTCTCCTTCATGTGAGGGAAGTAGTATTCGCGTTTTAAATGGAGTAGTGTTTCGTTTATTCCTCTATGGTTCGAGCGATTGTGGTAATCACGTATAATCTGCTCTTGTTCATCCGGTTGTCGGATGTCTTTAAGGATTTCCGTGCATCTTAATAAACGGAGGCTATTGTTTTGGGAGAAAAATTTGGAAAAAGTTGTTTGTAATATAGAGAAAATTTCGTCTGTGGTATAAACAGCAGTTTGTTTTCTGTGTGGAAAAAATTTCTTGAGTATATCTATCATGGTATTTTCGTCATACGTCGGTCTACGTATTGTTCGTCTTTGTCTGTTTTTGAAAATTGTTTCGACTGTCATCGGGGAACCTTTGTCATTAATTTCTAGTATGACTTGCAAATTAAATTCATTTAATGGTTTCTCTGATATTGGGATTCCATCATTTAGATTTTCTTGAGCACTGTGTATTGTTTGAAGGTCTCCATCGTTATTGAAAATTTCATGATTAGTTCCGTCCGGATTTATTAATCTAATGCGGCTCAAGGCGTCGGCGTTTGTGTTTGCCTTTCCCTTTTTATAGACGATTTCGAACTCGAATTCTGATAGTTTTAAACGCATCTTATTAGTTTAGAATTCGGTTCTTTAAGGTTCATAAGCCACATTAATGGTTTATGATCCGTAACAATTAGAAATTTTCGTCCGAAAAGGTATGGCCTGAAATATTTGGTCGCCCAAACAATAGCGAGAAGCTCTTTCTCTATTGTCGAATAATTGCATTCGGAAGAAGAAAGAGTTCTGCTTGCGAAGGAGATGGGCTTGTCGCTTCCGATTCTGCCTTGAGACAAAACTGCGCCTATTGCATAGTTACTAGCATCGGTAGTAACTATGAAAGGTTTTGAAAAGTCGGGGTGGACTAGGATGGGGTTATTCGTAAGAAGGTTCTTACATGTTTCAAACGCTTCTATGAATGTTTGATTTGTATTTTGATCGGCTCCTTTTTTGAGTCGATTAGTGAGTGGCTTGGTTATTTTTGCGAGGTCTTTTATAAATTTTCTATAGTAATTTATAAGACCTAGGAATGATTTTATTTCTTTGTTGGTTTTAGGGAGTGGGAAATTTTTAATAGCCTCAATTTTGTTGGGGTTTGGTTTAGTTCCTTCCGGTGTGATTATATGGCCTAGAAAGGCAATCTCATGTCGTAAGAACTCACATTTGTCCATTTGGATTTTTAAGTTGGAGTTTCGTAGTCTATCCTATTTTTATGCTCTCGATATGTTCTTGCAAGGAAGTGGAGTATATAATAATATCGTCTAAATAGACGAGACAGATTTTACCTACTAGTTCTTTGAGGACGTTGTCCATCACTCGTTGGAAGGTGGATGGGGCGTTTTTCAGCCCAAATGGCATCCTAAGGTATTCGTAATGCCCACCTTCTACCGTGAATGCAGTTTTGGGAATGTGAGCTGGGTCCATTTCGATTTGGTGAAAACCGCTTGCCAAATCGAGGGTGGTGAAGTACATACATCTACCTAATTTATCTAGTATTTCGGTGATGTTGGGAATTGGATACCTGTCTGAGACTGTTTTTTCATTGACTTTTCTGTAGTCAATCACGAGTCGGATTCGGAGTAGTTTGTTATCTCGACTGTGCTGTAGCCATTAATTGCTCTGTAGATGCCTTGTGATATAAATACATCTGGTTTAAGTTCTATGGTATTTAAAATTATGTCACCATTTAATTTATTTACGGGAAGTTTTGCTAGAAACTTGGATTGAGCTGGGACTTTTAATACGTCTGAAGATTCATTTGGTTTAAGATGAATTTCGACGACAGAGTTTTTTGTGACAAGGATCTTGTTTTCAAGATCAATTTTAGCATTTAATTGCAAAAGTGTATCTAAGCCGAGGAGGCCATCAAAGAAATTATGAAATTTGAATATAAGAAATTTAAGGAGACCATCTTGATTGAATTCTTTAAATATTTTGACATTAGTCTGAGTTTTAAGTTGGTATTTCTTAAATACTGTTGTTATCGTAACAGGGTCACAATGAAGAAGTTCTTCATGTGGTATGTATTCTGGATTGATAAAGGATGCTGATGCACCTGTGTCTAGAAGGAATCTTAAGGGTCTACCAAAAGGAGAGGATATGTTAATAAAAGGAAGTGTGGTTGGGTGAGATTTTGAGTCTACATATCCGGTGGATTCTTGGAGGCTGTATAGAAAAAATTTTGATTATCATTAATATTTGTGGGTTCATTGTCAAAATATTTGTCCAATTGTTGGAAGGAGCCCTGATTGTCGTCTTCAACTTCTTGCAGATTGAAGTTTGTATTCTTTACTTGTTGGCTGGGACTAGTTTTGATTTTTGGAAATGAATTGGGATTCTGAAATTTATTGAATTGAGTCTCTCTCTTTTGAAATGGTCGGGAATGACTTGGCTCATTATAGTTTTGTGTATTTCGCATTTGGGGCGATTTAGAAAATGGGTTATTTGGTTGCCATTGGTTTTGGTTATTATGATATGTCCTTGGTTGATTTTGGCCTGAACTGCTTGTATGTTTTGGATTTTGTCTTGAATTATATGGATATGTTTGGTTTTGGTCTGAATTGTTTGTATATCTTGGATTTTGCCTTGAATTATATGAATATGTTTGGTTTTGTCCTGAATTGTAGTTACTATATGGTCTGTATCTATACTGTTGCGAGTATCTTTGATAAGATATGTTTTGTTCTTTAATGCAACAAGATAGAGCTGTAGCTAACGAGTCAGGTTGCATGGTTCTTACTCTCGAACCAAGTGGTTCATTGAGTCCACTCAAAAATGAATTAAGGCACATTTCTGAATACAAATTCTTTTTAGCTTGAATTACAGATGGGTTTACTTCCTGAATAAGGATATTATTGCATAAAGCAGATTGTATTTCAATTATCTCGCCGTAAAAAGATTGAATCGTTTTATTATACTGCCTTATATTGTGGAGGTCTCTAATAAGGGATGTTTCAGTTCGTTTGTCGGAATAGTGGAGGATAAGGTTTGTTTTTATATCATCCCAAATTAAAGGAGTCCCGTACATGTTAAGAATTTCATTTGCCTGACCTTCGACCTTATTCCGGATGGCCCTGAGAAGTATTTGACCGTAAGGTGTGTTGTCAGTTCCTCTAATGTGGAGAAGAATTTCTTCCACATTGTTTAGGAATTCAAATAAGAGACGGGGATTCCCGTCAAACTTGGGAAGATCTTTAATGGCATCGGGTATCCTAAGAGAATTAAAAATCTCACCGTGATTTATAGTTTGTTCTGTAATTTGTGTAGTGTTATCTTGTTCGCTAGTCATGTTAAAAGATTCAGTACTAGAGAATGACGAGTTTGTGCTTTCAGGGATGGAATTAAGACTTCTTGAAAAGCGATTTAGATTATTAGAGAGATATTTAAAGTTGTAGGGGAAAAATGAGCGTCGTGGTTTTACAGGAATTCCCTTTTCTTTAGGCATTAATTTGATTTTAAACAATTAAATATTTTGTGATTTTGTTTAAATTAAAAAAAAATATTCATATAAATATTCTGTGATTTTGTTCAAATTAAAAAAAAAATTCGTATATTGTTTTGAAAATATTGTTTTGGGATTTAAAATGATATAATTGAGATATATTTATAGTTTAGGAAATGATTGATATATATAAGTTTTTCTTAATTATACAAATTGAAATAGCACTCACAAAAACATGCACCCAAGAAGAATCATCCTGTTTTTTTTTGGTATGTGGTAGGTTCCTATGCCGGTGATTAAGGGTCAAAACCCAACAGCTGGCAGTTCCAAGGTAATTAGATTTGATTGAAAAACACACTGTTCATAAGAGTTTATAACTCCTCTTTTTTTTTTATTTTTTTTCTCCTTTTATTGGAGTAATCAATAACAGATCCAAGATAGTTAGATTTGATTTAAAAAAAAAAAAAAACACACTGTTCATAAGAGTTTATAACTTTTTTTTTTTTTTTTATTTTCTCTCCTTTTATTGGAGTAATCGATAACACTTTTACACTTCTTTTTTTTTATTATTATAATTTTCTCAAAAAAATTGTCTTCTAGCTGTTCACCGGACTACCGACTGCGCCAGTTATGTTTGCGGACGAGCGGGAGCTTAAAAAAAACCAACTTTTCAATTCGAAAGACAAACTTTAATTAAATTCAAAATCAATAAATGGATACAATATGAGTTTAAAGTGTTAAGTTAGCAAAATACATAATTCTTAGAAATATAATTGACATTTCTTGGAAAACAATACATTAATACATTAACCTTTGAAGAAATGCTTACATTGTTGAAATAATACGAAATTCATGAGAAACTATAATACAAGATTCATGAGAAATAAAATATTCGAAAATAAGAATTGCTTATTAAGCTAATTGATATAAAGTATTGGATATGGAAATATTAAATAATGTTGATGAATGAAAAATAAAGCAGGTCAGTAGTTACGATGTGTAGGGGGGCTGTTTGGTTGCACATGTAACTCGCGCATATTATAAAAAAAAAAAAAAAAAGTAGCTCTTGGGAAGAGAATACCGCTAACAACCTAATCACCGTCTGATCCTACCACGCCCATAGAAGGGAGGTTCCTTATATCAGCAAAGAAGGGGCAGTCTAGCAAAACATGCTTCCAATCTTTCCTAATATAACCACAAGGGCACTCAGCAGACTGATAAAGTCTCCTCCTATGCAAAAATGCACTTATGGAACCATGCCCAGTCAACAAAAAGCCCCCAGGGTTGGTGGTGTTTGCTCAAAAGATATAATCGCGCGCGAGTTAAGTATTGGTCCTAAACCATACTTATTATTATTATCAAATTGCTGCCATCGTAAATTGCTTCACAATAAATGACATCGTTAATTATGCATTTTATTGTTTCACAATAAATGACCTAGTGAAGAATTTACGATTGTGGCAAACTAAAATCAAACCGATGCATTCGGTTAACCTGTTGAGAAATTGAAGGCACACTTGAAAAATTAAACACAAGCAATATTAATTGTGGGTCATAATTTCTCACAATCATTATTGCTTGGGTATGCTATATGTTCCCACTAGGAAGTGAATGCATTGGTTCGGTTAAGAATAAAAAAAAAAGAATAAAGTAAACAAAAGAATATCGATTCATATGTATATTCGATATCGACATTCTTCTGATATAGTTTTCGCCTCCTCCGACAGCTATTTTGTAGTTAGTTTTTAAGAAGAACTCAAAGAAGCAATACGGTGCAGCCCCGCATTGAGACAGCGCCGGCCGTATCTTCCAAGATAACAAAAATTCAGAATAATAAACACGGAATATACAATAGAAAAATAACTCTTGTTTTATTTTAAAAAAATATTCCGCGATTCGGGAATTTTTCTGGGGCAGTCGGTAGGATTAGGTATAAATATCCTGATCCTGTTAACGAACAATACGTGAAAAAAAAAAATATATATAAAGTAAATACTACAAACGTTTTGTCCTTTTTTATAGTATAAAGACAGTGAAAGTGATTTTTTTTTTCTTCACAACTAAAGACAGTGAAAATAAAACTAAGAAACAAATATAATATCCACTTATATAAATATGGCGGAACAAGATGTGATAAACCGGGAGTTGTTGAATAGCCTAATGGCTATAGTGGAGAGAATCCCACCAGCGAGCATAGGAAGTAACGTAATGAGAGAAATTCGTTATTTACCTGAATTTGAAGGTGAGAGCAAAAACCTGACTAACTTCCTAGTCATGGTGGAGAACCACCTTGCCAATTCGGCGGGAGATCGTCAACAAACGTGGAGGATAATCCAGCAGGCAAAGATCAAAGGCAAGGCGATGGATCTTCTCATAGTGAACAACGTCACAACATGGAACGAAGCAAAGGAACTGCTTAAACAACATTATCGACCCATCGTCAACAGCACCGATCTCATGAGAGAGATTTTGAACATGAAAGTAAGTTCAATTTACGACTTAGTTAATAAGATAGAATATTTTTTGAGTAAAATTAATACTAATGTTATTTTTGCAACAAACAAAGAACAAGAAAAAACACTTTTATATAACATAATTATAAATAAACTTAGGGATATAACTATAGGTAACTTAGCCAGGGAACTTAGAGATAAATTTGATATGCTAGAAATTAAAAGAATTCTCTTCTCGTATATAGGCTACGATAATGGTAATCTAAATATCAATAACAATAATAATCAAGTTAGAAACTATAGATATAACCACTTTAACAACCAAAATAGGGACACTTATAGAAGACAAGATTTTAGTCATAATGCTAGTGAGCAAAGAGGTTCACGACAGGTTAGGCAAAATGACAATCGGAACGAGACAAGACCCTCAGGTATTAGTAGACAAAATAATTCAAGGCCACAACCAATGGATACTAATAATGTCTTCACAGATCAAGAACCTATCCGACAGGAACTTAATGCAGTAGAACCGCCGGTTTTTCTGAATTGAGCCTCGGATCAATAATGATGGTACCAGTAGAAATAGAAAATCAAAGACACTATATTTTAATTGATACTGGTAGCGCAATGACAATCGTAAATACGAACAAACTAGACATGACAAAATACAAAATATTAGATACAAAACTAACGAAAATACAAACTATCAACAGTAGCTCAACGCAAGACACAAATATATACCAGATTCCCTTTCCCAAAGAATTTGGGTATGCAAATAATGCCTACATCAAAGCATATGGTCATAAATTAGAACACAAAAATTATACCATGTTATTCGGCATGGATGTTTTAGAATATAGAACAAAAAATTATAACCCTGAAGAATCAAACAATCGTAAAAATCGAAAAATCTTTGGAACACTCTTGTAATTACTTAGAAGAGGACAGTCCTGACTTCGGCAGACTTAATCGCGAAGAACAGACAGCACTGACCTCCCTTCTAGTAGAATTCGAGAGCATTCAGTACAAAGAAGGGGACACATTAACTCATACTTCAGGAATTAAACATCTTTGACTAATCACAGAAAATATATACAATTTTGTTTTATTGCTGGAATTATTAATGGGTCGATATCTTCAGCGTCAGTTCTTGGTCAATTAAATTTCAGTTTTAGTCGCTCAAGTTTAAGACGGCAGCAACCTTTAAATCATATATTTAGTAGATCAAACTATGGTGTAAATAGCCCACTTAATCAATTAATAACAATTTATAATGAATTTTATACTTGTTTAGAATCCGCTAATGATAATTTAAAATGCAAAAAGTTTAAAGATACCTTTTTTAATAGTTTTGTATAATACATAACCTAGATTATAAGAATAAGATTACTGTTCACGTTAGATATTAACGAATTGAATAAATAAAAAAAAATGAAATTCGTGCTAAATTATATAGATTACCAAAGAAACATGAAGAAGAGGTAGCCCGACAGGTTAAAGAGATGGAAAGACAAGGTATAATTCGGAGAAGTATGAGTAGATATGCTTCACCCATAGTAGTAGTGTCCAAAAAACCCGATAAGGATGGACAAGTACAATACCGCATATGTGTTGACTATAGGGCTTTAAATGAAATAACTGAGGATGATAGATTCCCTTTACCAAATATCGAAACCTTGTTTGATAAATTAGGGAAAGCAGTATATTTTTCGACTCTTGATCTAGCTAAGGGTTACCATCAAATTATGATGCATCCGAATGACATTGCGAAAACTGCATTCATAACTCCACAAGGACTTTACGAATATGTTCGTATGCCTTTTGGACTTAAAAATGCACCAGCAACGTTCCAACGGTTAATGAACCACATACTAAGAGATTATATAAATAAAACTTGCGTCGAATATTTAGACGACATTTTGATATTTTCTGCATCGCTGAAAGAACATATGAAAAATCTAAAAGACATTTTTAAAATCTTAAGGAACAATAATTTAAAATTACAAATAGGTAAATGTTCATTCCTTAAGAAAGAAACTGAATTCCTAGGTCATATCCTGACGGAAGAAGGATTAAAACCTAATCCTAATAAAATAAGTGCGATTAAAAATCTTCCACTTCCTCATACGAAAAAACAACTTAGAAGTTTTCTAGGGGCTTCCGGATATTATCGGAAGTTCATTCAAGATTATGCAAAAATAGCACAACCAATGACTAGATATCTTAAAAAAGGAACGAAAATAAATATTAATGATCCCGAATACGTGAGTGCTTTCGAGACTCTTAAATTAAACTTAATAACTTACCCAATTTTAAAATTGTAACGAAGCGTTACACTTACGCAGCCCCTCCCGTATGCCGTTACCTTATTATTAACCGGCCACCGATGAACCAGTTAATTAACCAGCAACCACAACCGACCTGCACAAGATACTTAAAACAAATAACCAGCAATATCAACCAACCTGCACCAGGACCTTTAAATAATCATCCGCACAACAACAACAACCGATGATAGCCGCCCATCTACCGAGCCAACGACACTACGTCATTAGCAGCAGCATACAGCAGCATCGGCACAGTGTGTATTACTAAAATAATATTAACTTTGCACTTTACCTCATATAGTTCACACTGGGTCATAGCTGAAAAGTCAACAAGAGGATGGATGAAATTCCGAGTAAATCGGAAGCTTATCACTCGGTGAAACTACCTCATATTTTATATTTGGCCAGCTGAGAGTTATAAAGTTCCGGCGATCACTAACTACTGATCCCTACAGGTCGCTTTTATAGTACCTTGTGTGCTATTTTTAAGCCAGACCTTACTTTTTAGTAGAATTTGTAGTGGTAGACTAGCTAATTTTCCCTTGGAGTAGCCTTGGGCTGGAATCAGATTCCTGTACCGCCGTTAATATCCCTCTTTCTCCTTCAGAGGAAGTAAGGGCCAATTAATTCTCCCTTGGAGTAGCCTTGGGCTGGAATCAGATTCCTGTACCGCCGTTAATATCCCTCTTTCTCCTTCAGAGGAAGTAAGGGCCAAGTAATTCTCCCTTGGAGTAGCCTTGGGCTGGAATCAGATTCCTATACCGCCGTTGATATCCCTCTTTCTCCTTCAGAGGAAGTAAGGGCCAATTAATTCTCCCTTGGAGTAGCCTTGGGCTGGAATCAGATTCCTGTACCGCCGTTGATATCCCTCTTTCTCCTTCAGAGGAAGTAAGGGCAAAATAATTTTCCCTTGGAGTCGCCTTGGGCTGGAATTAGAATCCTTTATTATTTTAAGAATAAGATATATGAAATACCGTGTTAGTTATTTAAGAACAAGAGTATTATAAGATTGTAAACCTTTTTATTTTAATTGTCAATAAAATAAAAGATTATAACTGGTAATTGGCGAGTTCTTCCTTCTTTATCCGAGTTTTACTTTGCTTTCTTCGGAAAAACCTTGGACACGACGAGCTTACCTCAGCATAAGGAAAAAAGCATCACATTTTGGCGCCCGAGCAGGGACCTTTAGAAGGTTCATCCGAACTCCAACCGCCGCCGACCGACCTGGAAATTTCTAAATTTCACCTACCGCCCGCTGCACATTGGTAGCTTTATACCGACCGCCGCACACCGACCGCCGCATACCAACCGCCGTTCTTCGATTGCCGCATACCGACCCGCGTGCATCGAATACCAACCGCTGTACATAAACAGCTTTACACCGACCGCCCGTACCGCCGAAACCAATTACCAGTTATCCGATATATATTATCATCATGTCCGACGACGAAACATCTGCGCAGGCTGAACCGACCATATACCAAAACCTCGGCTTCATATACTTTTTAAAGAGACCAGAACTCATAGAGGTACTGACCGCCAGGGGTTTGGAAACTACTGGCACTGTCCAAAATCTTCGTAAAAGATTAAGCCAGCACTTCAAGGAGCTCAGGGCTCATAAGTCCACCCAGAATCTATGCGCCGAGTGGGAAGAGATTGTGGAAGTAAGAGAAAGCGCGGAGACAGAGGATAAGGAGGTTCAGTCAGAACTTATGCAGAAAAGTCAAATCAACATCCACGTTCCCGAATTTCGACCTAAGTCACCAGTACATTTGACTGTGCACCCGCCTCCACCGTTAACTGTATATCAACCGCCACCTCCAGCCAGCAGTACTCCTGTTCCACACCCAATTCCGCCTCAGTACGCAGCAACCGGATTTCTTTCACCGCCAGATACCGTTCCCGCAGGTGCTGTGTCAACCGGACGACTCACGTTGAGTTACGAGGCCGAGGTCATGAACACGGTCCGCAAATGGGGTTTGCGTTTCGATTCCACTGGGAACCCGTTGGAATTTTTGGAGCGTTTGGCTGAATTAACGCGTTGTTATAATATACCACCTAACGACATGCTGCGCACGCTACCCGAATTGTTCCGTGGTTCAGCCCTAGAATGGTTACGAATTAACGGCGATAATTTTTCGAAATGGGACGATTTCCGAGAATCATTTATCCGTTACTTCCTGCCTGCTAGATATCTTCAAAAATTGGAGGATGAGATATTTCGCAAGCGACAGGGGCCCCGTGAACGAGCTAAGGATTATATCCAGGCCGTACAATATCTCATAAGGCAGCACCCCAGAATGACCATAGCCGAAAACGTGGACCGGATCTTCGATAGTATGCGCGCCGAATATAGATACTATATTCGTCGCAAAGACTTCACTACTCTCGAGGAATTAATGCTCTTAGCAGAAGAGTACGAGTCAATTAGAAAGGATGACCCGAACGCACGCCCCACCGCCTCAACCAGCCTTACGACGCAACAAACTCCACGCCGCACGCCGACCGCTAGTTCTTACGACAGGAAAACTCATTGTTGGAAATGTAAACAGCGAGGCCACCGTAAGGAGACCTGCAACCGACCATTCCGGCTTTTCTGTTCGTTTTGTGGAGAAGATGGCAAGTTGACTAAAGACTGTAATTGCCGACAAAATCCCGGAGTAGCAGTAATTAACTATCCACCAGGCCATGATACCCGGTATTTCATACCCATCGAGGTAGGCAATCACAAGTATCAAGCCTTAATTGATACAGGATCCGCTCGAACATTCATCGGACAAGAACTTAGACAGAGGTTCACCGAACTCGGGATACCAATGAAGGTAGACTACCGCCCGGTTCACTTGGCCAATGACGATCCAGTTATGACATCCGAACACTACCTAATTACGTTATTTGTAGGAGGCATGGAAGTTACGGGAGAGGTTACGTACCTCCCCGCTCTGTCAGAAGACGCCATTATTGGAATGGATTTAATGAGTCAGGCAAATTTGCAAATTTTCATGGCCAACAAACCAGTAACCGGAAGGAAACAAAACCGGGACAAGAGTATTACGACTTGTCATGCGAAAAAGAAAGGAGAAAAGAAATCAAAAATTCCTTCGAGGGCCCATACACGAGATTTAAAAGGATTTTATTCCGACAAACTAGAACATAGAATAAATACCGGAGAGCATTCGTCATCTTTAATCATTCAACCGCCGACCGCAAATAGCAACACTTCGAAGCTCGCAAAAAGGAAAAATAAAAAATTAATGGAAGCCAGACGAAGCCGAAGCCCACATCGGGATGAAGGAGGGCGCCGCAGTCCCCGAAATCATCGTCCGAGTACAAAGCCGTATTCAAACAAGCGATTTAATCGGCTTTCATCACCAGAAAGGATTAGGCCACCAAGATTCCCCGCAACCGCTGTGGCCTCCAGACCAACGCTAATGTCAACCTTCGTCGTCCCAGCAACAACGAAGTCACCAGTACAACCCGTCACCAGCGTCCCGCCGCCATTGTACGAACCATCAAAACAACCACAAATGCCGCCTAATAAGTCTGTGTCTACCGCAACCACTCGTGTGTCCACAAGACCAAAAATCAAAGATCCGTGCGTACGGCAACCGACGATGCCGTCAAAGATTTCCATCCCTTGTCGAGGGGAAGAGAAAATACGATTTAAGGTGAAACCTTCTCGTACCAGCCGGGTAAAGAAAGAGGTACATGTAGTAAATTCAGCCGCGCCCGTTAGACCGAAGACACCTGAGGTCGTCCAAACGAGTAGAGTACGGGCAACATTGAAAGCCGCCGAAGGTTTATGGTTTAAAAGGAATGGACCAGCCAAAGCCAAAATAGTGGACCCCTTTAAACCCGAAGCAACAGGCGCCTCCACCAGTACCAGCCAACAGGGAATGGCCCAAACAGCAGTACCCGAAACCGCTCACCGTCCAGGAACCCAGCCAGTGTTTGGTATATTTGACCCTGGATACAATTATTTTGCGATCCCGAAAGCAGCAGTCAAGAATATGGCTCCTAGGCTAGCATCAATAACAGAAGTTCCTTCACCATTGCCAGAAATGCCAGCACCTCTCGCACCGTCAGCACCACAAGTGGCTGAAAATATACCTTTCGACCCATTCGAGGGCATCACCCTCAGTGGAACCCGTCACCATCGGGAATTTTTTATTCACCGCCCGTGGGGTGACATAAAAGTATTCCTGAATAGGAGCGGAAAGAATGCCTTGCTGCGGTTTGGAACCTACCGCAAGAATATCCGAATAGAGAAATGAAACCGATTGCCAGTTTTTTTTTTGTGAATTATTATTATTAATTTTTTTTTCTTCTTCAAAGAATTGTTTGTTATGTTTTTTTTTTGAACTATTTATTTTTAAGAATTATTTGTTATTTTTTTTTTTTATTAAAAAAAAAATTGAAAAAAAAAAGAAAAAAAAAAAAAAAAAAGATAAAAAATAAATAAAAAAAAAAAAAAATAAAAAAATATAAAAAAAAAGAAAAGAGAGAAAAAAAAGAAAAAAATATATATAAAATAAACAAAAGAAAGAAAATAAATATATATTAAAATAACTTAAGACGAGAAGGTTCTCGTCTTCCAAAGAAAGGGGGGTGTGTAACGAAGCGTTACACTTACGCAGCCCCTCCCGTATGCCGTTACCTTATTATTAACCGGCCACCGATGAACCAGTTAATTAACCAGCAACCACAACCGACCTGCACAAGATACTTAAAACAAATAACCAGCAATATCAACCAACCTGCACCAGGACCTTTAAATAATCATCCGCACAACAACAACAACCGATGATAGCCGCCCATCTACCGAGCCAACGACACTACGTCATTAGCAGCAGCATACAGCAGCATCGGCACAGTGTGTATTACTAAAATAATATTAACTTTGCACTTTACCTCATATAGTTCACACTGGGTCATAGCTGAAAAGTCAACAAGAGGATGGATGAAATTCCGAGTAAATCGGAAGCTTATCACTCGGTGAAACTACCTCATATTTTATATTTGGCCAGCTGAGAGTTATAAAGTTCCGGCGATCACTAACTACTGATCCCTACAGGTCGCTTTTATAGTACCTTGTGTGCTATTTTTAAGCCAGACCTTACTTTTTAGTAGAATTTGTAGTGGTAGACTAGCTAATTTTCCCTTGGAGTAGCCTTGGGCTGGAATCAGATTCCTGTACCGCCGTTAATATCCCTCTTTCTCCTTCAGAGGAAGTAAGGGCCAATTAATTCTCCCTTGGAGTAGCCTTGGGCTGGAATCAGATTCCTGTACCGCCGTTAATATCCCTCTTTCTCCTTCAGAGGAAGTAAGGGCCAAGTAATTCTCCCTTGGAGTAGCCTTGGGCTGGAATCAGATTCCTATACCGCCGTTGATATCCCTCTTTCTCCTTCAGAGGAAGTAAGGGCCAATTAATTCTCCCTTGGAGTAGCCTTGGGCTGGAATCAGATTCCTGTACCGCCGTTGATATCCCTCTTTCTCCTTCAGAGGAAGTAAGGGCAAAATAATTTTCCCTTGGAGTCGCCTTGGGCTGGAATTAGAATCCTTTATTATTTTAAGAATAAGATATATGAAATACCGTGTTAGTTATTTAAGAACAAGAGTATTATAAGATTGTAAACCTTTTTATTTTAATTGTCAATAAAATAAAAGATTATAACTGGTAATTGGCGAGTTCTTCCTTCTTTATCCGAGTTTTACTTTGCTTTCTTCGGAAAAACCTTGGACACGACGAGCTTACCTCAGCATAAGGAAAAAAGCATCACAAAATTTCCACAATACGAAAAACCTTTCCATTTATATACAGACGCTAGTAATTAAGCAATAGGAGCTGTTTTAACACAGAACAAACAACCAGTTTGTTATATTTCAAGGACTCTTAACGAGCATGAGAGAAACTATTCCGTTACAGATAAGGAATTTCTATCAATTGTGTGGAGTGTATCGAAGTTAAGACCCTATTTGTGGGGAAACAAATTCAAAATAACCACCGATCACCTCCCTATCAAATATCTGAACAAAAAATATAATGGTTCAGAGTTCTCTCAGCGTAATCAACGGTGGTTACTCAAATTACAAGAGTTCGAATATGATATTGAATATCTGAAAGGACCAGAAAATAAAGTTGCTGATTTTCTTAGTAGAATCGAAGGTCAAAATACTGAAGTAAACCAAATTTCAGACAACGCAACAACTCATTCTGGAATTGAAGAACAGTTAGATCACATACCCATCAAGGAAGGCATTGTTAATATATACAAGCAACAAATTATTTTATGTTATGACAAAGAATCGAAAATAGAAACACTTCATGGAAAAAGAATTATGTATATTAGAGCATCCGACTCTCTGGATTCGATAACAGACCAGTTAAAAGAAATTGTTCCGGGAATAATTGGAATATATTCTGAAGTTAGAGAGTCAGACTAATAAAATTCAACAGGTAATCATACATTTATACTCAGGAAATACTAAAATAAAAAAACAATAACACGAAGAGTAAGAGACTTAAGGACGGAGGAGGAAGCTAGAAAACAAATATCCATATATCATATAAAAGAAAGTCAACACTCAGGCATAATTGAAACTTATAACACTCTAAAACAACAAATTTATTTTCCCAAATTAACACGAATAATTACACAAATTATAAATAACTGTAACACATGCCAAACGGCTAAGTATGAACGGAAACCTATTAACAACAAATTTAAAATAACAGAAACACCTAATAATCCTAATGATATAATCCACATAGACATTTATCACTTTCACAAACACATATTTCTAACTGTGATTGATAAACTCACCAAAAAAGGATATGTCTATAGATTGAAAGTAAAAATCATATACATAAAACAGATGCTATCACAGAACACTTTACTAGAGAAGGAACACCTACAAAAATTGTTACAGACAACGAGTTTAATACAATATACATTAAAGATTTTCTTAGGGAACGTCAGGTACAAGTACACTTTACTAAACCTAATTCACATACAGGGAATGCAGATATAGAAAGATTACATAGTACAATAGCAGAAATTCTACTTTCAATGAAACAGGAAGAGTCAGTTAACGTGAAAATGTTTAAGGCTTTCCAAATTTATAATAAAAGACATCATTCAACAATTAACATGTCTCCAGAACAAGCACAAAATACAGACATAGAAAACCTAGTACGAGAACTCAAGAAAAAAAAAGAAAAAATTATTAATAAGAAAAACCAGACAAGAGAAGATTATATAGAAACAAGACAGGAAGGCTATATAAAAAATTATAAACATGTTAGACACAAGAACGAGCCTAACTTTAGATATAAGAATCTTGATAGAGTACATACTAAGAACATTAAACGACCAAGAAAATTCGCAGGTACTCCCGTTGATGCTCTTACTCCTACCTATGATGCTGATGACCAACCTGGTACAAGCCACATTGGTAATAACGCCAATCGAAAGTAAGAATGGGTTCACAATAATTAATATGGGAGAAGGAGAAATAATCAACCAAACCCAGACTGTTATCCACATCGTCAACACAAATAATTTAATAGATACCCTTCAGGAAATAAAAAAATATGAAATTGTAAATCAAGATCAAGAATTAAAAAAAGAATGTTCTACAATATTCACAAAAATATTAAGTATTATGCTTCCCAAGACACGTACAAGGCGAGGACTCATAAATTTAATAGGAATGGGTCAGAAATGGTTATTTGGTACCATGGACGACGCAGATAGGGAAGAAATAGACGAACATTTAAGAGTAATAGAGACTAACAACAAAAATGCTATTCAGGAACTTAATAAACAGATTAAAATTAATACACAACTAGAGGAAAATATGAAAAAACATTAGAGACTTAGTTTTGAAGGACAGACAAGAAATAGAAATGTATCAAAACGAAAGTCAAAAGTTACAAAAATCAATACTAAATCGATTACAAAAAACCGAAGTATTAACTAAATTACTGATGTTTGAAAAGTTAATTTACAACCTACTAGATACTGTAGCTGCTTCCAAAATGGGGATAACACACCCTAGTTTACAGACTAAAGATGAATTGGTTATGACAGACATGAACTTTAGCAAACTGAAAAATATTAAAACAGGAGTAATGAAATATACAAACGGAGCCATTATTATAGCCTTGAAAATACCTGAAGAAATAATAACACTTCCTATTAAAATAATTTTACCTGTAACAAACCAAGAAAAAGAAGAAATCGATTTAGAACCATTTTTTGTAATTGCATATAAAAGTAAAGAATACATATTTAATAATGAAAAAAATAACGTCAATGATTTAAGAGAAAGAAACGATTGTATTATTAAAAAGAATTGTCTAATGAAAATAAACAAAAATTTTGAAATAATTAACCTAAATCAGAGAACGTTTATTGTTAAAAATGCTGACAATGCAACTGTACAAAATAATTGCGATGCCAGAGAATTAACTTTAACAGGAAATTATATTGTTAATATCAATAATTGTAATATTAAAATAAATGATGGTATTCTCAAAAATAAAGAAACAAATTATACCTTTCAACTGTATTATGAAGAAATAATTAAGGAAAATGTAAAAATGAATACTATATTTAAAAAATGGCAAGAAATTGAAAACAGACATACAATAGAACTATTAAAATGCAACAAGATAAAAACATATGTTATATCTGGTACATTCATGTTTATTGTAATAATTGCAATAATTTTTATAGCATATATAGTTTGTAAGAAAGTCAGAGGAACAGGCAAAATAAAAATAAAAATTCAAAATACAACAGATAAAAAAAGTGAAAAACTTAATGATCAGAGTAATTTCCAGGAGAAAATTGAATCTAAGGAAGGAGGAGTTAAGTATTGGTCCTAAACCATACTTATTATTATTATCAAATTGCTGCCATCGTAAATTGCTTCACAATAAATGACATCGTTAATTATGCATTTTATTGTTTCACAATAAATGACCTAGTGAAGAATTTACGATTGCGGCAAACTAAAATCAAACCGATGCATTCGGTTAACCTGTTGAGAAATTGAAGGCACACTTGAAAAATTAAACACAAGCAATATTAATTGTGGGTCATAATTTCTCACAATCATTATTGCTTGGGTATGCTATATGTTCCCACTAGGAAGTGAATGCATTGGTTCGGTTAAGAATAAAAATAAAGAATAAAGTAAACAAAAGAATATCGATTCATATGTATATTCGATATCGACATTCTTCTGAAATAGTTTTCGCCTCCTCCGACAGCTATTTTGTAGTTAGTTTTTAAGAAGATCTCAAAGAAGCAATACGGTGCAGCCCCGCATTGAGACAGCGGCCGTATCTTCCAAGATAACAAAAATTCAGAATAATAAACACGGAGTATACAATAGAAAAATATCTCTTGTTTTATTTTAAAAAAATATTCCGCGATTCGGCAATTTTTCTCGCGCGATTTTATTGCTTGATTCCAGTTACACAACGTTCATTCTTTGTACTTCTTTTTATAGAAATTTCAATGCCTTTAAATCCGATTGTCTTTTATTATATGCAAAAAAAAAAAATAAAACAATATTTAGAAGTCAAATTATTTAAACAAACAAAAATAACAATTCAGTATGAACTTAAAGAATAAGATTAAAGAAACATAATATACAGGGTGAGTCATGAGCAATGCGACAAAATGCTAGGGCGTGTAGGTTGCGTTGAGACAAGAAAAAAATCGTATTGGAGGGGGGGTCTATTCCCCTCCGTTTAGCCGGGAGGAGCAATTTTCGATAAAAACTGACTTAAAATGGGAAAAAAATTATTTAAAACCAACGGCTTCATTCACAATGCTGTGCGATACGTTTTTGAAAAGCCAATAACTTTTTCTTTCATTCTGTGTTTAAATAAATCTATTCTAAGAAATAGTTTTTGAAATATTAATTTTAAAAGTCAAAATTTTGAAAAAAAAAAAAATGAAAAAAAAATTTCAAATTCATTTTTTTCAAAATTTTACGTAATTAAGTGCTAATTTTAATTTCAAAATTCAATGCTGTTATTAATTTTATGTCAAAATAAGAAAACCGGATGCAAACATTTTATGTCGTTCTCAAGAAATTAAAAAAAAAACAAAACCACCTTTTTCTAAGAAAAACATTTATTTTTATTGTAACGAAGCAATTTATTTATTTATTTAGCATTAATCTTAGTTTTTTTACTTTTTTTTTAATTGGAGTTTTATGAGAACGTAATAAAATTAAATAGTATTGGAATAACCCTGGATTAATATTATTTTCATTGATAACTTCTGAAAACTGACCTGTCAATATTTTTGCCTTGGCCTGCCCGCAGCCCATGGGTTCTACCTGTTATGGGGACAATAGGGACAATAAAACCGCATTTTTTTAATGAAAAAAAAAAAGAAAATTGCAACGCAAGATAAATAAAAGGCATTGCAGTTTTGCTTAGTAATTATTTCCAATTGGAATATTAACTCATTAACACGTAACGATGTCAAGCTTATACACCCGAGAAGAATTAACGGACATGCATTTCTGCTACGGTTTAGCTAATGGTCGAAGTCGTGAAGCCGAAAGACTGTACGCTGAAAGATATCCCGATAGGAGGTGTCCCCATCATAGCACGTTTCCAAGAATCCACCGACGTCTAAGAGATCATGGAGTGCTGGAGCATCGAAGAAGCGAAAGGCCAGTTTCTGATGAGTCAAGAATCTTAGATGAAAGAATTCTGGATTTAGTCCGAAATAATCCCTCCGTCAGTACAAGAAGGATATCCACTATGCTTGGAGTGTCCCAATCTAGAGCATGTCGAGTACTTCGGGCGGAAAATTTACACCCGTACCACTTTACGCCTGTTCAGGAACTCACCTCAAAAGACAAGTTATTGAGAACCGAATTTTGTAGAACATTACTACTTAGAAATGAAACCGAACAAAACTATTTTAGAAGAATATTCTGGACGGATGAAGCACAGTTTACTAGGGATGGGGTTACTAACTTCCACAATCCACAAAAAAAAAAAAAAAAAAAACAAATCACAACACCGCTTTAGTTGTAATGTTTGGCTTGGTATTGTTGGACACACTGCGATCGGGCCCCGGTTTTTGAACTCCATTATTAATGGAGAATCATACCTGCAATTCCTACGAGACCTTTTACCCGATTTATTAGACAGCGTTCCATTGGTTATAGCAGATACTTTAATCTACCAACAAGATGGTGCTCCAGCACACTACAGCTTACAGGTGAGAAACTGGCTGGATGATCATTTTAGTGACCGTTGGATCGGAAGACGGGGCCCCACGGAATGGCCGCCTAGGTCACCAGATTTAACTCCCCTAGATTTCTATGCATGGGGATTTATGAAGAATTATGTTTACGAAGTGGAAATAGTATCATTGGAACAACTGAAGGAACGAATTGAAGTCGCTGGAGTCAAATTGCAGGAAAATTTGTCAAGCATAAACTTATGTGAAGCCATTACAAGGAGATATAATATATGCCTTCTAAACAATGGAGATCATATCGAGAATTTTTTATAAGTACTTCCAATAAAAAACATAGTAAAAATAAAAGGAATAAAAAAAACTAAAAAAAATAAGATTAATGCTTCTTAAATTGCTTCGTTACAATAAAAATAAATTTTTTTCTTAGAAAAAGGTGGTTTTGGTTTTTTTTTTAATTTCTTGAGAAAGACATAAAATTTTTGCATCCGGTTTTCTTATTTAGACTTAAAATTAATAACAGCATTGAATTTTGAAATTAAAATTAGCACTAAATTACGTAAAATTTTCAAAAAAATGAATTTGAAATTTTTTTTTCAATTTTTTTTTTCAAAATTTTGACTTTGAAAATTAATATTTCAAAAATTATTTCTTAGAATAGATTTATTTAAACACAGAATGAAAGAAAAAGTTATTGGCTTTTCAAAAACGTATCGCACAGCATTGTGAATGAAGCCGTTGATTTTAAATAATTTTTTTCCCATTTTAAGTCAGTTTTTTTTTGAAAATTGCCCCTCCCGGCTAAACGGAGGGGAATAGACCCCCCCTCCCATACAATTTTTTTCTTGTCTCAACGCAACCTACACGCCCTAGCATTTTGTCGCATTGCCATGACTCACCCTGTATAATCGGTATACATAAGATATTTTAGCCAAAAAGAAAAATTAACAACTGATATAGAAATAAAAAACAAATTATCAACATTATAACAGTTTTGTTTAACATAAAGAAAATGTGTATGCTATTCTTTTTTAAAATAATGTTTTAGACGTAAATTTTCGCCCATCTAATAACCTTTTTATTTTGTGGTACTTAACCAAATACTGTTTTTTTCTCTTTATTTGGTTCACCGGTGTTTATTGCATTTTTATTTGTTTGTTGATTTGTGGGCTTCAGGTCAGAAATAAAACAATTTGATTTTTTGTTCACGACGTTTCGTCCATGTCTATGGACATCATCAGGTGAAAACCAAAAAGGAAATCTATATTTGCATTGATAAATATAAATTAACAAATTTTGCATTTTTACAATAACAACATACACTCACAATAAATATTTATAAAGTTAAAAGTTTAAAACATATTACAGCTCAAAATGAAAAATCGTTGAACTTAGCACCAAAAAGTTAGACTCACAAGTAACAAAATAAAAGAAATTTTAAAAAGGTTTATGAACATGAATCTGGTGTTAAAACTGTCTCCTCTTCTCCAACAAGTGTTTGTATTGCGGGCATACATTGTCTGTGTCTGTTTTTTTATTCATTGTATTGTTTGTGTTGAGTATGTGAAGGGTTTCGATGATGAACCTCTTGGTCTGGTTATCTTCTCTTTGCAGTACTTTTATTTCATCATAGTTTGGAGTGTGGCCGTGTGCGAGACAATGTGCTGCCAGTGCTGTCTTTTGCGGAGCGTTATTTTTAATGTCTGATTTGTGTCCTGAAATTCTCTTTTTTAATTTTTGTTTCGTTGTTCCTATGTAAGTTTGACTGCATTCTTCGTTCGAATTTCCTTTACAATCTATTTTGTAAACAAGGTCAGAATGTTCCATTTTGTCCGTTTTTGTTTTGAGTTTAGCGTATAGTTGTGAGGCCGTGTTCGTTGATTTCATAGCAAGTTTGTATTTGTCTGCGTCAAACAGATTGGCATGTTTAAATCTGTCAGCTATTTGTTTAATGTATGTGAAAGATTTGTATTTAATGTTTTGTTGTTGTTCCTCTTGTTGTTGCTGTTCTGTTTGCTCTTTTTGTGGTTGTTGTGGTTGTTGTTGATGATCTTGATGATGGTGTTGTTGTTGTTCCTTTTTTTGTTGTTTTTGTTCTTGTTGTTTTATCAAGGAATAAATTATATTATCCGGAAAGGAGTTTCTTTGTAGAATGTCTATTACTTTTATTTTATTTTGTTTGTGGAATTGTTTGTCACTGATCGAAAATACTCTATTGATGAAATTGTTGGCGGTATTGAGAATGGTGTTTTTTGGATGTTGTGATAAGTAGTTAATAATTCTTCCCGAAGACGTAGGTTTTTGAAACCAATCCGTTTTTAAACTACTTTTTTCTCGAATTATAAGAGCGTCCAGGTAAGATAATCTGCAGTTATTCTCCATTTCACACGTGAATGGAATTTTTCTGTGAAAACTATTCAGGGCCGTTAAGGTTTCTTCGACGTCATTTCTTTTCACAATGGCAAAAAGGTCATCTACATATTTCGTTACTAGTTTTGGTTTATTTTTCAACTTGGCAAAGCAGTTATCCAAAAGTTCTTCGAGGACAATATCTGCTATTATGGGCGAAGCTGGGTTACCCATGGGCATACCGTCTCTTTGTTGGTAGGTCTTATTACCGTATATCAAGTAGTTGTTGTCAATGATACAAAATCGGACGAGTTCAATGAATTTGGTTCTTTTTATGTTGGTGTGATCTTTTAATTTTTCCCAATTTGTATTTATTATGTCTAGTGCCAATTGTAGTGGAATGTTGATAAACAAAGAAATCACATCGAACGATACTATAATTTCGTCATTTTCAATGTTAAGGCCTTTAATTTTTGTTTTAAAATCTAAGGAGTTATTTACGTTGTATTTCGAGTTTATAGTTAAATTTTTCAGAATAGAAATAATATATTTTGCTAGATTGTAGCATGGAACCTTGATAGATGAACAAATAGGACGTAGAGGCATTCCTTCTTTATGAATCTTAGGGAGTCCGTAGATCCTAGGTGCAACAGGATTATACGTGGTCATTCTTTGTCTTTCGTATTCACTTATTATTTTGTTGTCAAACAGGTATTTAACGTGGTTGTTGTTCATGTCTTGTAATTTATTGGTTGGGTCTGTCCTTATTGGCCAGTAAGCATGTCTATCTTCCATCATCTCTTTCATCTTTTTGTCGTATTCACGTTTGTATATCGCCACTGTGACGTTTCCTTTGTCTGCTGAAACTATGTATATTTCTTTGTGATTTTTGAGGAAAAGTCTTGTTTCGTCGAAAATGTGTTTTATGTATCTATTAAAACCACAGAACTTCCTCTTTTTTTTTTTGTTTTGTGTGTAGATACATAAAACACATTTTCGACGAAACAAGACTTTTCCTCAAAAATCACAAAGAAATATACATAGTTTCAGCAGACAAAGGAAACGTCACAGTGGCGATATACAAACGTGAATACGACAAAAAGATGAAAGAGATGATGGAAGATAGACATGTTTACTGGCCAATAAGGACAGACCCAACCAATAAATTACAAGACATGAACAACAACCACGTTAAATACCTGTGTTCTTGCACTGGTTCATCCTGTTAAATTCCGGAAACTATTTTAATAAAAACAATTTTATTTATTCAGTAAGAATTAAGTTTGTAAATTTTATTCAATGTTTAAATATAAGGTTTGTCTTCTTCGATAGTTTAAAGTGGACTGTGTCGAGATTAGTTATTTAACCGTAGTAGTAAGAGTAAATTGTGTGTTGTTAGGGTTGCCGCCTGAACATTCCGCCCACCAAATTATTTGTAGATTAATTTTCATCAGGATACTTTTGCAGTGGAAGTTTGCATAGTTTATGCACGGCTCTATTTATAAATCCAGTAGTAGTTTTAACTCTGACAGTTCGCACAAGTTGATCGGGTCCGAGGAAAACTTCTGATATTCTACCCATATTCCATTGTAGAGGTGGACGATTTTCATCACGGATGAGTACCATATCACCAACTTGTAGATTTTCTTGCGGGGACTGCCATTTTGATCGTAGATATAGTGTTGATAAATACTCTTGTGACCAGCGCTTCCAAAAATGTTGAATGCATTGTTGAACTATCTGCCATCTTGAAAGTCGATTTAAATTTGTATTTATATAGTCTGGCTCGGGAATAGCTACCAAAGATTCGCCGATTAAGAAGTGTGCCGGTGTTAATGGCTGAAGGTCATTTGGATCCGAAGACTGTGGTGTTAGAGGTCGCGAATTCAAGCAAGCTTCAATCTGTACGAGCACTGTATTGAACTCTTCGAATGTAAACGTGTGTGTCTTGAGAACACGTCGCAAGTGATGTTTAGTCGATTTGATGCCAGCTTCCCATAAGCCGCCTTGATGAGGAGA
This sequence comes from Syrphus vitripennis, assembly GCA_958431115.1. Taxonomy (NCBI): domain Eukaryota; kingdom Metazoa; phylum Arthropoda; class Insecta; order Diptera; family Syrphidae; genus Syrphus; species Syrphus vitripennis. The sequence continues at coordinate 51,920,853 of OY288109.1, forward strand.
GCCTGCTGCAATGAATCTCCACTCCATCCCTTCATTTCGGACAAATTTTTGAATTTCTTCCTTAGTCTCTGTGGTTAGAAGTAAGCTAAACAGGTTCTTGAGTTCACCTTTTGCCCCAACAAAGTTGGTAGCATTATCGCTGTATATACGAGAACAGCGTCCGCGTCGTGAGATAAAGCGTCTGAGTGCAGCTAAAAAAGCTGAAGTTGTAAGTTCACTCACAAGCTCGAGATGTATCGCTTTTGTTGTCAGGCACACGAATAAAGCAACATACGCCTTCGTTGATTTAGCACCTCTTCCTTTTGATTGTAGAATGGTAAAAGGACCACCGTAGTCGATTCCGCAAATCTTAAATGCTCTGTTCTGCCGTATACGATCCTCCGGTAAATCTGACATCAGTTGATACGCTTTAGGAGGTTTTACATGAAAACAGTCAATACAATTGCGGGTTATTTTTCGAGCTAAGTTTCGCCCGTTTAGAGGCCAAAATTTTAAACGAATCGATGCAAGAAGAGATTGAGGTCCGGCGTGAAGTAATCTTTTATGTTCCGCATCAAAAAGTAAAAGCGTAAACCGATCGTTTGAGGGTAGTAATATCGGATGTCGACCAGGTACTCTACCGCCCACCCTGAGGACATCATGGTCGTCCAAGTATAAACTCAGTGATTTGAATCGTTTACTGACGCTGCGATTTGTTTTCAAAAGTTCGACCTCAGATGCAAAATGTTTGTCTTGGACGTATTTAACGAGAACGGTACGTGATGACTCCAGCTCTGCTTGCGATAAGTGTAGTGACGAATAGGGCTTTTTTAAAACTCTTCGATCGATATGCCGACGGATGTATGCGAGGATGTAAATAATGCGCGAGTAGTCCGAGAAATTATTCATTAATGCATCGAGAATCGAGGAATGATGCTGTTCTACGTGAACGAGGAATTGTTTCGTTGAACGGAGTTCTTCGTTTGCTATCTGGTTATCAAAATCCGAACAATCATTTACACAAGCCGAGTACTCAAAGGTCGAGTCGAGAAGAAACGTGGGCCCATGCCACCATAACGAGTTTGTTGCGAGGTTAGCTGAATCATTTGGACGAGTTAGCAAATCGGACGGGTTCTGGTCAGTTGAGATGTGATGCCAAGTTGTTGGACTACAAATAGCTACGAGTTCGTTAACTCTATTCGAGACGAATGTTTTCCACCGACTAGTATCACCAGAGATCCACGCGAGGACGATTGTAGAATCAGACCAGCAAATTATGTCATCAATAGCCAAGTTTAAACAACCCTTAACATTTTTGATTAACAACGCGAGTAGATGTGCACCACACAGTTCGAGACGAGGTAAAGAGGGACTTTTGATTGGTGCCACACGAGATTTGGAACACAGCAAATGTGACGAGACGAGACCATCATGGTTAAAAGCACGGACATACACACATGCACCGTAAGCTTGTTCGCTGGCATCGCTAAAGCCATGGAGTTCGAGTCGAGAGAAAGTCGGGAAATTCTTAACGTGACGAGGGATAGCACAATTGGAAGAATATGAAAGCATCTGTTGGTATGAGGTCCACTGATTTGACAAATCTTCGGATAAAGGTTCATCCCATGAACATTTCGCCTTCCAAAGTTTCTGCATAAGTAGTTTGGCATTTATAAGTGTAGGACCGAGCAAACCTAACGGGTCGAAAACCTTCGAGATTTCTGATAACACAATTCGTTTCGAGGGATTACGTGACGATTGAGATGTGGTAAACTGAAACGTGTCTCTTGAAGCGCGCCACCTAAGACCCAGCGTTTTTATCTCCTCATCCAAATTGAAATCTACATCTGATAATTCGCGATCTTCCGGTGGTATTTCATTCAAAACCTCATGAGAATTAGAGACCCATTTCCGAAGGTTAAAACCTCCCTGCTCTAGAAGATCTTTTAGCTCTCGATGTATGAGTTTTGCCTGTTCTATCGTTGTACACCCAGTTAAAACGTCATCTACGTAAATATCATTTAGCAATACGCGTTTAGCCAAAGGAAATGAGTTTGAGTCTTCAGCGAGTTTAACGAGACATCGAGTAGATAAATGAGGAGAACAACTGAGACCGTATGTTATTGTGTTCATCTCATAAACATCCACGGGTTCAGATGAATTCAATCTCCAAAGAATCCTCTGATAAGGTCTATCCTCTTTTCTCACTAAAATCTGTCGAAACATTTTTTCAATGTCAGCCATCAAAACGATATTGTGAGTGCGAAAACGAAGTATGATATTAAATAAAAGATCCTGACATGGGCGTCCTACCATCAACGCGTCGTTTAAAGATACCCCTGTTGTTGTCTTTGACGATCCGTCAAACACCACCCTAAGCTTAGTTGTGGTACTTGATAACTTCCAAACCCCGTGATGTGGTAGGTAGAAAGCGTCTTTTATATCATTATCATCAAGATTTCCGATAAGTGTCATGTGTCCGAGAGATATGTAATCTTGCATAAATTTGTTATATTCAAATTTCAAGTTCGAGTCGTGAGTTAGTTTTCTTTCTAAATAAGAAAGCCGTTTGATTGCTTGCTCCTTGGAGTTGCCCAGTTTTGTAGACCTATCATTAAAAGGAAGAGCCACTATGAATCTACCATCTGAGTTACGAGTCGTGTTTTCGAGAAAATGTTGTTCGCAAGAGGTCTCTTCTAATGATAAGGATTTTTTAGTTTCGAGATTGAACTCCTCATCATACATTTTTGCAAGTCGACGGTCGAGATCTTCATTTGAAACGGTTAAAAAGCTCTGACTAACATTTCGGGATTGATTAACGCCGCATCTTCCGGTAACGAGCCAGCCAAATGAAGAGTTTTGTAAAATTGGCTTATCAACCCCCAGGTCTAATCGTTCGGGTTTGAGAATATCGTAAAAGAACTCTGCTCCAATCAACAGATCTATTGAGTCGGGAACGTTGAAAAAGGGGTCGGCTAGAACATACTGGTTTGGAATGGTTAAATGATCGGTGTCAATTTTAATTTGTGGAACGTCACTAGTAATACGATTTATCACTAGGAATTCGATAGAATAATTAAAATCCAGCGCACGGGAACGAACAGTCAGGTTTGATTTTTTGTTAATGGTCTTGGCAGATTGCCCAATTCCTTCAATCGAGAACGTGACATTTTCGGTGGGTATACCAAGTTTCGTGATGAGTGCTTTCGTGGCAAAATTACTTTGCGAACCCGAGTCTAATAATGCACGATGAGCGTGAGGTGTGCCCTGACTGTCATATACTAAAACGATAGCCGTAGACAAAAATACGTAATCTCGAGAAGCTACCGTGAAGGTGCTTGTAGCTGTAATAGTTTTCGATTCTTCATTAGTCGGTTTTTTAGTTTCATCATTTGGTGGGGTCGAAGTTGATGATGAAAGGGTTTGCGTATAACATAAGAGGCTACTGTGTCGTTTTCCACAATGTTTACAGTTGCTTGACCTACAAATATTTGCGTTATGTGACGCCCTAAGGCAATTAAAACAGAGATTAAGTTTCTTAACGTGTAGAATTCGTTCATCAATGGAGCATGATAGGAATTTAGGACAAAAGTAAATTGCGTGAAATTCATTGCAACCTATTCTGCATTTTTCTGATTGGGCGACTAATGTTTTATTTACTGCTTTCTTTTGATTGTTACCACGAGAAGTCGAAATTGATGGAACAGAAGATGGGTTTTTTCGGATAATAGGCTCCTGACATGATTCCAAAGTAATGCAGTGTTTTTCCAAGAAAGTTAGGAAAACCTCCCAAACGTAATCCTTATCCCCATTTTCGCGAGCCCACAAACGCTTCGTATCCGTATCTAATTTCTGCAATATTATGTGAACTAACCAGGCATCACGGCCATCAACCTTCAACGATTTTAAAGCTCTAACAACTTCATCCGACGTGTCGTACAAGCTACGAATAGCTACCGCGTTACTTGTCTCTTTGATAGTAGGCTGATCTAAGAAACGTTGAATATGTTTTGAGACGATTGGGATTTTCTTACTATAACGTTGATTAAGCTTTTCCCAAGCCTCATCATAGTTTGCCTCTGTCACTGTTGTATGTTTTAAAATACCTGCCGCGTCGTCCCTAATCAAACTCATTAGATACTGGAACTTCTTTACTTTTGAGAGTCTTTCATTCTGGTGTACTAAGCTAACGTATAAGTCATGAAAGGATACCCAATCTTCGTATTTTCCAGTAAAGAAAGGAATATGTAACGCGGGGAGTTTATGTTCTCTATCGTGCTGAGTTGTATTTGTCAAGTGTAAGACCGATTCATTAAAATGTTCAAGAATTCGATTTTGTTGTTCTACAACTCTTGAAAATTGACCGTTCGAGTCGAGTATATTATTTGGCGCGGAAGTCGTGTTGGGTGAGGATGACGTAAACTGTACCGAGTTGAAAGCATTTTGACGAGTTAGTAAATTTGTTTTAACCTCAAATAGCTTTGCCTCAAAATTCTCTTCGTGACTAAAATCGTCAGAGATAGTAGGATTGCCATCTGTAGTGACGATTTTCAATTGAATATCCTCGTACCTTTTTTTGTTATCGGCTACTTGTTCTAAATGAACATCAATTTCTTCTTTAGAAATTAATCGCGAATCTTTATCCGCTTGCGTAAGTGTATTTATTAGTAGGGTGACTTTTCTTAAAATCTGTCCTCTTTGTTGACGTAGGTTAGGTAGTGTCTCCATCGTACGTATGTATATTTATTATTTTAATTCAGCAATAAATAATATGAAGGTACTTACATGAACCGAACGTATTGCTTACGTTTCATTTGTCGGGTATGCATGTATTGTATATCCAATATAATGTAATTTTAAAGTGCTACAACACTCACTTACGCACAACTAAATAAATACACTTTTCTCTTTTCGATAACACTGTCTCTTTTTTATTCTCTTAAATTCTTGAGATTTATTTTCATGTTAAGAGAACACAAACTGTTAACACAATTGTATATAATGAGAATGTTTCACTGTTATATGCACCCGTTATTTTATCATTCGATTTTGCACAATTATTTCAAAATAGAAATTCTTTTTTATGAAATGAATCACAATGCGACACCACTTTAGAATTCTTTTTTTTTATTATCTTTGCACCGATTTAATCCTCACCACAAGCTAAATAACACTACCGAGACCGAGGAGCGAATTGTTTTTGTTCTTCGTTGCGTTCTAGGTACCACGAGCGACCACGACGACGACGATAACGAGACGAGACGAGCTAAATTGTTTTTTTTTTTTTAATTAAAAATTATAACAGAGATCCGCGAGAAGTGACCAAAATGTTCTTGCACTGGTTCATCCTGTTAAATTCCGGAAACTATTTTAATAAAAACAATTTTATTTATTCAGTAAGAATTAAGTTTGTAAATTTTATTCAATGTTTAAATATAAGGTTTGTCTTCTTCGATAGTTTAAAGTGGACTGTGTCGAGATTAGTTATTTAACCGTAGTAGTAAGAGTAAATTGTGTGTTGTTAGGGTTGCCGCCTGAACAACCTGTTTGACAGCAAAATAATAAGTGAATACGAAAGACAAAGAATGACCACGTATAATCCTGTTGCACCTAGGATCTACGGACTCCCTAAGATTCATAAAGAAGGAATGCCTCTACGTCCTATTTGTTCATCTATCAAGGTTCCATGCTACAATCTAGCAAAATATATTATTTCTATTCTGAAAAATTTAACTATAAACTCGAAATACAACGTAAATAACTCCTTAGATTTTAAAACAAAAATTAAAGGCCTTAACATTGAAAATGACGAAATTATAGTATCGTTCGATGTGATTTCTTTGTTTATCAACATTCCACTACAATTGGCACTAGACATAATAAATACAAATTGGGAAAAATTAAAAGATCACACCAACATAAAAAGAACCAAATTCATTGAACTCGTCCGATTTTGTATCATTGACAACAACTACTTGATATACGGTAATAAGACCTACCAACAAAGAGACGGTATGCCCATGGGTAACCCAGCTTCGCCCATAATAGCAGATATTGTCCTCGAAGAACTTTTGGATAACTGCTTTGCCAAGTTGAAAAATAAACCAAAACTAGTAACGAAATATGTAGATGACCTTTTTGCCATTGTGAAAAGAAATGACGTCGAAGAAACCTTAACGGCCCTGAATAGTTTTCACAGAAAAATTCCATTCACGTGTGAAATGGAGAATAACTGCAGATTATCTTACCTGGACGCTCTTATAATTCGAGAAAAAAGTAGTTTAAAAACGGATTGGTTTCAAAAACCTACGTCTTCGGGAAGAATTATTAACTACTTATCACAACATCCAAAAAACACCATTCTCAATACCGCCAACAATTTCATCAATAGAGTATTTTCGATCAGTGACAAACAATTCCACAAACAAAATAAAATAAAAGTAATAGACATTCTACAAAGAAACTCCTTTCCGGATAATATAATTTATTCCTTGATAAAACAACAAGAACAAAAACAACAAAAAAAGGAACAACAACAACACCATCATCAAGATCATCAACAACAACCACAACAACCACAAAAAGAGCAAACAGAACAGCAACAACAAGAGGAACAACAACAAAACATTAAATACAAATCTTTCACATACATTAAACAAATAGCTGACAGATTTAAACATGCCAATCTGTTTGACGCAGACAAATACAAACTTGCTATGAAATCAACGAACACGGCCTCACAACTATACGCTAAACTCAAAACAAAAACGGACAAAATGGAACATTCTGACCTTGTTTACAAAATAGATTGTAAAGGAAATTCGAACGAAGAATGCAGTCAAACTTACATAGGAACAACGAAACAAAAATTAAAAAAGAGAATTTCAGGACACAAATCAGACATTAAAAATAACGCTCCGCAAAAGACAGCACTGGCAGCACATTGTCTCGCACACGGCCACACTCCAAACTATGATGAAATAAAAGTACTGCAAAGAGAAGATAACCAGACCAAGAGGTTCATCATCGAAACCCTTCACATACTCAACACAAACAATACAATGAATAAAAAAACAGACACAGACAATGTATGCCCGCAATACAAACACTTGTTGGAGAAGAGGAGACAGTTTTAACACCAGATTCATGTTTATAAACCTTTTTAAAATTTCTTTTATTTTGTTACTTGTGAGTCTAACTTTTTGGTGCTAAGTTCAACGATTTTTCATTTTGAGCTGTAATATGTTTTAAACTTTTAACTTTATAAATATTTATTGTGAGTGTATGTTGTTATTGTAAAAATGCAAAATTTGTTAATTTATATTTATCAATGCAAATATAGATTTCCTTTTTGGTTTTCACATGATGATGTCCATAGACATGGACGAAACGTCGTGAACAAAAAATCAAATTGTTTTATTTCTGACCTGAAGCCCACAAATCAACAAACAAATATTCAATAAAAAGGTCACCTTATCATAATATAGTATTGCATTTTTAACCAAAATTATCTCTTTTGATAAGTTTTTCACAAGTTGATAAAGGCCTTGATTTTTCTTCATTTTTTATTTTCACATTTTTTTCCCGCCTTTATTGGAGTTTAAAAATTCCATTTTACACACAACTATAATTATGCAGAAGGAGAAACTAAGAGCGACTGAACTCTGTAGCACATACTTGATTAAAATATGTAAAATAATAACAGTAATTTATAAACTGCATCAACTTAAGCAAAAAAAAAGCATGATGAGAATTTTTGGAGATTTTTGGAGATTTTGGCAAAAAAAAATTATTGGGGATTTTGTCCATGAAGCAAATTTCCCCATGAGATTTCGTAACTTTTTTTTGAGATTTTTTGGGGATTTCGTCCGATGGAGATTTTTTTTTTGGAGATTATGGGATTCTCCCAAAGCCCCTATAAACAGAAAAACCCAAATTTTTAGTAGCCTGCGCAACATTCGGAATGAATTCAAACGTTACTCTTCCATTTTCACTGTTAGTCCATCTAGATTGCCATCTAAAATAGACACAATCAAAATTTGTTGTTGGATTTCATTAAAAGGAAACCAAGTTCATGAAAAGCTTTATTTTTGCGTCAACCAGACATCATTTTATTATCAAATAGCTCAATTTCTCGACATTTAATTGAAGTCAAACACGCACCTTTTCTAAATAGAAATAAACCTTGCGAAAGAACAATCAAGAATGACAGGATTTTGACAGATTAGAATGAAATATCCTCATTGTCTACATTGTCGACTTCATTGTCTACATTGTCGACATTGTCTACATTGTTGACACAATTGTCTACGTAGAAAAGTAGACAATCAAAGTCGACGCGTAGAGGAACAACACTGCTTATACCTGCATTGCTTATGTAGAAACAGTGCGACAAACCGGTAATGATCCATACAACATAACCCTCTGACAGAAATACAACCTTTTCTTCCCACTACAGTATTGGTAAATTCATACCAAACTGTCGCACCATAAGTTGCACATGATGATTTGATTTGATTTAATTGAGATGATTTTGGCAGACTTAACTGCTGGTTTTCATAGCCCACCAAAGTGTGGAGTTCGGGGCTGTATATGATGGGATTGAATACATTCTGTTATTCATACTGTTATGGCAGTATAAATCTTCGCACAGACCTTTTCTTGCAACAAAACGCTTAGGTAAGTGCTGTAATGAACTCTTCAGTGGATAGGTCCGAGACTACCTCCAAATGTACAGCTTTCACAACAAAACAAACGAATACAGCTACATACGACTTTGTAGTTCTTTGCCTCTCAGTTTGGAAGTCGTTTGGAACGGGCAGCAGAAATCAACACCTGTCTTCAGAAACGCTCTTGCAGGTGTCACTCTGTCAGTAGGTAGGTTACCCATGATTTGTCCTAACATCTTTGGTTTGTATTTATTTGAAGCAGTCCCAACAGCCACCAACGACCTTCGTTGCAAGTTTGCGGGCATCTATAGTATCCAGAATCTCTGACGCACGATTCCAACTTAAGCTTGTGGTACTTTATGGTAATTTTTATTATGTAAAACAGTTAAAAAGTTTTTACAAAAGGATTAGATTGAGATTTTTGACGGTGATCGTAGGGCTAGTCATATCTCCTTTCTCTAATTTCCTCCTGGAAATTATTTTGCTGAACGTTCCATAGGATTCATAGCAGCGCATCATCTGCTCTGAGAGATGAGTTATATTTATTTACTAGCTTAATTCAAGCGATTAACAAAACAGAAAAAAAAAATACAATGGAATAAGAAAATAAAAGAAAACTTAAAATTAGTTAACAATATTTGAATAGTTAAAAAAATAACTAAACAATCTTAACTTAACTTATAACTAATAAGAAGGGGATTCATGGGTAGTTGGAGTAAAGATTTCTTGTGAGGGAGGAGGAACTGGAACTTAAATCAAATATGTGTTGTGCACTATTGGCTAGTAATAGGGTTTTAATGGGCATAATTTGTGCGGTATATAGGAAGGTGAAAAAATGGGATGGATCGAAGGTTACATGGATTGGTATTAATGAAGATTAGTTCAAAAAGTGCCGGGAGTCTATGGTACCGGTGGTGATTATTTGGTAGATGAAGAGTATGTCAGCAACAGCACGCCGTTTAGAAAGGGTGTATAGGTCGGTTAATTGCAATCGATGTACGTAGGGGTGTAAAATATGGGGATCAGACCAAGGGAGATAACGTAAAGTGAAACGGAGAAATCTATGCTGCACTGCTTCGATTCTATGTGAATGGGTGGATTGATAAGGAGACCATACTTGGCTGGCGTATTCAAGAATGGGTACAACATATGTGGTGAAGAGTGACTTAAGGATTGGAAAATTCCTTAGACCTACGCTTTATAGAACCAAGGCTTTTGAAATAATATGGAGGAAGTGCTTTCGGAAATTTAGCTCTTTATCCAATAAGATGCCAAGATCACGGATAGATGAAACTACGGCAACGGGTTCGTTGCAGAAGTGATAAGTTCTAGGGGGTAAGGGGAGGTGTTTCCTAAAAAAGCACATAGATTAACATTTACTAACATTGAGTTCAAAAAATTTTTTATCACACCAATTAAAAAAAGAATTTAGATCTTTGTTGCGACAACAATAAAATAACACCACACATAGCATAATTCAAATTACAAAATAAACAAAACAACATACAGAATATGACACCATATTTTACAAAACAGCACGACCAACACCCAGCAGCAACACCTGCAGCAGATATATGTACACGAATCAACCTGTGGCAAATTAATCATATTTAGAATTAATTTTTGTAACATAAGCATTTATTTTGTATAAAAGTAGGATATTTAGAACAATAAAACTCACTTGCTGTTAATACGGCAACCTACCAATTCGTTCTTTTTGTGACTTCCCCCCACCAGAGGTAAGGCGTCCTAATTAGCGAATTGTCAAATTAACAATCTTTTTGAAGTAAGGAAGAATCAAGTGAAGGTATTACATTTATAATTTTTTATCGTCGGCATAAACAGAAACGTCAGAGTAAGAAAAAATGCGATCAACATCATATATAGCAAGGACGAAAAGAAGTGGGCCAAGATGGCTTCCCTGAGGAACGACTGAGGTGGCAAGAATAGGTTCGGACGGAGACCATCTGAACAAAGAGGGTTCTCTAAATAGAATTTAACCCATTCAATGAATAATGGTGGAAAGCCAAAGGCTTTAAGCTTAATGTAAATAATAAATTTTATCGAATGCTTTACTAAAGTCGGTATAGTTACTACATCGACATCGTAGCCTTTCTTCAAAGCAGAAAGGGTCATAAAAACAAATTGAGTAAGATTTGTCTTCGTGGATCTACCCTTTAAAAAACCATGCTGAAGAGGTGAAACTATTGATTTACAATGAAAGCAAAGAGAATCATATAATCATAGACAAGGCTTATAAAGAGATATTATATCATTCTTACTTCTAGGCAGAACACTATTTAAAAAAAGCTCACTCGGCAGAGTTCACTGTGCGCTATTCAGTTGGTGTCAGTGGGGAATGTCCAACGATGGTAATGGTAACAACAAGATGAGGTGGAGGAGCAGTGATGAAACTCGGGCTTACAGCATGAAAGTGAATGCAAGCAACAAGGAAAGCATGTACATGACACTGGTACTTAGATTGAGGATTATTGAAGCAGGTTACAAAAGTAAAACAGGTGTGTAGTTTCAAGAATTGCTCCACAGGCAGAACATATACCAAAAAAGTTTCGCTCACCAGGGAGAAAGCAACAGAAAAACTTTAACGGGAGCAATAAATAAGGTTGGCGAGTAAAAATTACTTTAACAATCAAAAGTAGTGGATACTTTGAAATTAAATTTAATTTTTAGAAACCAAAATAGAATAAAAGAAAACTCAAAAATACACCAGATGAGAAGTTTATACTTAAAACATACCAAACAACTAAGAAATTTCTATTTGCACAAAAAGACAATATTAGGGGAGAGTACGATAACTTGGGCGCCGAAAATTGATAACGGTTTTTTGTAGAAGGGTCCAAAACGAGCATTTTTTAATATGGGAGGGGGGGTCTATCTTGCCCCGTTTGGGCGGGAGGGGCAATTTTATGAAAAGTGTACTAAAAGTAAAAAAAAAATCATTAAAAAATAACGGTAATACTTACAGTTAAGTTTAATATTGTTTTTTAATGCCAGTATTTAGTACTATAAGTCACTTTTTAAATCAGGCAAAATTTATGCACAGTTTTCGAAAAATTGAGTTTCAAACACAAAATTCGGGGAAAAAAACACAAAAAAAGAAGTTTGAAGTGTAATTTCTCAAAACCATAAGATTTAATATAAATTTTTTTTATAGAATTCGGTGCTCTTATTGATTCCTTATCAAAAACTGAAAATTAGATTATTTTATGTCTTCTAGTTTTCGAAAAAATTGAAAATTATTGATTACTTTTTTATGAGATTTTAGCTTTTTGACTGCATGCCTCTCATACATACCTCAACTGTTTATACTTTACTACTGTTTAAATATCAAATTTTGCATACATCGAACCTCGCACATACCCCAAATCCTATAGTGAGGCCAAGCAGGGGGGTTGCAGGGGGGCACATGCCCCCCTATACATACCTCAACTGTTTATACGCCGTAATGCTGGGTGCAAGCATTGTTTTCATATAAAAAAGCCTACATGGACAAGAAATCTTATATAAACAACAACAAAAATAAAAATCTTACAAAAAAGTAATTAGCAATTTTCAATTTTCTCGAAAACTAGAAGACATAAAATAATCGAGTTTTCAGTTTTTTTATAAGGAATCAATAAGAGCACCGAATTCTATAAAAAAAAATTTATGTGAAATCTTACGGTTTTGAGAAATTACACTTCAAACTTTTTTTTTGTGTTTTTTTTCCCGAATTTTGTGTTTGAAACTCATTTTTTCAAAAACTGTGTATAATTTTTGATTGATTCAAAAAGTGGCTTATAGTACAAAATACTGGCTGTAAAAAACAATATTAAACTTAACTATAAGTATTACCGTTATTTTTTAATGATTTTTTTTCCACATTTAGTACACTTTTCATAAAATTGCCCCTCCCGCCCAAACGGGGCAAGATAGACCCCCCCCCTCCTATAGTAAAACATGCTTATTTTGGGCCCCTCTACAAAAAAAACCGTTATCAATTTTCGGCGCCCAAGTTATCGTACTCGTGCCCAATATTATAATAACAAAAGCAGACAAAGGTAACAGGACAGTAATAATGTACAAACAAGATTATGAACAAAAAATGAACAAACTTCTTGAAGATAAAAACACATACAAAACGATTAGAGTGGATCCAACATCAAAATTACTATCAACAAATAACACACTTGCAGTGGCGTAGCTACCAAGGGGCTAGGCGGGGCAGTGCCCCGGGGCCCTCAAGCTCAGGGGGCCCTCGAATCCTTACCAGAAAATCTCAATCGAACTCAACTTTTGAAAATTTCTCCCATTTTCAAAATAAATATGACAGGTGACAACTCGAGTTTAATCATGCAAAAAGGTTACTGCAGTCAAACGATTCTCGTTTGGCTCGAATCATCTATACGTTTGGATACGGCGAAATGTGCATGACCGTTAAACCAAGTACCACGTGGGTTTGAAAATGTTTTTTGAGCCAAGCAACATAGTTTTGAATTAATTACTCAATGACATTTAATTGAGTTCTATTTACTCTATTCAAATTCTCTATGACATTTGTTTTAAGTAATGTAAGAAGTTCATTAAAAATCACAAAATAATCTTTCAAACAAAATTATGATTAAATTGAAATAAATATTACATTGTAATGAATATAAAATTTAATTGAGAATCTTGAAAAAAAAACTACTCCCTGTGGATACCGAACACATACCATATGTGCGATACGCCGACGCTCTACCACTAGAGCTACGGAACACTATAGAAAATAGTAATTAATAAACATATGTATATGAATTGACTCACATATATTCAAATACATAGATGTACGCATATTTGAAACTATATTATACTCCTAAAACAACTGAAAAACATTTTTGAATTGAGTATTTATTATAATTACTTCAATCATAACAAATATTAACTTTAAAACTATTTATTGCCCAATACCTACACCAAGTATTAAAATAATTGTAATTTTTGTTGTTAGTGTTTAATAGTTTTATTAACTGCCCATGCACGAAAAAGAGCTGATGATAAAGTTGCTTAGCATTTTTAAAGTATGTATTTGTATATTTATTGATTTTACTTCAAAAAACCTTACCAGTTTTGATAGCAGTGGGCCCAATTTTTTATTTGCCCCAGGGCCCTAGGTTACCTAGCTACGCCACTGCACACTTTTAAACGAACTCTTCAAAAATGAATATATCGATTGCTGGCTTAAAAATAAATTGCATTGCTCAGCTGATATAGCACCGAGATTATACGGACTTCCAAAGATCCACAAACCTGGTCTACCATTACGTCCATGAATGATCCTTGTTTCAGTCTATCAAAACACATTGGAACAATTGTCAAGAACATCATATCAGACAAATGACATCAAAAACTCATTCCTACTTAAAGAAAAATTAATGGATGTAGTTTTGGAAGGTAATGACGTCATGGTTTCTTTTGATGTAGTTTCATTGTTTATATATTTATACCCACTTATCTAGCCATCAAAAATATAATGAAACAATGGGATATAATTAAAAATTACACAAAAATACCAAAATCAAAATTTTTTAAACTTCTGGATTTTTGTCTACGGGACAACAATTATTTTCAATTTGGCGACAAATTTTATTTGCAAACATTTGGTATGCCTATGGGAAATCCCCTTTCCCCAACAGTTGCAGACGTAGATGTAGATGATATCTTCGCTATTATCAAAGTAAAAGAAAAAGACATAATCCTCAATAAACTTAATTCATATCACAACAAAATCCAATTTACAATAGAAAATGAACACAACAACAGCCTTCCATACCTAGATTTACTACTACACAGAGAAAACAACAAAATAATATATGATTGGTATTCTAAATCAACTTCATCCAGACGTATGATTAATTCTAACCCAAATTCTAAACCCAACCGATAAAACAAAAAATTAACACAGCATTCAATTTCATAAATAAAGTTTTGGACCTCACCGATATCAAATATGAAACAGAAAACATTAGCAAAATAAAAACAATATTAAAAAGCAACAACTGTCCATTTTATGTAATTAACAACCTACTTAGAAAACAAAACAGAAAAAACAAACACCAATAAAAACAACAACAACAACAGCCCTATTCTCCCCAACATCACTGATACCTCACAAGTCACAACTAGTGGTGAAATTGATTTTGTGACTTTTTCGTATTCTCCCCAACGCAACGGTCACAACTTGTGAGAGTCACAAAAACTATCGAAATTGTGATCTCCTTCTAGGCAGGTCACAACTCACAAATTACTTGAGTTTTTGATATTTCGGTGTACAAAAGAATCAATATTTTTATATGGGATAGCATTGATAAAGTTCGGTGGATCAGTTGGGTCATTTTTGTTGGCCAAAAGCTGCAGGTAATCCCCCCAAATAACAACGAAATACTCCAACTACTCCACCGTAGTCTTTTTGTAGTCTTCTTCTAAAAATAAATTAAGGTATTTTTACTCACTTTATTGTTAAAAATATATAATTACTGTTAATGCTTGCGTTATTGAAAATTTTTTTTTGTTTAATTTTTCAATTTGGAAATCTGTTCTTGTTTTTAATTATCAGCTGTTCCAAAAGTCACAAAAAAATTCACCTTTGCTGTGGTGAGTTTCGTTGTGAGTTTTGTTGTGACGATTAGGGGGAGAATACCAAAATGTTATCGAATCACAACAATCCTCACAAGGAATAGTCACAAGAGCTTGTGACTTATGACTCCTCACAAGGGAGAGAATCGGGCTGTAATATAAAAAAGAAAAAAAGTTGTTCTCAATACAATATGTTCCAAACCTAACTGACAATAGAAATTTACATAGAATAATAAATAAAGAGAATGTATCATTCTCCCACAAATCAAATTTAAGACTTAAATCAATTTTCACAAACACCATATCCATTGTATATAGATTTGCATAGTACCCTCATGAACACGTTCCACACGTCGGCCATCTAGCGATCACATCACTTACTAATTTTTTGGTTGCTGTTTCTGTGTATATACAAGTGCGCCCTCAAACGACCACATCACACAACGGTGGGAACGTGTTCATGAGAGTACTATGCAAATTGATATACAATGACCATATCTAAAATACCAGAACAACAACAACACAACATAGTTTATGAAATCGAAAGTAAATGTAATACTACATTTTCACTAAGAGTTAAATCGCGATTTAAGTAGATTTAGTAGATCTTGTACAAATCTCGAAGATTTACCATATTAATAAATCTTGAGATTTCAAGGAGATTTCAAATAAATCTTGTATAAATCTTCATGGACAAATAGTTTCGAAAACCGAACATCCCTAAATTCATATTCTCTTTGTGTTGTGGAACCTATTCCACAATTTTTTTTGCACTGTTTGACACAGATGGAACCCTCTATCTCACTCACTTCATAAGAAATAAGAGAACGCCATTTGAATTTTCAAGGAAGCTGTCAAATTTAATCTTATTTAAATCTTTTTAGGAAGCTGTCAAATTTAATCTTATTTAAATCTTTTTAATGTGGTGGAAACACTTCAGAAGATTTACTAATCCCCAACGAGATTAACTTTTGGTGAAAACGTAGTA
Source organism: Syrphus vitripennis (assembly GCA_958431115.1). NCBI lineage: Eukaryota > Metazoa > Arthropoda > Insecta > Diptera > Syrphidae > Syrphus > Syrphus vitripennis. The sequence continues at coordinate 51,937,104 of OY288109.1, forward strand.
TCAAGGGAATGAGAGATGTGATCTGGTTTACATAGGTCAAACAAAGAGAAATCTAGGAATCAGATTAAATGAACACAAAACAGATGTAAAGAAAAACAAAGAGACTACAGGGCTTGCACTTGCACAGCATATTAAGCGGCCCATACACATAACACTTGTGTATCACACTTGTGTCAGTGTGCCTAAATGTGGAATGTGTATGGGCTTGTGTAGGCACAAATTTCTCGGTGTTGACACCGGTGTAGACAAAATCAAAATATTTTGATTTTTCGTGTCGGTGTCGCTATCGGTGTTGCGTTTGTGGGACTGTGTATGCACATTCCAGGAATATTTCAGTTGCATTTCAATTTTCAAACGTGATCGGGCTAATAGTACGGGAGGTAGCGTTAATTTGGAAAAGTGATAAGTACCCGGGCTGAAATTAATAGTATAGATAGTTTTCCACTAATACATAATATATCTGGCCGTCAGCCGCCTGGGTAGCGGTGGACCTAGGTGTGAGGGCGGGTCAAAGTGGTAATTTTTTTTTCAGAAAGTCATTTTACCCGGCTCCAAAATTTGAGGAATGGTTATTGATGTTCTACTGAATCCAAAAATTGCCGTCAGCCGCATGGATGGCGGTGGAAAGACCGTCAGCCAGGCACCTGAACTTGTAAAAAATTTTGAAAAATAAAGTCATTTTACTCGGGCTGATTTTTTTACAGATGAATCTTCAACCTTTCAAGATAATAAAACAAACCGTCAGCCGCCCGGGTAGCGGTGGAAAGACCGTCAGCCGACGTCATCAACATGACGCCCTCCCAGTTGACCTGAGCGTTACTCAGTCACTTTAAATGAAAAACTGACGACTTTTATCCCCACTAACATTCAGTTTATGGCTAATTTTATTTTTGTTAGTAAGCAAACAATCTGAAAATTAAAATTTCCATCGATTTAATATTAGTTTCATATTAATTTCGTCACTTTTGCCGAAGGTAACTAAATTAGTCAAGTAAACGGAACTCGAAAAAGAAGATAGTTGCCCCAAAAAAGGTAGGGTAGTGCTATTTTTTTTATATGTTGTAAAGTATATATAGCAGAAGAAAAAAAAAATAAATTACACAACCACGCCCCCTCCACCCCTTCACAATTCTCGAAAAACCAATCGCAGAAAATACCACAATTTTCGACTTTTTTCAAGTTTTTGTCAAAAACTCAGAAATTGTAAATTTTTGGGATCAATGTTCTTCCACAAAAATAAAGTATATTAAATTTCCTACGAAATACATATTTCAATTATTATTTTTGGTTAAGCCGTTTTGCCGCTATAGCCAGCTGAAAAAACGCCAAAATTTGTCTTTTTTTTAAAACCCGTTTTCTAGATTTTTTTTTCATTCAGACTTCAAAAACTGTACTTGTAATTGCAAATATCTCTAAATTTTCTAAAACTACATAAAATTCTCTATAAAATGAACATCTTAATTATTTATTTAGGCCAAACCGTGTAACCGCCAGAGCAGAGCACTTTTAAGTAAAAGGTATGTCATAACTAGAAAACGCGAAGTCAACTGGATTTCATTTATTAATTTCATCACTTCTTGCCAGAATCCCAAATGTTTTTTTTTTCATTTTTACATAATAAAAAAGGTATTATGTATGTATACCTTATATACAGGGTGTCCCGTATAAGATAGTCCAAACTGAATATGGTGATAGGCCAGTTCATGACCATTCAGAATTTGGTAACTTGTTCATCCCAAATCGTAACGGTTTTCGAGTAACAGCTATTTTTTTGAAATTTGCCCAAACCCCTACTTTGGACCACTGTTTTGCTCACCCCGTCCATAATTGATTTTTTATTTTTTTTATTTTTTCACCAAAATATTGACCAGAAATAAAACTTTTTTTGTGCATTCAAAAAATTTTGATTTTAGTCCACCATTTTTATAAAATTACTAGATAAATTCATAGTTTGATCAAAATTAATTTTTTACTTCAATATTTGAAAGAGCGCCCTGAAAAAAAACCGTATGACACAATACTGGCCCTTACTTTAAAAAAATTGCCTTGCTTTTCAAATTTCTAAAAAGGTATAAATCTTACCAATACGAATTCCCAATCAAAAGTTATTACAGTTTAAACTCGATAAGTCGTGGTTTTAATAAAAATTAAAATAAATTCTTTTTTTGTTTTTGTTTTTGTAATGTTGTTTGTTTCATGTTTTTTTTTGTTTTTTTCTTGTTTTTTTTTAAATTTGTTTTTGTTTACATTTTTAATTTTTTACCCAGTTTATTTTTAAAAATTGTTCAAAATGTGCCCCACCTGCACTATACAAGCTCGACAGCGTTTACAAAACTGTCTTTTTAAATTCCTTGTGCTTATCGAGTTGCTTATTTCTGCAGCAGAAACCTGAATACGTTGCTGGAGTTCACTTATGTTTGAAATAGGCTTAGCATAGACTTTTTCCTTGAGACAGCCCCAATAAAAAAAGTCCAACGGATTAAGGTCTGGTGACCGAGGTGGCCATAAAATTGGTCCACCACGCATCGTTCATGGTAAGAAATGTCCAAAAAACTTCTCACATTTCTATTGTAATGAGCTGGGCAACCGTCGGCGTCGTGTTGATACCACATAGACTGTATTATGGCAAGTGGCACGTCTTCCAACAAAAAAAATAGCCTATTTTGCAGAAAATCTAAATAAATTTCACTATTTAGTGTATGCGGCAGTTCAATGGGTCCTATTATGTGGCCATCCAAAATCCCAGTCCACAAATTTATTTTGAACTGGTATTGTGAATTTTGTTCTCGCACCAAATGCGGATTTTCCAATTGCCAACTATGGAGGTTACGCAAGTTGACAAATCCATCTATTTTGCAAGATGATTCGTCGGTCCACAATATTTTGTTGAAAAAATCTGGATCCTTATGGTTTTTTTGGAGCACCGTGCGAAAAAATTCAACCCTTTGTGTATAGTCCCTTGGAAGAAGAGTTTGAATACGTTGCAAATGAAAGGAATGCAGCTTGTTCCTTTCAGCAGTCTTTGGATGTTTGTTTTTGAGATCCCTGTTGTCCTTTCGATAGCTCTAATAGAAGTAGAAGGTTCAGTCTGCACAGCACGCAAAACTGCCCATCATGGTGGCGTTGACTTCTTCCTTGTCCTAGACTTCTCCCTGGTGCCCTGCCCTCCAATTAAGCCAAGTGAACCCGTATGAAAAG